>JARVJO010000001.1:30734692-30749062 GCA_031762555.1 Cynodonichthys magdalenae
AAAATGTCATGAACCAGCAATCATGAGACTTACAGTGTACATTCTTTATCCACTAGAGGGAAGCACTATTTCAAACATGTTAAAGAAACCTGTAGCACCCTTAATTTCAACACATACAAGATCATTTTGTAGCTGTTATTTAAAAAGAATGATGTCAATAATCAGATATGCCTAAAATATAATGAAACATAACTAAAATATTGTGTACCAAAGGTTACATGAGATAAAGATTGCTCCTCATTTTTTTTAAATGTCCCAAACAGATCTGATTTGTTGCTCAGCTCAAATAAAGATTTCACATAGGCCAAATAAAACTGTACTAAATAAATACTAATCTATCAAACCTACAATAACCCTTGCACATATTCCAGTAAATATGAATTTGTGAGGTCACTTTTCATTTCTTCACTGCTAAAGATCAAACAAGATTCTAACTTTTTATGATGAAAAAACAATTCAAAATGGATTAAAATGTATTTTTAAAAAGTATAGTTAGAGAATACAGCTAATATAGCTGACCACAATAATTGGAGCTGATTCAATTTTTCAGCTTTAATAAATCAAACTAAACTGTAATAAATGACTGTCTGTTGAGACAAAATTTTAAACATATCTAATGTTCTTGTGTCCAAATAATTTTAGGTTTTAGCACATTTTTAATGTGAAGCATGATTTGCTAAACTATATATAAGAGAGATAATAATTTAACTACAAGCTGATTGTCCATATAAAAGCACAGTCTGAGTAAAAAAAAAAAACACAAAAAAAAACAAAGACCTCTGTTTTTTTCTAAAGGTTAGAGTTTGTTCTTCTTTCTAAATGTGAGTGTTTTGAATGGGGGCAGCTTCAGTCCTGATGGTCAAACAGATGCAGTTCTCTAACATACCCACCCATCCACCCACCTCCCTCACAAGTGTGGGTGTCACTGATGTGTGACAACAGCTTCTTATTACTGAGAGTACGGTAGATGGCCCCACTAGCCTCATTCCCCCACAGAGATTTGCAGCTGCCTCCTCAACCAAACACTACAGAACTTTTCACTTAACCGAGTGCTAGCAGTAATCAGTCACTTAAAAGCATCTTTCACTTCTTGTTAGGGAAGCTTGTGAAACTGAGTTAGTGTGCTAACAGGGAGAACATTTAGCTCTGAAGCAATACCACAGTTTATCAATTTTTTTATTTTCATCTTTGCGCGTCTTAAAATCTATCAATGCTGAAAATTTGAGTGTCCTTATTTGAGGAGGGCATTTGAAATGCTGGTCAAAACTGAAAGGATACAAACGTTTACATCATCTTACCAATATCCCCACCACACAGACACAAAGAGAGAGAAAACAGCGTGGGCAGGTAAAGGCAGAAAGACAGAGCAGCAAGGGTGGGACATATGCGAGTTCAAAAAGCTGCTATGTTGTGATGTCAGAGGCTTTAGTGACCACCAACAACAAAACTGGATCTTGCGCTTTAACAACTGAAAATTCACCAGATCTTGACTGATTTTCTTTTTTAAATCTGACCGTCAACTTTGTATATTACATTATATACTGTATATATCAATCTGTTTTTTCATCAAATTACAGGGACTTATTGAGGTATTTATATATGATGTGATTTGGGATGCATACATAAACAAATCCAACCGAATATACGCATCACCTTGGTAAATGGCTCCAAGGCTCTTTACATTTCATGCATTCACACGCACATTCACACATTGATGGTAGTAAGCTCCAGCCACAGCTGCCCTGGGGCACACTGACACAGGCGAGGCTGCCATGCACCGGCGCCACCAGACGCTCTGACCAACATCAGGCAAGTTGGGTGAAGTGTCTTCCCCAAGGACACAACGACTGAGACAGCTGGAACGGGGAAATCGACCCAGTAACCTTCCGGTTCCTGGACAACTCCCCTAACCACTCCACCACAGTTGCCCCTACCTTGATGCAAATAAATATGCTGTTGGTCCTTTTTTTATGCAGTCTGACACATTTTAAATAGTTTCAGGGTTCACTATATTAGGATAAACACCGATTTTTTTTCCAGAAACTTAAACTTATGATAAAGTGTAGCTTTTTCACTCTAATTAAATGTGATAATAGGAGTAGAACAATAAATCTGAACCAAAAGTCTCTAGATTTTTTTATCTATAGTGTTATTATTATTATTATCATTATTATTGTTACTATTATTATAGTCATTGTTGATTGTTTTATAAGAAATTTTATGGAAAAAAATGTTTTAAATAAATTGTTTCTTTGTGCTTTTTTTTTTTTGACAGTAAAAATGTGCTTCACGTTCATACACAGAACCAAAGTTACATCCAGTAAGTACTCCTCCCCTGTGGGACAGACTGGTGAGCCAATATAAAAGGATATAATTACATTTGATACTACCAGGTGTTTTAGACCCCTGTTTCTTAAAAGCATGGCTTTCTAAGATAATTTAAATAGTTTGTTGTTTCTGAGAGACCAAAAGCCCCACTGAAGGGCTATTAGCAGGCTAGGTGTCTTATGCTTTTTTAAGATGTATGTTTTAGTGTCTCCATGCAAGGCATTAAGGCTGGTGAAGATGTGTTCCAAAAATAAAAATAAAAAACCTAAAAGCAGTGGCTAGATATGGGTTAGCTGTTGCTCCCTCTGAGTGTATGAACACATATATAATAACCCAGACATGTCTCTCAGTTGTGTTTCTGTATTTCTGAGACTTTTACCTAATAAATAAATAAATAAAATAAAATAATGGATAATCTGACAAGGCAGCCTCTGCAGGAGCCAGTTGAGGTTGCAGCCAAGCATGTGTTGATTCTGCCACAGGCACAAACCATCAACTACAAACACAATTCTTCATCATGGATGTTGTTTTTCTTTGTTATTCTCATAGATATTTCAACATTTCACCTTTATTCTTCTTCTTCTTCTTCTTCTTCTTCTTCTTCTTATTATTATTATTATTATTATTATTATTATTATTATTATTATTATTATTATGTCACTTTTAACCCATTTTAGAACTTAACATTTCCAAAATAATTACCAGTTAAACACATTCATGTAAGCACAGTTACAGCAGCAATTTATAAAAAGTCATAACACATTCAGAAAGGTTACGAATCTCTCATTAAGACTCTGAGCTTCATTTAAAAACTGCTGGAGCTGTCACGGTTGTGTACAGTGATGTCATGCTCATTAGTAGAAAAAGGGACATCAAAGCAGATGGACAAGCATAATAGAACCGGAGCGGCTGCAGCAAATTATGCAATGGCACCATGATGCAACTGACCAGTTAAGGACCCAAAGGTCGAAATGAACAAGAATATATATATAGAAATTCAAGATTAAAGTTGTTTGACAGCAATCTCAGGGAACATGCACAGTTGTTGGAAGAAAAAAAACATTCTGAATTATAATACATTTTGCATAGTTGAATAACAGCTTGTTGATTGTTTTTAAAAGTCTCTATAAAACACACTAATGAGTCATTAATGGTTGAACATATTTGCAGTAATGTATGATGTACTTGAACATACAAGTGCAAGATTTGATCCAGGTTTTTTCCTCTGTTATTTCAATTATTCTTCATAATAATTGCGAATGATCAGCTTGCATTCATGGCACAAAATTCTGCTAAATTACTTCAAACTTGTTGGAAGAAAAATAATATACAAATATTGAAAATATTGGGGAAAAAATGTGCATGTTGAAAAGCAATGTTAAAAAGGAAAAATAAGCATGATTACCAATGTTCTTATTGTAAAGCTTATAGTGGTCATACAGATAAATTTTTCCCCAAAACTATTAAAAGTAAAATATCCAAAACTGATAACTCAATTAAAGACCAGCAAACTAATAATAAGCAGTAAAAATGATTGAGATTAAAAACAAAATTATTACTTGCTAACTGACTTGATTAACTTGACATTTTATTTGAAGCTAGTGGTCTAGTAATCAGCTGGGCTGTGAAACTTTAGCACCATTCCTTGGCTTCAAAAAGTAATTGAGGTCGTCTACAAGTGACCCCGTCCACCAGGCTGGATAGCACCAACTAAGAGATTGAGGAACTGGTTGAACTCGTGGTCACACTGACACAAACTGTGAGTAATTTAGATGACCTTAAAAAAAGTCAACATAATCTGTGCTCGTTCCCTAAAGTTTTAATGTGCAATTCCAACAAATAACTATAAAACCTTTACCGTGTTTGCGGGTCAGCACAGTGTATAAACCAGCTTTAAAATTTGACCTGCAGTTGTAAGACAGAAACAGATAATTATGTCTGCATGACATAGAATGAGTTCCATTTTTGTGCATATTTCAGCAAATTACCACCTTGCAAAGGTGAAGAAGAGAAGAACCCTTGTTAGATGAGCTTGTCTTGTCATTTCATGTCAGAGTGACTGCTTTGAAATAGGTCTTCTTGAGTTTATACAGCTTTTTGTAATGTAATGTCAGATGCAAGACAAAAACAATCACAACAGAGATGAGCTTCCCTGCTGATCCAATGCAGAATCAACTTATAGGCATTTGCGCATTGCTACATTGGTTTGTTAAAGCCATTTGGATGACCATAAGTTTTCTCAGGTAAATTCCTATATAGATGCTTAATGTCTCAGGTCAAAATATTAGACATTTTGGAATTCTCTAAATCACTTTTAAAGTAAATTAATATTAAAATCTACGATAAAGTGGATGTTTCCAAAAATTAAATGAAAAAAATGATTCAAATAAAGTGTTATTTAACCAACTGAAAATGGATAAAAAAAAGAACAAAACATAAAAATCATGTCAAAAAATTAGTGAAACATATAATGTATCAGGATAAAGATACATCTCACAAAAATTAAGAAAAAAGAAAGAACAGAAAGTGCTGAGTCATTTTCTCTATTTCTTGCTCTAACCCTGCATTTTGTAACCAGTCCCTTGAAAAAGGAACTCACATGAAAGTTTTTCTTAGAAATCATTTCTGCCATTTTCCAGGTGTCTGCAGGGATTTAGGAAGGATTATCTGTATGGCCTTGTGTGCCTGCAACCTCTCACCTCATTAACTCAAAGTCTGTAAGCAAATGAAGTTGAACTTTATCCTGGTTTTGGGAGCACAGCTGAGAATTAATGCTGTGTGAAAGAAAAAAAAAACACAGAACACCCAGTCTGTTTTTTTCCCTAAATAGAAAGGGCAGAAGTGTAAGAGGATTTTTTTTCCTGTGCCATTAATTAAAAGTCCTGTCAGCTTCTGTTGGTAATTTTTCATTACTTGGAAGTAATGGGAAGGTTGGACAGCTGCACATGTGACCACTGTTGTAACAAAGAGAACAATTTCTTCAACCATGAAGTCAGACTTTGGGTGAAATCTCCTAAAGGTAATTCATCACACTGAGACTTTTTAATTTTGGATGTGGAATTATAGGAGTTAAATTATTATTTTTTTGCAAATGAGTAATTTTAACTTTTACCCCAAAAGCCCCAGTGAACACATTAACTGAAATGTTCAAAGACCGTACATGTAAGCTGCTATGTGAGTTCATTCAATATTCAGAGAATGAGTAAAAATAAAACAAATAGTTTAACAAATATGCATACATTTTTACATGGCCATTAAGCAGGTTCATTGTGTAAATTTATTTTAGTTATTTATTAGTTTGCAACTTATTTCTTGACAAAATGATGGTCCTCATACAAAATGTGGTTTAAAAACATTTATAGTTGCATTTAGGGACAATGTAAACACTGAATTCATTACAGTATGAATTTAATTTTAGAGCTAGAGACTGTTGAACACCGGAAGTAAAAATATCACTGACCTAAACGGGTACAGTAACCTTTACTGGGTCATTTTAAATGTCACTGAAGACTTCTTGCGAGGCACGAGTTGATGTATCCAGCTGTGAGCTGCTGCTTTTTTTTAATAATCAGAAGTGACACAGATTTGATTCAGTCTGACTTGGCCAAAAAAGATAATAAAATTAAAAAAAGAAAAATCATTATTTTTCTGATTTTGAATGTGCGTATGTTCTGCAGAGTTAAGAGAGAAGAGCTTCTGACATCAGTCTGTCCACCAGTTACGTCATTGTGCGTCGTGGTTTTATTTTTACACTAAAAGGTTATTTTTGACAGGTGTGCACAAGCATATTGAGTACTTTACAGGGGAAACATTGGAGTTACTGGACACACTGAAAGCTTATAAGTAGCAGCTGCTGCTTTTTGTTCTTTACAAATCTGCCCATCATGGTGCGCAATTGCGCAGCAAGGAGCAGATGAGATGTGATCCCAGTGTCATGTTCAGGGAGGAAACGCAGCGCCTCAAGGAAACAACCCTTCCGCCCTGACCCAGCTCCTGGGGAGCAGAATTGAAACCCCCCTATGAGATTGTCTTTTTTTTAAATCTCAGTGATCAGGTTTGTGTTGTCGAAGACTCGATTTCTATAGGGAAAGAATGAATTGGACTTCAGATTGTCGTGACTCTAACTCATTATGTGAGTTTGCAACATGACCGCGGAAGCACTCTGCGCAAGTCTGGATATTTAAGCACCATGGACGCAGCTGGCATCGCTGCCTCTGCGCTGATTTTGGGGATTATTGTCGTCTCGCTGCTGTCCAACGTGGTGGTGCTGATCTGCTTTCTGTACAACCCGGAGATCCGCAAGCAGGTACCTGGGCTTTTCATCCTCAACCTGACGTTTTGCAACCTGTTGCTGAGCGTGTCCAACATGCCATTAACTCTGGTCGGGCTCATCACCACGGGCTCCCCGGGAGGCAGCGGCATCTGCCAGATCGCGGGGTTCCTCGACACTTTTCTCACCACAAACTCCATGCTCAGCATGGCAGCGCTCAGCATCGATAGATGGGTGGCAGTGGTGTTCCCGCTCAGCTACCACTCAAGAATGCGGCACAGGGACGCGGTGCTGGCGCTGGGATACACTTGGATACACTCACTTTGCTTCGCCCTGGTGGCCGCCTGCCGCTCCTGGGTCGGCTACAACCAGGTTTACGCGTCGTGCACCCTCTGCAACGCCCGGGCGAAGGGAGCTGGGACGCAGTTCATGGTTTTCACCTTGGCTCTGCACACTCTCACGTTCCTACTCACACTGGTTGTGATGTGTGTCACCTACCTGAAAGTGCTGAAAGTCGCGAGGTTTCACTGTAAACGCATTGATGTGATCACAATGCAGACGTTGGTGCTGCTGGTGGATATTCACCCCAGGTAAATACTGTAACTATAAGTCAAAAACCATTTATCCTATTTAGTTTTTTCTTTGTTCACTCTGCCTGTTATTATAATTTTTAAAAGAAAGTTTCCGCATCTCAGTTCACATAAAACATTATATTGTTGGTCAATATTTAAGGTTCACAATTAAAATTGCTTTCAGTTTACTTAACTCATATCTGTACAGTTTAGGAATTTCATTAAGAGAAATGCCTGAACATAGTACATGACTGTTTTCTTCATGCCCATCCCATGTTTATTCTATCCATCCATCTTGCCTGTATGTCTCTGATATGCTTTACCTGTGTGCTTTGTCAGTGTTCGCCAGAAATGCCTGGAGGAGCAGAAGCAGAGGAGGCAGAGGGCCACCAAGAAGATCAGCACATTCATTGGCACGTTCTTGGTTTGCTTCACGCCTTATGTCATTACAAGGTGAGCTGAGGATGTGTACAGGTTCTCATGTGGGAATAAATGTTTGCGTAGTGTATTGTTTGCAAGGTGTTTTTAGCATAACGGTTTTATCAATGTTTTCTTTGTTCATGAAACATAATAGGCAATAGATTAAATTTATAAAGCCTATTAAATTAAAATAAATAAGCTCATTATAAATATTTCATTTAGCAACTGTTCTTTTTTATGGTTACTTCTAGCAAACATTAATGAGGGTATTTTAATCAGCTAGAAACCCAGAATCAGAACACTGACACACATCGGTTTAGTTCCACACAGTGATGACATTTTTGCAGAGTGGAGTGATGCTACTGTATTTCGGCAGTTTTACAGCACAGAGAGAATCTCATTACATGCTTTAAATGTCTTCTCTCCAGTCTCGCTAATCTAAGAAACAGCCCATTCGATGCACATTTCCCTTGTGTGTGACTTTTCTTTCTGTTTCTGCTTTATTTGGTATAGAATTGTGGAGCTCTTCTCCCCTGGGTCTATAAGTCCTCACTGGGGCATCCTGTCTAAATGCTTGGCCTACAGCAAGGCAGCGAGCGACCCATTTGTCTACTCGCTGCTGCGTCACCAGTACAGGAAGACCTGCGGCTTTCTGGTCAATAAAGCCCTCAAGAGGAGTCCTCTGAACTCCTCCTCCCTTAGGCTAGAAAGCAAAGCAGGGAGGAACACAAACAACTACAACTCGACAAGCCACACTCAATCATCACTCAGCAAACCACTCAACCCATGAAGGCAGTCACATCCACAGACATTTAGGACTTTTGCATCATCTCGAAAACCTTGGTTTACCCTCACGAGAATTGGCTCAAGACTGCAGATCAATCTCTCCCTAATGGTGTAACATTAAAACAAACACGATTGTTTCTCAGTTTTCTTACTGGAAGAAAAAAAACGACTGAAGAGATTTTGCATCTATTTTTGTATTTTACAGTAAAAAAAAAAAAACGAGGCTCACAATGAGGCAAAAACTAACAACATGATGTTGTTTTGTTGTCTCTTCATGCCTTGCCAGGCTTTTTGACAAACTCAGCTGAATGCTCATTTATTCCTGCCAACAACAGCATTTTTTTAAAAAGTAGGTCACAAATAAAAACCTTTTTTTTTCATTAAAAAGGCAAAACCATCTCCTCCAGCAGATTGGACAAACTTTGGTCGGTGGTCTTGAATCTATAGGAGGGTGAGCTATTTTTAGCAGCAAGATTGTGTTAAAGTCAACCACGTTTCTTGTGTTCATGGTAACAAAGTCGCACGGCACCTAGTGATGCTTTTATTTTTAATTGGTTAGTAGTCAGTGGAATCAGTTTATTGAAATAAGTGTTTTACTCCTACTTTTGTAAGCTGTTTAGATATTATATAGGTATAGTTTGCAGCATACAGTTCATTTGATAAAAGTGGATGCTGTAGCAAAGAAATCAACACTTGACTCAGATATCAGTCATTAAAGTGTGTCATTAAAGGCGCAGGGCACACACATGTTCAATATTTTTGATAGAATCCAACTGGTTTATATTTGCATAAAGGCAGTAAAATGCATTTAGGAGTTTTTTAGGTGTATTATGTGTTGCATTGTAGCTTAACTGAATGGCTGTATTTTCTTAATGACTCAAACATAACATCTGACCTCAGTAATAATCATCAAGCTGGATAAAATTTTCATTAGATAGTTTAAAACTAACCATCAGTTTGACAGTTCAATGGTGGTTTTGTGCACTACAGTGAAAAGGTTTGTCGAAGTTTCTCTATATTGTAGCTGTAAGGTGTGGGTTAGAAAGTGCCTTTTAAATCCTGAAATCCGATTAGATCAAAACACAGAAGAAACATTTCAAAAGGAAATTTCTCAGTATTTTTTTTGTGCTATGGTTAAATGTTATGATAAAAGCAGTTTCTTAATATAGTAGCTGCCTTATTCTTTATTGTTACATATAAAAAGAATGGAATATGTTTTGAATCTGGTAGGATTCAGTACTGTGTGATTAAAAGTCCAGCATTTGCATCAGAAAAAAAATCTTTTCTTGACACTGGGTTCTGAGGATGTTGTATTTTTATTTAACTGTGAGTGTATGAAGCCTGCAAAAGGCAGAAAATCTATTTATTTTTGTCAAACTGTGTCAGTTTTTTGCTAAATGTGATGATAATGCAATAAATGCTGTGCATTTTAACATTTTTAAACTTCTCTAAGCTCTTTCTTACAGAGTCACAGATATCTTTTGATCACTTTCAGACTGTAACAATACTTAGTACACAAGTCTGCCTAAACCATCTTCTACTCTGATTAATGGCAGTGTAGCAGCAGAACAAAGACTTTTGTAAAAAGCAGTGGGGTTCAAAGTTAGAGGGCTTTTTAATTGCTGAAGCAAGGAGTGGGATAAGAATGAAAGGAGAAAAGAAAATGAGACAAAGGTAGCCATTAGCTCAGACAGCCTTGGGAATGCTATTCTGGTTTTAAGTACCATCTATCTATTTTATAACCAACTTGAACAAAATTAAATAAAACTATAAAACAATTATGACTTGTCAAGAGTCACAACTGCCTCCAGTCATTTTCATTAATAACAAAAAGAAGCTAAAAAGCTCAAGCGTTTCACCGTGGAGCACACCAACCAACCAAGAGCAATTAGCAGAAAATGTTTGGAAAGTTTGAAAGGATTTCCTCCAGTGGCTCAGCGAGTGGGTGAGAGGAAGACACAAGCCTGCTATGAGTGCCGTGCACAGACCTGGTGATTAAGCCAAGGTGAAAAGGAAGTACAATAAATCAAAGGAGAAAAAAAAACTATGAAAGCAGTGCAATGACGCCGGGGATTCCAATACTCTCATGAAGCAACAAAACTCAATGACGTCGCAGGTTCACTTTGAATAAAATATATACAGTAAAGAAATTGCACAGTTTTCCTTTCATTTCAGGGGAACTTTTTCAGGTTTTCCAAACTATTATATGAACAATTACACTGTCAAAAAGCTAATGTTGGTGTCATTTAATGCTAAAATTGACTAAATTTATAATTTACTTGTTACTTTAAAGGAGACATGCTTCTAAATCCTTCTTTCTAACATTTAAATCATTCAGTTGGGGTCTATATAAGGTGGAACTGCAATGCCTTGGTCTGAATTCCTCCTCATTGTAACTCCACAAGCCCCTCTTTCATCCCTTTTCTGTGGTGTGTCTCGGATGAACTTGTTTTGATGCTGTGTCTTTAAATCTAAACAAGGCGCTTCACACCCTGACCCCGTCTAGGGCAGTCCATATAGTTTGATAGAGGGGTTTATGAAACTTTTTATTTACAAATTATTTAAAAGATGTCAACAAGACTTAATCATCCACTCCTAAAAACTCCAAGTACACAACAAAATGTATTCAACGGCTAAAAAAGTGGATTTTTCATGATTGACAACAGCTGATTTAAAGTTAAGTGTCAGCCCTTTGATCATATTGATTAAACACATTAAAAACATCCCTCTTTGACATTTTTTAAAAATACTGTGAGGCTTTTATTGTGATTTTTTTAAATAAAACTCCACTAGAGATCATTTTCATATTTGTCCCATTAAATGAGTGTAGTAAAAATAAATTGGCTGTCAAATCTCCCGGGTAATTGGAGTCCTCCATGTGCAGCAACTTTTTTTAATCAACAGCCGCAGCGACACTAAAGTGAACATGTATGCGTGATCATCCTCGGAGAGAAAACTCAGCAGACTGATATTTTTTAATTTCTTTTTTTTCTTCTTCTTTTTCTTCTTCTTCCGACAGAAGAGCAAACAGCATGTTCCACTGCAGAGCTCCTTTGGGTTTGGTCATCAATCACAGACAGACATATCATACGCCACACCAGAGTAAATGTTTAAACATCACAAATCACTGCATCATAAAATAATATTTGCAAAAGCTGAACACATTTCCATCCCCTGCTTTTTTTGTTTTCTTTAACATCTAGATTTCTTCCAGCGAACAGAGCGAACCAAGCAATGTCATGCAGTCCCAGTCATGGGAATGTTGAATTCAGATGTCATAGTTCTCCCCATGCCCTCAAGTAAACAGGCTGCAATGCTTACAGAGCTTATAAAAATGGGTCTATTTCTGTACAGGAATGCAGCATTTTACATGGGGATTTTTCCTTGTCCCAAAGGTCTTTGCAAAAACATTTTAAAAGTATATTGCCAGTAAGAGATACTCTTACTCACTATTTCATTGCTTTTATTCACAGGCCTTGATCAAATAGAGGGAACAAAATCTTTAGATTTATTTCTAACACTTGGGATTACTCTTGATGCAAAGTTAAAAATAGGGAGAAAGGAAACTGATAGTTGTTCTGATATGCAACCCACCATAAGGACAAAGCTTGCACCGTCTGCAGCAAAAATGTCAAGCAAATATTACACTGATGTCATTACAAGTGTGCTTTCCTCGAGCCATCTGTTCAGCTACAAAACACTTAGTATGCATTTGTGTGTGTGTGTGTGTCTGCATACACAGCAAATACTATTGTTTTCTAACTCTGGTGTGCAAAACAAGACAACATTGAATAAATCAACAATTCAAAAGGACTTTACCTGTCTAAAATTTCAGCTAAAAACAGTTATATTGAGTTTTTTAATCAACATATTAGCAAAAATATGTTTATTACTTATTGTGATGATCAGTTTAATTATTGATATGATGTTTCATTGCTTCATATAAAGTACAGTGAACGTTTTGCTGCACACAAAATTAGCACCACATCATTATGGATTTAAAGCATTGAACCAAGTTGTACATTTAATTAAGTTTGGTCCTTGTGGGATTTTACTGGATGAATTTCTGACTAGAGACCCCTCCTTTCAGCAGCTATTAAAGCTGCTGAAAAAGCTATTAAAAAAAAAAGAAATCTTGTACTTTCAGTTCTTTTGTCACTGTTTAAAAAAATCACGTCACGATTGTGCAATAAAGGTGAAGATCGTCAAACTGCATTTACTTTGATTGCTAGTTTTAAAATGGTTAAGTCATTTGCAAAGGAATACGAAAGTAGACATTTGCACAAATGCACAATGAAGCAAAGATGAAGACTGATTAAATAACTTGTTTCACCTGCAGCTTCTGTGAGTCACCAGCTGAGTAATGTCACACTCCATTATGAAAAAAAAACTTCCCAAGTATTGAATTCAGAAACTAGTTCTGCATGTGATGGGGAAAAAGCAGAAAGTTATCTTGAAATATAATATCTTGAAATGACATGAGATATTACTGACAGTATTTCTCTAAGTAGGGGGAGAATCTTTGTAAAATCTGTTTAAATAAACCAAGAAGCTGAACAATGAGAGCGTTTCTCAATATACTGAGTTAGAATTAGTTTAAACTTATAAAATTGCAGAGGTTTCCTATAAAACTTTCGGCAAATGAAAAAAAAAACTTTTGCATTGTCTAACCAACTTGTATTTCTTGTTTTGCCACATGGACTTAGCTTGTATACTATATGTATGTCTCATTATTTTCAGAGTAAATGCCAGAGACTGTTTTGTTACTGCAGTTATAAGATAGCTTCTCATTATTTTAGACAGTATGGCATTACTTTCTAGTTTTTTTTTTGTCATTATTGGCTAAAGATCGCCACATACATTTTTCCACATCCAATGCTAAAAAGAATCCAAAGTTAAAAACATTTACATGTTTCATTCCTATTAAAAATATAACAAATATAAAAACTTGTTTTAGTTTGAGGACTTGCTGCTAATGCTTACTATGGTGAGATTACATTTTAAAAAGAATACTTACATGCATACAATGATAAGGACACTTTCCCAGATGTAGAGTGCAAATAAAATTTAAAAAAAATTGCCTTGGTGACTTTCACAGAGCCAGCTGCTCTGAGAGCTTTGCTGCTGCCAGTTAATGAGAGGATGATGTATGTGGCTTCAGTTTACAGAGTGAGTCATTTTTAACCACCTGCCTAATGATCAGGAAGCACAATAATTGGGGAAAATTTTGGTATATGTGGGATTTGAAAAAAAAATTAAATAAAAAATGACAGAGCAGAGCTAAGAGATTGGCCAGAGGTGGCCGATAGTAAAGGCTTATGGAGCTACTTGTACCTAAACAAGTGAGAGTTGGTTTGAAAATCTTTCATTGTCCAACCATGAAAGACAGACCCCATGTAATCAACAAATCAACAAATATTATTAAACTTGGATAAAACAAATTACATGATATTCAGTAACAGTAAGACAACTGTAGGCTTTTCATTTAAAGTTGAGTCAGTGAAGTGAAATTTCTGGGTGTCATCATTGATGAAAAGCTAACATGAAAAAATCATGTAAATAACTTAAGAACAAAAATATCTAAATCTATTGGAGTACTGTACAAAGTAAGAGAGTTTTTTCATGATAAAGCACTAAATATGTTGTATAATGCTATAATTGTTCCACACTTAATTTACTGTATTGAAGTCTGGGTTAAAGCTTGCAAAACAATCACAAATCCTATTTTTATTTTGCAGAAAAGAGCTATAAGAATTATTACTAGAAAAGATTACAGTCATCCATCAAATATATTGTTTTATGAATTGAAATATAATATGAATGATAATAATTTGCTGTTTATAAAATATATTACCTTCAAACATTCAAGTAAATTTTGTTAAAAGAGAGAGCTGTTATTGTCTTAAGGGGATCAAAATATTTGTGAAGCCTTGGTTTCGTACGAGTCTGAAGGAGCGATCTACTCTAATCCAGGGAATAGGATTGTGGAATGGC
>JARVJO010000001.1:30749528-30768908 GCA_031762555.1 Cynodonichthys magdalenae
CATTTTATTTGATTTTATTTTTTGATTGTATGTTTTTGTTTTCTGTTGTGTATATAATTGTTTTGAATGAAATGAATCAATTTCTAAATAAAAAAAATAAAAAAATGTAATCGCCTGTGTGTGTTTGTGTGTGTATGTTTCTGGCTATTTTCAAAAGAACTCATGACCTCCCTTAACAGATTTTAATGAAACCCTCAGAAAGTAGTGACTGGATGAAAGTCATGACTGCTAATGTAGCTTCCAGAGTGGTCCATGGTAGCAGAGATGCAATTATGGAGCAGACCAGAAACATTTTCTTTACAAATTAATTCAAAGATGTCAACAACAGAAAACTTGTCCATCCAGCCTTACATGTTGGAGCCAGAGTCCGACCAAGAGCCAGAGGAGAATGAAAAAGACCAAACTGTTGGTAAGTCCAGACCTTATTTGGCAGTTCCGTCACAAATATTGTGACGTAATAGTTCAGAAAACATCACTGAAAATAGAGAAAACTGAACAGATTGAAGAATATGACACAAACAGAATAGAAAGGTATCTGTGAAACACTGGGAGAGACTAATTGAAACTTTTCTGCACTCCTAGACTCCAAATACACAACAAAATGTATTTAATGACTAAAAGAGTGGAATTTGCATGATATGTCCCCTTTAAACCAATGCATTTACATATTTAGCCTTTTTTTCTGTTGAAATTGTGTAATTAAAACAGCTTTATTTTGTTGTATGAACAATTGTGAAATACATCACATCATGTAAAAAGCACAACTTCATTGTTCAGGTGTTTTTATATTTGATCTGAACCAACTCACGCTCAGATCAGAGTTAAAGTCTGTTCGGGTCCTCTGGATCTTTACTGTCCTTTGTGTGTTTTGGTTTGCATGCTGTCCATGTTTGCTGGTCCTGCCAAGGACAACAAAGCACATATTCAGACTTCTGCCTCCTGCACTCATGCTGCTCTGCATGCAGACTCCCAACACGCTCATATCTGAGACTCAGTATGTCACGTTAAAGTACATCCATTTATTTGGTGGGGCATTTAGAGGCTTTCAGAAGAACTTAGTTTCATTTGTTATTTGTGATCTTTGAAGTTATCAGTCCCAAAGTGACAGCTGAAGGATGTGATTAAGTTACAAAAACAGTCATACATTCATCTAACACATTATGGTTTGGTTGTTTATGCTACAAATCCCTCAGATAATACCTCAGGCTCTGAGCTGATGATATAAAATAAATCTGACAAAATCTATTTTTCTCATTACCTTGCTGTCAGCAGCGGCAAAGCCTGTGTGTGATAATGATGAACCAGAAATGCCTTCACCTGAATTTAAGCTACCAATAAAAATTCCTTCAAACAATAACTAAGATTATTCAACTTCCAAACTGACACTAGAGAAAATATTTAATTTTTAGAGTCATCTATGCTTGCAGAAGGTTAAGGCGGAAAATAATTTAGCACTTATGGTTGTAATTTTTTATTCATAGCCAGCATTTTATGCCCTAAGAGAAAAAAAGGCAATATCCACACATATTGAAGTAGAGAGTGACATTCATAGTCAACAGGATGTGACTGAAGCTCACTGACCATTTATGGCTCTTCCCAGCCTTCATACGCAGTAAGAATTGTAAAGACACTGCCATCAGAAGGGAGAGGGAGAGAGAAAAAAAATCCCAGTAGGTGGGACTGGGAATCTTTTAGAGGAACAGAGAACAAAACCAGTCTATACGCAATTATTGTTTCTGGCAGCTAAGAAGCCGTGGCTTAGGGAAAATCCATCAAGTCATTTCATTAGGAAAAAAACCTCAGCAGTGAAAAGATGTGAACACAATGGGGTCCACTTTTTGGAGAATTGTGGTTACATGAGAATAAGCCTCTCTCACAGAGGTCAAATGAACATGGAAGCTGTGAAAAGGGGAATTGCTGTCAAGTGAGAGCACTTAACAGCAATGACCAAGACCTGGAAATGAAGGAGACTTTCCTGTGGTTTCTTCAGTGTAAAAGCAACAGTCTGCTCACAAAAAATAGAAAATGATCTCATGGGAAACATAGTGATCTTTAAATACCTGAATAAGATGCTATTTAGGTTGTTTTTCTTAGCTTAGCTTATCCATAAAAATAAAAAAAAAATGTTTTATCACCCTCTCCATCTCCCCTGTCTGGGTTTTCCACCAGGACCTGTTGCCTTCGCAACCCAACTGCAGTTAAACTGAAGAAAAGGGAAGGATGGAGACTGTTCTATTGTAGCTGCAGAACGACTCCAGAGTAGACACTGATAATGTCACTTTACAGGTGACTGTTCTAAGATGAGTCATCAGCCTGTCAACTTGACAGTAGGTCTGCCCAGGCATTCACAGCCTGAAATGGTGGTTAGATAGATCACTGCACAGAAAATATAAAGGTGCACTCATCTGTATTGTACTATCTGTGTGTTTGCTATTTAGGAACATCTATTTGGATCCACCGCAAAGCAGCACGCATCCTCACTCACACTTTCATTCGATTAAGCATCATTTCATCAGCAGGAAACGTCCATTAGCTTGCATGGGTAAATGTGCGCACACGTATGTGTAGAAATGTGAGGAGGGGAGCTGAAATGGAAGGAGAATAATAGCTGGCATCAAGGTGTCAAAGAATTAATTCCATTGCCTGCAGCATAACTGCTACTTAACCATCACTGATTTCACTTCTCACAAGTCAAGAAAAAAAGGTGTTTCTTTTTAGAGCAGGATCCACAGTGTTGCATTTCAGCCTTTGGAAAAGATCTTTGCAAACCTTGTTTTCTAGATAATAATGAAACGGGGAAATAAATTAAGACCTGATTAAAGAGATCAGAGTTGTTAAGGTTCCAGCATTAAGATCTTTACTGTGTCTGTAAAACATGGTGGAGGTGGTGCCATGGTTTGGACCTGCTTGGCTCTGTCTGAACCTAAATTTGGCATTAAAGTGATTTGAAAAGTATAATGACAATCACAACAGTGGAAGAATGTCAAAACAAAGTGAACCTCAACAGAATGTAAAACAAGCATGTGTTTCCTTGGTTATATATCAAACAACACTGGAAATAAAGGTAAATGAAGGTAATGCAAGAGAATTATTTAGATTAATATATTTATATTGTGCATCAAGCTTTATATGACAACTATTACACCAGTCGTGATTTATGATTAAAGTATAATGATATTATGTTTGTTGTAACATTAAGTTGAAACATTTTGCTTGTGTATTCTGTCCACATTGTTTTTCATGCAGTGCCACATCAACTATATTCCTGTAAGATTGGCAGTGGAAATTGTTCACAATAACGCTGCATTTATCTATTTGACTAGAATAAAAAAATCATATGGCAGAGGGCTGCTCTATTGCACAATTCAATGAGATAACGGGATGCATTTCCTCTCACAGAAATTGAAGTCATAGCCCAGTTCAACCATGACTGATTACTTCTGCTTAGGTCCTTTAGTATACACAGACTTATCTTTATTAGTCCCTTACCGTCTCTGTGAATATGATTCTGCTGCTCAGTGTGGCCAATTGGTGCTGCAGAAGGATTTTATTTATTTATTTTTTTCCAGAAAAATAGATACAATATATTCAAACTCATTTTAAATATCAATTAATATTGAAAACCTGAATTCTTGACTTCTGCCGTCGTTGCACAGAGGGGGTCATTTTTCTGGTGTGGCTCCACTTGCATTTTGTAAAAAAAAGTTTTAAATTGTATGTTTAGACATATTATCAATTATTAATAGCAAAGACAGCTGGTTTGTTCTCATTGGACAGATCAACAATGAGCTAGTTTATTTTTTCAGTCTGCAATGCTGGATAACAGGATTTGCATCAGCAATAATCATGTATTATATTCAGGATGAGTCTTAAGTCTTATCTCAGGTCTTTGCTGTGCTTTTCTATATGTTTTAAATGCAGTACTATTCCATCTAATAAACATACTTTTTATTAGTTGTAGATATTTATTGAATCCATATGACACTTGTTTTTTCTTTATTTGTCCCAGTTTTTTTATTTTTAATGAACAGTGTTCTGCAGAAATATTGAAAAAATAATGAAAAAGCAAGGATTGTTCAAGTAAAAATAAAAATAAAAACAAAAAACCTTCAGAAAACACGGTATTGCATGAAGAACAAAAGTGTCTGAAGTATTTCCTGTTTCAGCTCTTTGTAGCTTTTCATATTAACTACTTGACATGAATTAGTCAAATTAAAATCTAAATATTTAGACTAAGTCTTTAGGAAATGATAAAAAAGAAGAAAATCATCAATTCACTAATGCTGTAACCTGAACCTGTTTTGTTATTCAACTGACACTGACTTCATTTGTTGAAAATTATTGAATGGAACTGAATAAGTACTAAATTATGGGTTCTTAAAATCCAGTTAATCATAAAAGTTCTGTTTAGTGTTTGGACTGTTACTGAAATTTATGCGAAGAAAAGTCCTCTCAGGTTCTGTGTTGCTCTTTTCACTTGTTTTTAATTTGTTTTACATGAGCTGAACAATTGCAATTCCAATTATTTTTCATTTTAAACGTAGCAATAAAATCCAGCACCCAAAAGGAAATCTCCATAAAGTTTCATGATAAGCCTTTGCATTTTAATATTGATATGGGACAAAATGATGAATTTTATGAACGGAACAGAATGCTCATTTTAAAACGTGCTTTTCTCAGAACCTCTGGAATTACACATTAAAATAGTACAAACCCTCTCAGAAATCTCTTGTAACAATAAGTTAAATAACAGAGCACTTTTTTTTCTCAGCATAAGAGAAAATTGGATCTACTCAAAGAAAAAAACACTTCAATCTTAGAATAAAAGTTTTGAGAATGATTCAGCATCCTGTCAGATTTTTTGGACTAATGGGTGTGAAGAGGAACTGTCAGATAATTGGATTAATTGGTCTGAATTAGTCATAGCGACAGATGTCTGTGATTTCCTGTGTTCTGATTCTGATGTCACAACAAAATTAAAAACAAGTTTTAAACAAGATTAATGAGTTTGGTCTCAAACTATCTAATGAGACTTATTTTTATACCATCGTCACCAAACAGCGTCAGTGTTGAGTGCTGAGGGAATTATTTCATTTCAATGGTTTAACCCAGTTCTGTTTAATTCTGAAGGGCAGTTTAAACTAAATTCATCTCAAGGCAATTTGAAAAAAAAAAATAAAAAATCTAGTTCAAATATTTTTTTTTTCCAATTTGTGACACTCAGGTTGGATCTATTTACTGTACTTCCAGGTCATTCAGATCAAAATTAAATTTCAACTCAATATGTATATAAAAAGTACACAAAATACTTGCAGAGTCTAAGTTTTATATTTGTAGATGATAAAATAATAATTATTTTTCAACTTAGTCAGGAATCTCAAAAAATGTCATTTGCTACACTTTTGGTTATGTTTCTTGTTTCTTTAAAACTTGAAAAAAAGACTTTTATTTTATAATGGGTTGATATGCAAAATTCTGTTTTTTATACATGCCATCTATTGTAAGTCGAAGATCCTCCCCAATTTTGCTATATTTAATTTATTTTATTTTTACTTTTGACTTTTTCCCATCGTAACAACGAAAAAGATAAAAGGTTCACTTTATGGTAAAGTTGTAGTTTGAATGGAGTAAAACTGATTCCTCTAAATGTTTTTCTATGACAAAGATACATAGTGTGCTGGTAGTGGTTCAGAACATTATTCAGTGTTAGTTAAATATAAGCAACAACAAGTTATTTCTGAACTTCTTAGGATTTTAGTTTCCATTATGTGATAAAAATAAAATAAACTATAATGCCCTGAGGTGTAAGGTATGAATTTATGAGAAATTAAACAAGATTTAGTCCTTTTTCTTATTTCATCCAAATGGTAACACAGATTCAAAAAAAATCCTAATCAAAACTAAAGGCTTAGTAATCTGACTTTTGGACTGATAAATTATGGAATTATAGCCTTTTTGGTCCTTTACATCATGTAATACTGTGATAAGTTGGAATATTGCATTATCATGTTGTGAATGATTGTCAGCTACCACCTCACCTGATTTTAGTTAAATATCTGTAAATATCACTGAGGTAATTATGGATTACTTTTGGAGACTTCCATTAAAATCCATGATTCATGAGATATTTTGCTAATAGTAGACACAACCATTATCACCCTATTTCTATATATCTCTTATCTCTTTAGCAGTGGGTGATAAGTGTTTATTGATTCAGACTTAATCATCTAATGGAGTTCAGAACCACTTTAACGTTTGAATTATCCTACTGTGTGAAATCGATTTAAACATGTCACTTCTTACAAAAATGATTGTATTCAGAGTACAGATAAAAAGCATAGTTACGTGAGTTATTAACCTAAAAATATAACATGGATGTTCCTGTTTGCTCTCTTTTTCATTCATTCCTTCTGTCGTTTTAAGCAGCTTTAAGTTCAATCTGGATTAAAGATCTTTCTTCGGTGTCATTTTCTTTGATTCACTAATCAGTGAACTAATGCTTCAAAGTAAGTTTGCTTTCTTTCCTCCCCTAGCTTGTTCATTTACTCCAGGCCTTTGCAGATAAGCTGTGTGGAAGTGTTAAAGAAGCAGGGGGGATTTTACAAGCAGAAGATCAACTTTGTGCTTCAACACAGACAAGATAATAAAAAGTTGTCAAAAACACAAACATATTTTTAAAGCTGTTTAGAAAAATCATTTCAATTTTTCTGTGTTTGGTCAGTAGAAATAACACTGAAACACAAAGAAAAGCCCTCTTAAGTTCATTTCTTGCCCTTTACTTGGCCTGGATTTTTATGATCTAATGTAACACTGGGCTGCATAGATTAAAACATCAGTTACAACAGAAGGGCGGTGGTTCTTGTCTGTTTCATAAATAGAGTTCAGCATAGCCTTAAGCAAGGCACCAAGCATCAAACTGCTGTGAAGAACATGGGAATGACAAGTGTGAATGAGCTGGAAATGTGTGCAAAAAGTGGGGAGAAAAGGAAACATTTACACTATCATCCCTTTTATGGAAAACTCACAGGCACGGGTCATCCACGTCTTAAATCTTGGATAAAAATGGAGCAATCAGTGATTGTCAGCGATGGGGCTCAAAATCTTGTTACTCATGACAACCAATGATGACGTAGAAAATGTGCCATTCACGGACCCCAGCTGATCGGTTGCGTTCATGGTGACAAAGGCAGAAGAAAAACAACTTTTTTTTAAAAAGCTGACTCATTAAGTAAGCGAGGATCTGGTGAGGGTCAAAGTTTTCTAAAAATAAAATTACAAATTGGAAGTGTTTCAAACAATTATCCAGGAAGAAATGGCAGCTTAATGATGCTGTAATTCTACTCAAACTAAACGCAACAGAAAATAATTGTGAAGGAATTCATTATACTAAATATATCAGTTTGTCATGAGGATGTCATCAAATCTACAAATTATCTTGTGATAAACAAACAAGAGATAAATGGATGTTTTAGAGTAGAGTACAATTTTTACTTTTTAGGTTTTTTTGGGGGAGGGGTGAAGAACAATGAAGAAAGGTTTATTATTTTAAAAGAATTGCAGAAGAACCCTCACATAGAAAATAATTGCTCTAATTCAGAACATTTTAGACAACATAATAAAAGCAAAGTGGAATAGTGGTTAGAGGTGTCGCCTCACAGCAAAAAGGTTGCAGGTTCAGCTCCCAGCCTTACTGTGTGAAGTTTGCATGTTGTCTCCGTGCATGTATGGGTTTTCTCCTGGTACTCTTTTTTATCAGTGAGAGGAAAACAAACAGACGTGTTGGGTTAAGAGTGCAGTTGTTTGTCTCTGAGTGCTCCTGTGATGGACTTGTGACCTGTCCAGTGTGTGACCGTCTCGCAGTGCCTGCTGGAGTCACACAGCAGCTCAGACCTGGAGAAGCAGGTTATGTTTAATCGGTGTTTCAGTGCCCTCTTGTGATCAGTTCCTGTCTATTCACGTTTGCCACTACAACACTAATTTTGTCTCTTTTGATAACTTTCTGTGCATTGATTTTCTATGATACAACAAATTCTGTAGTATTTTGTTGCAGCTTTTCATTGAAAAGACTAAAATTACTGAAAAAAATTGAACTTAATACTGAAAAAATATATGAAAAAAATACAATATAATAAAGAATGGCAAATGTGTCTCTTTCTTTCTTTCTTTCTTTCTTTCTTTCTTTCTTTCTTTCTTTCTTTCTTTCTTTCTTTCTGTTGATGTTGCAGGTTGTGAAAGGTGACACAGTACATGTAATCTCAAGCATGCAATTCACTTTTCACAAATACCAAGTAATTTTCTACTGTAAAAAAAAACTGACATTCTTCTGATAATGATTTCATATTACTAATAACATCTTAGTTTCCACAGAACATTTACAAAAGCCCAAGTTTAAGTTTAAAAAAACCAGAACAGAACAACCACATAATTTCATAAACATCCAGTTATAAACAAGCTTTAAAATAATGTAAATTTCTCTTTTTGTAATAAATACAAGAATGCATTTTGTTGAATAAAATCTGTTTATTTTTCTTATCCATAATTCTCTTTCAATAAAGCAAATAGAAATCCATTTTCTGGCAGTAGATTAACTTCAAGGTGCTCCAGCTGTAACTTGTTGATTTGATTGTTCATCTATTGATCATTTTTCTCAGTGTTGATTCTGCTGCAATTCCATAGAAAAGCATTGTTGTTCAGTACACTGGACAATTCACTGTTGAAGGGCAGATAAAACTTGCTGAGGAGTTTTCTGGTGGCTGGAAGCATTGGACCGAGGTTCTTGTCTTGGACCCGCCGGGTGTTGGACATGGGCCGTTTGCTGAGAGCTGCCTCCGCTTGCTCTGACAGAGGGCCTGTGGGAGAAAAGGCAAAGGAAACAAAATCAGAGGAATGCAAGTTTTTCTCAGAAGTTTAGAAAGATGCTTACATTTAAACACATGCTGTAAAGTTTTTTTTTATGCTTCTTATATACGTACCAACACTGAGAAATTCAAAAACTGTCTTGAGTGTGCTTTTGAGGTTGGCTGCGTAGTCCTCCAGTCGTAGAACTAGAATCTGCTCTCTGTGAAAAACTGTCAGCCAGTCCAGTAAGAAGACAAAGTACATTCCCAGAGTTAGTCTCACCTGTGACGAAAACAAATAAATAAATAAGATGAAACAAAATAAACTAATATAGGAATCCAAATACCAAGGAGTTAAAGCCTAACACACAAAAACGGTATCCTGTTTATTTTAAGACATTTATTGTAGTCTTTGCTTCTTTAAATTCATTTTTTAAATTTTGTTGTAAATGAAAAACAAAACTCTGATTCATCCAGACGCACCAGCATATTGAATCCACCAGAGGGCGCTATAATACAACACTAAATAATATGGTAAATATTTAAAATACTTATTATTTCCAGGGGCTGCAGCTGCAGTTAATACAAACATTTCACAGTGCACGACTGTTTAATGGAAACGTGTTTTTCTAAGCAGTAAACCTAAAAGATAAAAGATCTTTCAATTTTCTTTTTCAGTTTTGTTTTCTTGTGTGTCACATTTATATTGTGGACTACTCTTACACCACTAAATCTTTAATACTTGCAACATGCAGAAACACCTGTTTACAGTCTTTTCAAATACCGAATCCTAAATTAAACAACAAAACTAGCTAAATCTTTTTGAAAAAAGTAAATATAATTGGACAAAAGAATGTGAGCTAACCGGCGTGGTGTAGAAGAGGCTGGTGTTGTAGATGCATGAACGAAGTGTTCTCTCAGACAGGCAGGACTGAAACAACTGGACAGACTCTATAACCTTCTGATGGAAATCCTCTGCCGATTTGTTGGCAATGGTGAAGTACAAGTAGTCAGAGTAAAGCCTGGGAGGAGATTAAAACAGCGTTTAAAGCCAGTTGGGAGCAAGAAACTCCATTTCGTTGGATTATTCTAAAGAAGTTCTGCAGCATTGATGAATTACAGGAAACCCTGATTGGATTCTGTCTAAACTGAAAACCAAACAGGAGTAAGAAAGGATTTTTTTTTACCTTTCCACTGGATCTCTGAGGATGATTATGATTTTAGCTCCAGGCTGGACTGTGTGGATGAAGTCCTGGGCCAGGAAAGGAGGCTCTGACTGCTTCAGGTCTGTGTGGAGATAGCTCCAGGCTTGATTATCCCACATAGTGGAAGCACTGGCTTCACCTGCAAATACAGACAGACTTCATGTAAACCTAAAATAACAGTTCCTTAAAAACACAATTTGTCTCAGTTTATTCAGCACATATTTAAGTTTGTGAACTTTTTTATGAGAAAATATATAAAATCCAGATAAACACAGTCAAATTCTATTTTCATAAATTTGTACTAGACCATTTCAGCTCATAACACAAATATATTTTTTATTTTATTTATTTTTTTAGGACAAAAATATGGAAACATGTTAACAGTTAAAAATAAAAAATACTACTTGTGCCTTTTTTGATTAAAAAAAGTAAGTTCACCTTTTAAATACTAAAATATTTAATGCTTCTCAAGATCAGTCCGTCCATCCATCATCTATACCCGCTTCTTCCTTTCAGGGTCACGGGGTCACTGGGGGTGGCAAGTGCCACTTGTTGCCCAGCCCAGGTTCCACCCCTAAATAATTGACAAGTTGGTGGGAATTCTTGGACTTTTTATTTGCATTTAATTTTTTTTAAAGATTGTTCTCTGACACTATTTTACTGTAAAAATGTCAGCTGTGTATGTTTAAAACTGGTTGATTTTTAGCCCTTGGTAAAATAAGCATTTGCATAAGTGGTTAGATAATTTGTGATTAGTATTTGCAATTGGCATGTGATTATTTTTAACTTCACAACAATTTTCATCTTAAGTCTTAAAATGCCTGAATAATGGCCATTTAAAGTTAGCTGGGGTGGCAATCTTGAATTTTTTATTAGCATTTAAAATTTGGTAAAGACTGTTTTTGGCGACTTCTACTCTAATTTGGATGGTTTGAATTATTTAAAAAAATTATTTTTAAAAAGTTATTAAAACGAAAAACAAAAGAGCAAATACAGATGAAAAAGATGCAATCGACTTAATTTAAACAAACATTTTCACATCACATTTTATGTTAAATAATACAAAACGTTTTTTCCCTTCACCTCTTCCTTAGTCTTCAAACACTTCAGTTTCTCTAACATGAGGGCAGATTGTAAAATATTTACTGAAAACAAGACATCTTCCTTCTCCCTGTCTGCTGAATCTAAAGCAGTTTTAACTTTTGCATTTCATTTCTTGAGTAACTGGCTTACTTTGTTTCTGATGAAACTTTACATTCTGGGACTGTAAGACTGTGAAAAGTTCAGCTCTGGAACAACAATAAGCTTCACCAGTAACAGACGGGGACAATTTAAATATCTTTTCTCCAAATCTGGTGAAATCTAAATCTAATTATGATCATGAGATGAGAAAGTAGATTAAAGTTCTGCAATAAAATAGCTCTGATTGCTTTATTAATTCACTTGGAGGATTATTTTTTCAAACCACCACACAGCTGAACAAATACAGCAGCAACATGTTGTTTAGGGTCTTACAAAAGTCAGGATCAAACTACTTTAAGCTCTTTTTTGAAGTTACACAACCAACAAAGTAGATCAGAGCCCGTCAAATAAACAGCATTCCATCACAGATTCGGACAGAACGCTGTTGGTTTTTCTCACTACTGCTCTAATAGTGGCAAAAATTGATTTTCAGAGTTGTAACAACTTATGGAGTTTAAGACGAAAATTCAACTCTGGAAGACTAATCAACTTCACCTGCTCCTTCAGTCGTGTCAATAAACCTTCTTATTTCAGTCTGTCTTTGTGTGAGTCTCTCCAGATTGAATATGTATTGTTCCTCAATAAAAAACAGGAGCAGGATTTCTCCTTGTTAGCTGGATTACTGTATTCAATTCCCTACCAACCTTCTAAAAAGTATTTATTAGACATGTTTAACTGGACAGTGAAATGTTTGTATAATATCTAATAATATAGTGTGAAAAAAATACAACCACCTTGCTTTTTTGCTTAACTTCAAAAGAAAATATTTTCTGAAATACTGTCAGACTCAAGTTTAAAGTCCTAAAGAGACACACAAACACAGACTTTCCCATGTGTTCACCTGTTATAATGTGGAGCGCACGCTGGTCTCCAGAAGAATTTCCATTGATTCCTTCCTGGATGTTTTGAGCTGCCAAGTCAAACAGATCCAGGTAATCCTCGATGGGAAAACGTTCCTGGAAGCCTTGTTTGAAACGGATATAACCTGCCCAGAGAAGCAGCAAAATAACCCTCATTATAAACTCATTGATGGGTTGCTTTGCTGTAAAAATACTTCAATGAAAAAATCGGTTAGAAATAAAGGTTCTCTCGAGACTAACCAAAAGGATTTTTAGTTAACTGCATTCAGCTTTTAATTCACAGCATGTGAGAGGATACAAATAAAGCTCTTTATGGAGGGGAAACAGCAAGACTTTATTTGTGAAGTGTGTGCAGAAGGTTTTATATGTAGTCAGAAATGTTTTACAACAGTTTCTTTAAAAAAAAGTATGTATTTTTTTTTTTAAGTTTTTTATTTTTTTCATAATATTTATTCCTTATTTTTCAGCTTGATGTGTTGGAGAAATTTTCTGCCAACTGATTGTAATATTGTAGCCAAATGAAGCTAAGAATTGCTGATTAAAATAGGATATGCAGTATTATCAAAACATATGTGCACAATTAGAACCTGTTACAATTTGTAGGTTATGTTGACAGTATAAAGGGTGTTGCAGTTATGAAATTATGACAATTTACATCATCCAACCACATCC
Organism: Cynodonichthys magdalenae; assembly: GCA_031762555.1. NCBI lineage: Eukaryota > Metazoa > Chordata > Actinopteri > Cyprinodontiformes > Rivulidae > Cynodonichthys > Cynodonichthys magdalenae. The sequence goes on from JARVJO010000001.1 coordinate 30,762,345, forward strand.
TATTTTACTGGCTGTTTCAGTTTTAAAGGACATAAGTGATCTGTTTCATGAAAAACCAAAAATAACTTGTAGTATGCCTATATATATATATATATATATATATATATATATATATATATATAATTTAAAGATACACATCCTCTATTTTTCTTAACATTCAGTCATTACAGAAACACTACAATAACATCCATAAGATATAAACAGCTAGCAATGATCTAACATGTTCAAATTTAATCAATCCCATGATGCCTGCAGCTGCAAACCACTTAAACACATTACTGATGTGCTCGTTGGATCATTTCTTAACCTTGACCAGTTACTTCCTGCAGTTTCTGCTGGTTGCTTAGCAACCTTGCAGCCACCACAAGACTACAAGACAATATTCGTAGTCAAGAATCAGTCCAGTGCATATCACCATTTATCATCAGTTTTATTTGCAAGGAAGCTATGAAGTCCTGCAACACCTCTGCCTTACCAAACCGTTTCCTGGTCCACCAGTGTGGCTCCTTTATTGTGTTGAATTTGACTTCTGGAAGCATCAGCAGCCTCTGGAACAAGTCAGTCGTGCCACATTTTGGTTGGCCGATGATGTAGAAGTACGGCAGGCAGCGCAGCCGGAACGGTTTGCCATCTCTTTGCCGTACATGCTGAGGGAAGCTGGCTCTCATGTGGTCGCAGACGCTCTTGAAGCTCTTCGAGCGCAGACTGAAGCGGTTGCTCTTGTACGGGTCTGACATGAGTTCGCTCGAGATCTCCTCATACCAGCACGGGCTCTTGATGTTGGGCAAAAAGTGGCGAGGAATCACTGAGAACAACTGCAGAACATATTGAAATCAGACAAAATGACATACAGTTATAGTGACATCATATTTAAAAACCTTGTTTTGCTGTGATGACCCTTACTGATTAACCTCAGTTTGTGCATCAAATCATATGTCATTTTAAAGCATAAAAAAACATCAAAACATCATTATTTTTTATTTAGAGTCACATTACAGGATTTTGCAGCTTTGCTACATCACTTCTTTGGCCATGTTATTCAGCAGGAAACTCCCATGTCTGATGCATACCACTAACTGGTATTTAAAGTAATGGCTCACATGTGTTGCAACATGTGTCATTTCAGCTTTACTAGGTCATGTGTTGGCGCTCTTTCTAAAAGTGTTGTTTAAAGGTAATGGGAACAACTGCAGAACTGTACATGATAATAGTGGTTAGGAATGTTAGGCTTTTAGTAAAACTTAATGAAAGGGCTATTTTAATAAAAACTGTTCATTGTGAGCTTTATCAAGTTGGTAAAGTGATAATTTATGGTGAAAACACTGGTGTTTTCTCAAGTCTGGACTGTTTTTGTTATTTGGATGCAAACAAAACCAATTACTCTGAGGAAATGAGCTTTTTTTCATATTTTACTCAGCGAAGGCAGGTGAAAAATGACTCACATGAGGATCTGTGTCAATAATGTCCTTTTCATCTGGTATCTTCCTGGGTGTGCATTGTTGTTTGAAGCTGGTTGTATTCATCAACATTTTCAGGTCTATAAAGCTGTTTTCAATAGAAACTTGAGTTGTGGTCCTGACATCCATGGGTCTGAAGTGGTAAGGCAAGGCAGTGAGTGACAGCCCCTTCTTGTCCCACATCAGGATGTATGAAGCCATAACGAGGAACATCAGAGTCAAGCCCATAAGGAAGCTGACCACTTTGACTTTTGAGATGCTCCTCAAATTGAATAAAAACAACGGAAAGCCCTTGGCGTCGAGAGTTTCAGGCGTGTCTGTGTGTCTGAAGTCCAAAAACGTCCTGACAAACCTTTTCCCATAGTTTTCAGCCAGGGGCAAACTGTGGAGGCTGAGACTGTGCCCCCTTTGTGGACTGCAGTCCTTGAGAGACATGTTGACATTGAAGCAAGGCAGGCATGTAGAAAGAGATGCCAGGAAATGATTCTCTTAAAAAGGTCAGGCTTCCATGTATGCTGAGTTGATCTGAACTTCATTTGTCTTCGTGTTATACATGTTCCCCACCCTTCAGCTGCACTTCCTGTAAAACAGAAACAGGTGTCAGCTAATGCCACATGTCTTTTTTTTTCACCCAAAATGCAGCAGCAAAGCCTCTGTTTGAAGTATTTTAACCAACTCCCCAAATCCCACAGAGAGGAGCTGAACGTTTTTAATACCAGGGTATCTGAAAAAGCTCGACTCTTAGTCTGATGGATCAATATGAAGTTTTAGGAGATAGATTTTTTTACAGCAGGACTCAGCCCTATAATGTCTGGGGTTACCTGAAGAGTGTGTGTGTGGTCTGCTATAAAAATCACAGCACATGCAAAGAGCGGCTCAATGGAAAGACTCACGAGGTCAGAATAATAGTTACTCTGTAACTCCAAACTAAAAACACACGATTATTCGCTGCTGAATCAAAACCCACCGAGAAACCTTATTTACCCAAATTCTGTTAAAGGATTTTCCCAAAGAGGAGTTTGATATTGATTCAGGTGGGCACCAGACAGACAACTGCTCATATTTTGTTTTCTCTTCTCACTTCATAAATAATACTTGACTAGATGGGATTATTAATTGGGTTCCTGAATTTTAAAATGTTGTTAAATAAATATTCTTTGCTGTTGTTTTAAAAATTTGAAAATGAGAATGACTGATCATCTTTCCTTATAACAGAACTGTGCCTGTTAAAATACAATTATATAACCTCATCTGTCCAAACTTACATAGATAAAAAATAAAGGGCAATTCATTGATAATATTTATCATTTTTAAATCTAAAAAATAAAGAAAAAATATACTTATTGACTGCACGTAAATAAAGTGTAAGCTGATAGATATCAGCTTTAGGACTTTTATTCAGTGCTTTCATACATGGAAATGTCTTTTTACTTACAACTCTCTCATTATGTGAAAATTTACTATAAGTTAAACAGTTTATGCAGATTTGATTAGATCTACAGCAATCCTCTCACACACTTTCCTAACAGACAGGTCTGAGCCTTCACAGACTTATAAGGAATGCACACTATTCAAAAGCTTGTGTGGACAGCTGCTGAGCTTCAGGAGGAACATATTTTTTTGATTCCTCTAAATATACAAAGGCGCTCCCTTGACAAGATCTCAGTCAAGAAAAATGTCTTTTTTAAATTGCTTTTGACAGCAACTCACAAAAAGAAAGAGTTCAAGGTATTATTGTAGTGCAGATTTAGTTTATTTCCTATAATATGGGATTTAGTTCCTTTACATGTAATATTTTCATAATAAAATATAGAGCTCTTTAGTTCAATTTTCTTTATGTCATATCTTTATTTTGAAATGCAAAGCAAATTTTTCCTGTCTTTTCTTGATATCACTGTTTAATGTCTGGTTTGGCTTAGATAAAATTTCCAAGTGTAAAAAAAATAATAATTTTGTAAATGTCACAGAGCATAAAGAAGGATGTGAGACTCAAAAGTAAAGCACTGAGTGGAGAGGTGAAGCATAAAAGACGAAAATAAAAAGTCAAGGCTGAATTCAAACCCAATCAAGTCTAAGCAACTGATCTGAAGCAGGAAGCATAAACAAGGAACTGACAGAAGTGAAATCCCATCATCAAAATCCTGAGTCCTAATAAAACCCATCACCTCTCTGCATAGCCTTTTCTTTATGCCCACATGTGGAAATTGAACCTTGTGAACCAACATATTTCAACTTTTGTTGTGAGGCTGAATTGCTTCAGGATGTGCTGACGTCACTGAAATAAATAGGTGTTTGGACTGGTGGAGGAAATGGATCAATCAATTCTTGTGAAAATGTAGGAGCAGTCTTACAAACCAAAATGATAAACACTTTGACCACATGATTTTTCTGGAACAAATTTGCATGCATTATTAACAAAATGCATTCATTTTCTAAAACGTAATTTTTTGTTCAACTTGTTTTCATCCTCCCTCACAGATATTTTAGTCTGAATGGATTTCTAGACCAAAGTTTCCAAATTATTTTGCCCAGTAAAAATAAAAATGTTTCTGTGATTTTATCGATTGCCTTGTTTGCTCTTTATTCACACCTGCTCTCTATTTTCATTAGTATCCTCAGTCAGTCAGTTTGGTAAAGTTCCCTGTCTGGTTCCTTCTGTGCTCCTCGTGTTTTCAGTCACTTTTGTGTCTTTGTTGCCCTATCAGCCTTTTGATTTTCTGTTTTTTTTTTTCTGTTCATTTTGTCTGCTGCTACTCCGGCTGTTGTTTTTGATTATTTTCAAATCTTGGATCTTTTCATCAAGTCCTTGTGTGAGCCAGCATCCAACAGTGGGGTTTTTTTTAGGTGTGAACATTATGAGCCAGTCGTTTTTTTGTTGTAACATTGATATAAATAATACATAAAAACTTGTTTTCAGCTTCTTCTCAGTTTTTTGTATTATTATTATTGTTATTTATGACCATAGTTTTCACAAGCATCTGGACAAAGAGCACATGGCTGCAGATATCTTCTGTCAAACTAACCAGAAAAAAGTAATCACAAGATTATTTAACCATTAAGAAAAATTATTAAAAATGATTAAGAAACCATCATTTTCTTGATGAACTCTTCACATTGCCACATATGCTGGTCATATATTTCTGCAACTTTGCAAGTTCATTTTTTTCTCTCTTATTGTGTCTGTGACTGTGGCTTGAATTTCCACATTTTTTCTTTTTAGAAAATAAAAGGTCTGCCAAGGTTTTAAATTAAAAACAGTTCCACAAAAAGCTTTTTACAGTTTTGGATATTATTGATAATACTGCATATCCTAATGTTAAAAAGAGCTTAGCACAAAAAATCTAAAAGCATTTGAAATTAAATGTTTTGATTTTATTTAGTCTAATCAGATGAAATTATATTATTTTATTCACTCATTTTTTATTAAATCTAGGATCTAATACATATAAACACTGAATGGCAATGTTAGATTCTATCAGCCTTTGTCAGTCAATTCCTTTTTTCCATAATATTAATTTCTACATTTTAACATTCCTTTGCCGTTTCATTAGCATTTAGTTTAGACAGGCCAAACATACAGGATTAATTATTTCAGTCAGCCCATTACCCCAGTGAACAACTTGTATTATGATGTAAACAAACCAGTTGATGAATACATTTCTTGCCAATTTATGTTGTAAACAACAAGGAAAATATCATCTGAGAAGCAATGATGTGAATTTTCATACAAATACTCACAGGGTTGTCTATAGTCTATATATAACAATTTTATCCCTAATGTTAGATAGATGATTAAGTTTCACAAACTTGCCGAAAATTATTTTAGTAAAAACAGAACTGAGAGCAACAAATCAGTGGCCTGTGGCTGAAAAACTGACAAATTATGAAGCTTGTTATTTTTAATCAGCAGATGTACACACTTCCCATTTCTGTGTCAAATCTGGGATTCAACCAATTAAAGTGATGATAAATAAAAACAACATTACTGTCAAACAGTCAGCTGTGTTTATTTTCTGCATCTATGGTCAATTTGAACTTGACAGCATTACAGTAATTAAACAAATTCACATTTATGTGTTTGTTTACAGGCAAATATATGTTAAATCTGAAGCAGAAAATGTAATTGAATGAAAGCCTAAAGTACCACAAATATGCTAATTAGCAATATGCAACTTTATTAACTAAACTGAACACAAGCAATCTCATTAGACACTGACTAACTCGTACATCCACAATTATATAACACCAATCAGACACATTTAATCCTCAGCGGAACGCCAAATCATCAGGATTCCCCACCTCCACAGAAAGAAATCCCGCATGTCAAATATAGATGTACAGCTTTATTTTGCATTGCCGTTATGTGAATATCTCCAGAGGATCTTTATTAAATAAAGAGAGTTCCAGCAGCCAGCATGCTCGGCACACACATACCACCGCCTCTTTTGAAGCATGTTTTAATCATATCATCTTGTTTATAACTATGTAAGCACATCCTGAGCTTTAACAGCACACCTTGTGACTGAAGCTTGGCTAAATCCCAGCACTGGGGAAAAAGAAAGGCTTAAGAAGAAAAAAAATCTGACACCACAAAAGGAAATAAGACAGTCCTGATAGAGACAAACAAAGACAGATGAGACACCAAACTGAGGTAATAATAAAAGCCCTGTTCTCTGTGGGCAAATAATAAATCAAAAGTCAAAAGCAATATGGTGGAAAGAAAACAACAAGTTTCTTGTGGGGATCAGGTTTCTGTTCTCAGCATGATAGTGGATGTAATATTCACAGGAAATCTAAAAGTGCCCTGAGAGAATAAACAGCTCAGGAAACTGCCTTAATTCACATCAACATGCTGGACAAGTCATCTCTTTCCTTTTCACTTCCCAAGAGATTTTTCTATCAAGGCAGCATATTAAGCAAAAGTGCAGTTTAACCAAAATAGATGTATGCTTTAAGTAAGAGAATATTTAAAATTATAATTGCAGCCAAACAACATCTGGAGCGCAAATATTTTGACATACTGTAGTTGGTCATGCGCGTAGCCAGGGGGGGTTCGGGGGGTTCGAACGAACCGCCCACTTTGCCTAAAAAAGTCCGCCATTCCACT
>JARVJO010000001.1:30776905-30786976 GCA_031762555.1 Cynodonichthys magdalenae
AGCAGATTGATCCTTGGGTGCTGGGCCTTTGGACCTGGATTCCTGAGAGATGATTGGTACGGAGATGCGAGGATCTGACGCTGATTGACTGCAGCTGGACGCGTGGCGCGGCAATTGGATGGAGCGGGTGAGGTGGATTGAGTCTTCCAGTCTGAATTTACGCATAAGCTTCATTTTGCTAACATAGACTCCAATAATCCATGTTACAGTATATTTGTATTTTCTAAAGTCAGATAGCAGGAGTGGCCATCTTGTATTGGTTAATTCCCAAAGTTGTGCTTGAATACTTTCAGAGCATTTTATTAAACTTGTTTTGTGGTTCATAAGATATTTTTCTTACACAACAAACAAATGAAGACACAATGACACGTGCAAAAAAAAAGCATAATGTATATCTTCCATCTTTTTCCTTTAACAATGAGTGAAAAAGACATAAAAGTGTCTCTTTGTTACAACAGAGAAGCAGAAGCCTCAGCTCCAACGTCTTCCCAAAATTTTAATCTTTGGTGAGCTCAGTATCAGTTTCTTTAAACTGATTTCACTTTGACTCCAAAACACATAGTTTCAATTTCACTTTGACGGACAAATACACATTTTTATTTAACCAAGATAAAAAGAAACTGAACGAAAAAGAGAATTGTATACAACCTATAGAGGGGGTGAACTTCAAAAAATATATTATTTTAAAGCATTTAACTACTTTTCAGTCTTTAACAAGACAAATAGTAACAGAACAATGTTACTTGTGAAACTTCTGTACACAGTGTGACTGAAATAGTTGTTTTTGTGTGGGATGCCTCGTGACATTTCTTGTCATGACTCATCCAGCATGAGTGAGATTCAGGAAAAAATACACAAAAAGCACAAACTCTGTACAAACACCACTAAACTCCAGATCTATGCATGTAGGGTTATGGATATATTTAAGTTGGAAACAAAAAAAATAATAAGTTGAGGCATTCATTTTACAAACATAAGTCTTATGTTTTAAAAAATGCAGAGTTCTGGTTAGCCTTATTGGCTGACATTGATCTGAACAAGTAAAAAAACACTATAATAAAGGAAATAAAAACCTTTCAGTACACACAGCGGCTTCTCAACTCAGAGTGACACGTTTCTTTTTTTTTTCTTTTTTTTTCTTTACAGGAGAGAAATGAATTTGCTTGTCAGAAGGCAACTCCTTCACCATTTGTCGTGACATCTGTTTCCTGAAGGAAATAAACAGGAAAAATTTTTAAAAAAATAAGACAGGTGAAAATAAATACCAAGGATCACCACAATGTTCATCTTTTGAGCTCCAACAAGTTGGAACATTAAAAAAAGGCAACGTGGTTCATTTCTGAAAGAGCCTCCACTGGGAAACTGACGCTGCTGAAAGAAGATAAAGTCACATTTGAATAAACTGCCTTCCATTCAGAGCATATTCATATGCATGAGAGCACCAGTATAATTGCTGTTATTTCTTGTGTAATTGATTGTGATTATTCACGTCTCATGGAGATGAATAAGCTGTGTCTGACTGGAGTTTAACAGCTAGATTTCCCCGTAGTCACTGAATCAGTTATCTGTTTGAATGCACTCCTGATGCTATCATTTGTGACAAATGGGGTTAATGCTAATTCAGGCACACTACAAGTGTTGCTCTTCATAAGCACCACTTTTCTACAGAGCGGAATCTCCAAACAAACACTAAATCAAAAGCAAAAAGAAAGCTGTTCTGTCAGGTGAAAAATAATTTGTGGTCTCTCTCCCAATAAATTAACTGAAAAAAATCTCACGTTGTGACATGTTGCTGACCCAGAAACCCTGATGTAAGTTTGAAATTTTTAATAACTAAACTCAGAATAACCAACAAACAACCACCAGCATGAGAGAAAACCCAATGATCTCTGAGCTGAGGAAAACCAGGACTATACAAGTATTGAGGAGGGTGATTGCAGAATGAAAAGCATGTGTAAATGGAACTGAAATTAATATTGAGCAGCTTTATTTGCCAAAATGCAGGATCAGCTCAGTGAAACCTTAAGAAAACAAAATGGAAACACTGAACCCTCCAAAATACTGATGTCATGATCCTTAACAAAAATTTTAGTGTGTTTATTCATTATTCATGTCAGTTTTCACCTGAAAGTCTTTGTCACAACCCTGACAACACACACAGTTGGAAATGTGTGCTATTGGATCTCTTCACCATGGCAATGCAGAAAAAAGGAGGTAAATCTTGCTGCAGCCTGCCTTTGTTCACTGCCTTTGTTACAGTGGGATTTAAGTGCATTAAAGGCCCCAAACAAACATAAATCTATGGCTTTGCAAGTTCTGCATCTTGGTTTGTAGTATCGACTCACTGCTAAATCCTAAACGGAAGGTTCAGCAGTGAGAAAAAGTAGATGTATAAACCAGGTGGGACACAATCCACACAGAAATACAGCTTCAAAAGAAGGAAAAGCAAGTGTTGAACGTGGTAAAACTAGGATACCAGGGTGTCTAAAATAAATAAATCAGCTCAAGATTGAGATCACATAGAGAACTTTCCATAAATCCTGTTTCTGAGCTCTTTACATGGCAGGCTTTTTTTTCAGATGGACCTAAGAATGCAGAGTTTAGTGAGACCTTAAAAATAAAGAGAAGGATTTTTTTAAAGGGGAAAAAAGAGCTAGCATGGTAAGTGACAGAGTGCAAAAAAGGAGAGCTTAGATACAAATAATAATGTTGACCTAGTACCAAGATCCAAACATTAAAAAGCAGAACCATAAGAAAGACACTAGAACAAAGATGGGGAAACAAACCATGACGACTGACTGAGGAGTGGATGACAATCAGAAGTATAAAAAGGTTGCAGGCTATGAGAAAATTGGGGACAGCTGAGATTAATGAATAAAAAGGTGTGAGTGAAGGAGCAGGGCAGAAGGTAAAGATAACTGAAGTGAAACAAAGTAACAGAACAGAGAAAAAAACTGAGGAACAAAAACTTTTAGAGACATGGAGCCTGAGGAAAAAGTAAACTGAAAACTCTGTGGGTCAGAAAGAAATATGGCATGCTCACTGTCCGCCTGGAACACTTTTAACCCAAAGACAATAGAAACTGGGCCACGAAAAAGATTATTTTGCCTCAGGAAAGCAGGATTTAATATTGTGCTTCCTAGAGGTGAAACAGTCATGTTTCTTGACTCGGTGGTGTCCAATTCTGGTCCTCAGAGGTCACTATCCCTGCTTCAACCCCCTGGGGGCTCAGACACTTGATGGTGGTGTGGAAGCAGAGTGGAGGTGCCTGAGATGAAGGTGGAGGAGGAGTGAAGGTGGGTTGAACTTATCTGGAGAGCAGACAGATCCTTGGGTGCTTGGCCTTTTGACTTGGATCTCTCTCTGGGAGTTGATTGGTACGGTGAGACACTGATTGACTGCAGCTGGGTGTGTGACGCAGCGATTGGATGGAGCAGGTGAGGTGAAGAGAGTCTTCCAGTTTGAATTTGCTCATAAGCTTCATTTCAGAAAATAGGTATAGAAAATTCAATTTCATGCACTCCTAGAGACTCCAAGTACAGCAAAATGCATTAAGAGTGGATTTTGTGTATGTTCCCTTAAAAGCTACATTCTGATACATGGATCATCCAGATGTCAAGTGTGTTTATAGATATATAGCTTGATTTATTTCACTAATCAGGATGACCCTAGGAAAATCTGTCTGAATCCAATTTTTCATCGTATTCTAATATAAATCTTTTTATTTGAAGATGATTCTGCATACCATATTTAGATAGGATTCCCCTGGGTGCAGGGAAAGCAGCATTTTTTTTTCTTTTGCTCAAAATTATTGCAATTGTTCCTATAAATGCACCAAGCTATACTATATGAAACTTAATTCTCTGTCCAATGTGATGGCTCACTTACAGTATGTCCTAAAGCATATGAGGATAATTATGAGACCTTGAAGCAGCCTAAGTTTGAGAAAAATAAAAGTTAGATAAGAGTGCTCTTTGTGGAGATCTGGTACAGAGGTTTAGACAAAAAACAGGCAGAAAAAACCCAAGATGGATTAGGAGGGAAGAAAAATGCTGAAAGTCGTGGGAAGTCCATTTTTGTTTCTAAGATTAAGAAAAAAAATTGTTTTTATTTCAAACTTCCATCCAAGTCTTTGGTTTGTGGCTTTTGAACATGCTGTATGTAAGAACACCTCTGTGTTAGTAACACCAAAGACTATTAAATGCATCTGATAAGTCAAACAGCACCAGCTGTAGAGAAAAGGAAATATCTATTTATTAGAGATGTCAGCGAGAGGAACTTTTTCACCAGACACTTAAAGATCTGCTTTTCTTCACAAACATTAAAAACTGACCAAAATGTAGTGTTTTTGTGACTTATACTCACCAAAAATATATACATGTCTTGTAATGAAAAAGTCTACTTCATTTTATATTGCACTGGAGCTTTTAAAAATGTAATAGACCAAGATGAAAGTAGTTTAGAGAGTCCTTTCAGATTAAATGAGGAGTATTTTGAACATCAGGGTCTTAAAGAGGGGATGTTGGGGAGCTTTCAATTCAGCTAAAACTTTAAGTTGATCCAAGCATCTGGAAACCCCTTCACTTTATACACTTACTCAAGCTTCTTCCTTGGAAAATCTGCCTTTATCCCAAGTGTCAGCTCCTGTGCCAAGAGTTGTGTAATGATCAGTGTGTCTGCCCTGGCCTGAATGCAAAAAAATAATAAAAAAATCGGAAGGCATGAACTCAAAAATTTAGTAAGAGAAACGGAAATAAGGACCGGACGAGCCTAAACGGCACAACGCGCCAAAAATTAATTGAAGACATCAGTCATGTCCAGGGCACACACTTTCCAGACTTCATTGCACAAAAACCCCTGACTGGGAAGTGCTCCAGAAATTCCCCCCACTGGTGAACTGACTCATCCCCAAGACTAATTCTAAATCACATTTGCCTAAACAATTTATGCCCTTTTAAATGTTTTTCCACTTTGTTAGTTTTCTGCTTCTCAATGGAACATTTCAACTTTTGTTCCAAAATGATTTTGACAAAATTGCGATTGGAAAAAAAAGGAAATAAATGATGTAACGAGGGCAAAGCCAGCCTGAAGAAGACTGTTTTACACTGAAACTCCCTTGAGACAAAACTAACTAAAAAAAATCAGACATTCTTACCATGACTGGAAACTGTGATTTATTATAAAAGAAGAAAACATGCTTATGATCTTTTCACACATGGAAATTTTGTTTCTGAACTTTTTTTTTTTTATGATAACAGTTGGAAACGATAGAATGTAAGAAAACAAGAAGGAACATTTGGACTGTTCCTCTAAAAGTTTCGATTTCAGACTAATTTGTTTTTTAGCTTGAAGTATTTAAAGGGGACATAGCATGCAAATTCCACTCTTTTACGTAGCTGTTTAATACATTTAGTTAAGTATTTGGAGTCTCTAGGAGTGCAGAAAAGTTGAATTTAGTCTCTTCTGGTGCAACAAATATATCTTTATATTCTGTTTGGGTCATATTTTTCAACCCGTCCAGTTTTCTCTATTTTCTATGACGCTATTTGAACTATTACTGCAAATGAGGTCTGGACTTACCAATTGCAAATTCCTCCTCTTAATTCTGCTCTGGTTCTGGGTCAGACTCTGGCTCCAGCATGTGAGGCTGCATGCACAAGTCTTCTGTTGTTGACATCTTTTAATAAAATTGTAAATAAAATGTTTTTGCTTGCTGCAAAATGCTAAACCTCTCTCTTGAACCGGAATGGACCGGTCTGGAAGTCGGAGGGAGGCGGGGCTTAGAGCGCTTTAAAGGAACAGGGAAAAAATCAGCTACTTTGAGACACACCTCAGAAAAGGGGTGAAAGAGGAGCTGGTAAAGTTAAAATAAGGAGGAGATCAGACCAAAGCTTTGTAGTTCCACTTTGTATAGACCTCAACTGAATCATTTAAATATGAAAATGAAAGATTTAAAAGCAAGATATGTCCACTTTAAAGTTCACCATCTGTAGTTGTGATTAAATGTATTACTTTTCTGTGAAAGGTGAAACACCCAGAGATAAAGAAGATAACCAGTCAGAACTGAGACAGTTTTAAACCTCAGCACATTTTTAGACCGTTTTTCATAGTTTTCAAAGCTGACTAATGTCTCGGCAGAGTTCTGTGGCCCTCTCTCCTGCTGCTTTTCATTCCAGAGTATAAACTAAGAGATTTTCTTGTTGAGAAACGACACAATGTTTATGGTCAAACCTTGAAAATAGCATTATGTACAATCTCATGTCATATTGCAACACTCAGAGTATGTGTTTGGTATAACCCTCAGCTACAAATTTCACATCAAATGTTAGCTCATTATCTGAAAAACTGACTGAGTTATAGATATTTTTGGGTTGTTTAATGGTAGCCTATTAGAATTGAATAGACTCCAGAAGTTAATCAGTTGAAGCCATTGAAACTTTTTGAAAGTTGTATTCTGGTGCCAAATCTGTTCTGGTGTTCCTAATATATTTTTTAATAACATACAAAATGAGAAGATTCATGCTGTAATGATTATTTAATAGTGTGACTTGGCTGTTTAAAATGCTAAAAAAACTATTTGAATATTTATTAAAATCAAATGTATGTTTGGGAAATGTCTTTTGCAGTTTTACAAACCGTTCAGTTTTGAAAAAGATAGAAAAAACTCATCATAAAATGTTGATGCTTATAATCCAACAAAAGTTGTTTTTTAGAACAACTTGTGCACAATAATCTGCGTGAGGAGACAAACAAAAAAAAAGCAGATTTTTCTCAGTAACATCTAGAACACAAAGCAGAACAACACAGCCCACATGCTGCACGCAGAGAAGAACGCTGAGACTTAAATATGTGGTGATGGCGTGGGTGCAGATATCTGAACTGTTGCCACAGAGGCTCAGGAGTCAGTTCATGAAGTTTTAAATAAATGGTCTCATAACCCCAAAATGTAAAATGTTACCTTGCAACACTGTTTCAGTGTAATTACCACATTATGTTTGAAATCTACCATTATTATTTTTTCTTCCGGTCTTGTTTAGCACATGCTGTTTGCTCAGTTGTTTTCGTCAAGGCTGTCATGACAAAGGTACTGTTTCTATGACAACCGAGTGAACTCCATCTGCACGGGAGTTGCTCAAAATGAAGCCACAAAGTGGACATGCGTTTGTTTATGTATTCATCTATCTATTTACTGTCAGCTGTTCAAACCACTAAGCTTAAGAAGAAACACCTTTACACAGCAGTAACAGTTTACTGACTGCTCTATTTGCAGCATCGTTTTCAGTCAGCAGCTCACAGGTGGATCCAGATGTGCACTTAGCAACAGATTGTCAAGATGTTTATGTCCATTCAGCCTTGAAAGATTCAACAAATTAATTTAACTTCTATTGTAAAAAAATGTTAAATCTCTCTCTTTATAACAAATGAGATGAAACATCAGCCTTTACATAAGCTATAGCTGAATAAATTATTCCTGTTGTGTTCTGCCATAAAATTATCAATCACTGTCTGCACCATTCAGTCTCCTCCTGTGACCTGTGGACCTCAGTGGAGAGGATGGTAGTCCCCATGGACAACCATAGCTGAAAATAACAACCACACATACTAGGAAATCTTCAGCTCCTTTTTTTTGTTTTCTTTTCAAGCCTCCGATTTGTTTCTCTGCAAATGTCAAATATGGAGAGCAGAGACCACGAATGGAACTGTCTCCAAATCCTCCTGGATATGTGCACACATATGCACATCAGCCCCATTACTGACCTTGTCCCGGCACAGTCTCTGCATGAATCTTAAACAAGCGCCCTCTTCGCCAAGACCTAAAGGACCTCCTCAAATATGTTGCAAAATTATTCATCACGTAGTCACGTAACAGTTGCCCTGGAGCCAAAACATAGGATGGGTTTCTTGTGCTGAATTTCCGAGCATATTGATCAAAACTGTCAAATTCCTCGGCTGCTGCATTCCAGACACTGTCTGGGTGAAAAATACCACTGGAGCAAAGGGTTGACATTACACCAGTGAGAAATAAAGATGTCTGATGTGTAATAATGTGTATTAATAAGGATGCTGGGCATGCTGATCTGTTGCAAAGCATTTTATTTTTACAGAAAGAAATGAGTGAAATGCTGCTGCACTGTCATCAGCACCTCATTGACGGCCTGATATTGTCCAGGTTTGGATGGAAGCGAGAAAAATCTATTCAATTTTAGGATTCTATGGCGTTACATTTGTGCCACTTGGTTGAGCGTACAGTAACACTGATTTGAGAGCAGATATCACTATGAACAAACAATATTTTGAAGCGTGCTCATTCAAATCACACATGCTTGCTCAAGAGTGTTCTGGCACGCGCTCAACTCTCCCTCCCTCCTCGCTCACAGCTCCAGCCCTCCCTCGGTCTGTGTACCATTCGTTCATTTGTTTTCTCATCAAAGATCAAAAATCAAATAATGAAAAATCAACTGGCTATTTTGTTTTCCCTTTTATCATTTAACAACAAAAACGAAAAAATGCCTGGTTTTTCAAATTTCGCTTTTTTAGGCTCAGATCAAAAACACAAAGTAGAAAATCGGACACTTGAACCGAATTTGATTTTAAAATTTTATTTGTCTGCTATACATGACCCAGAAATGGTCTGTGTGTGGACAGACTGAGGTTGCGACACTCTGTTGGAGCTGCAGATAGTTCCAAACAGCAGCAGTGCCAGCACTAAATGCATTTCATTCTCTGTGTTTCCGAAGATTTTTCTCCAGTAAGTTGATGAAAATACTATAATTTTTTGCCACTGTGCAGCATTAGCTGACTGCTCTGTACCACAATCTGATATTGTGTAGCCAGTGTTAACTAGCTAGTTGTTACCTGCAGCTAGCTCATTGTGATCATTATGGGGGATGATGGGTTAAACGGGTTTATTTGTATTTCAGTTTGTTTAATTCAGCTTTTAATATATTGAGCAAAGTTTATAATTTTAGTGGTGCTTACTGAACTATCTCAAGACATTTTACTTTTGTTCTGCAAGATTGACATGATTATTTAGTACAAGACAAGTTATAGATCCTTCGTCAGAGACAACAACAAATAAGAAGATATATTATGAGTAAAAATAAATGTTATTGTGAAGATGAGTAATTATATGATATTTTTCAGTCAAACCAGCTGACTTCAACAACATACTGAAGCATTTTACAGCATCACAAAGGTAATAGGATATGTTGTTTTCTGTCCTCCAAAATCAGAGATAAATCAAGAAGTTTGACCAACAGGACTTTTTACATCATAACCTTTAAAATGTTAATTATTGCAGGACCGTTCATTTTATTTTTGTTTTACACCATTAGTTTAGAATTTAATCATCTCTATTTCAGAACAGAACAAGAAATTAAGAAATATTGGTAAAACATTACAATATGGTACACAGAAAAAGCTCAACTACTGAGGAACTACTCAGTAACTATTCAGGGACTACTGAGTAGTTACAGAGTAGTTACCAAAGACACTAAATAGTGACTACTGAGTAGTTACTAATGATACCAAATAGTAATTACTCAAGCACTCAGTAGTTACCAAAGAGTAACTACTCAGGGACTACTAAGTAGTTACTGAAGACACCATAAGGTACACACTACTCAGTAACTACTCAGGGACTACTGAGTAGTTACTTAGTAGCTACCAAAGACACCAAAGAGTAAGTACTCAGTTACTGAGTGGTTACTGAAGACACCAAAGAGTAACTACTGAGTAGTTACCAAAGTCACCAAAGAGTGAGTACTCAGTTACTACTGAGTAGTTACCAAAGTCACCAAATAGTAACAACTGAGTAGTTATCAAAGACACCAAACAGTAACTACTCAGAGATTACTGAGTAGTTACTAAAGACACAAAAGAGTAACTACTGAGTAGTTACCAAAGTCACCAAATAGTAACTACTAAGTAGTTATTAAAGACACTAAAAAGTAACTACTGAGTAGTTACCAAAGATAACAAATAGTAACTACTGAGTAGTTATTAAAGACACTAAAAAGTAACTACTGAGTAGTTACCAAAGATAACAAATAGTAACTACTGAGTAGTTAT
>JARVJO010000001.1:30787296-30799211 GCA_031762555.1 Cynodonichthys magdalenae
GACACCAAAGAGTAATTATTCAGTTACTACTGAGTAGTTACCAAAGTCAACAAATAGTAACTACTGAGTAGTTATTAAAGACACTAAAGAGTAATTATTCAGTTACTACTGAGTAGTTATTAAAGACACTAAAGAGTAACTACTGAGTAGTTATTAAAGACACCAAAGAGTAATTATTCAGTTACTACTGAGTAGTTACC
Source organism: Cynodonichthys magdalenae (assembly GCA_031762555.1). Taxonomy (NCBI): domain Eukaryota; kingdom Metazoa; phylum Chordata; class Actinopteri; order Cyprinodontiformes; family Rivulidae; genus Cynodonichthys; species Cynodonichthys magdalenae. Next base: position 30,787,497 of record JARVJO010000001.1, read on the forward strand.
AAAGTCAACAAATAGTAACTACTGAGTAGTTATTAAGGACACTAAAGAGTAACTACTCAGGGACTACTGACTACATGCCAGTGATCAGAAGCTATAACTTGTCTGCTCAGAGGTTGTGAAAATATAAATTTAATCTTTGTTTATAAAAATCACCAAAATAAGCCCAGTTGAACAATTAAAACTCTGTATACCTATGTTCTTCTTTTTTTCCTACTGGGGATAAAATAAATATTCACTTAGATAAAGGTTGAATGCATCTTTGGCAGAGGTGGGGAGAAGCGAAAAATTATACTGTATAGAAAACTTTGTGAAGAACCATGACACGCAAAAACATACTTTTAATTAAGTTACATTTATTATGTTCCCATGGCAACAACAACAATAAAGATGCACAACATATGAAAAGTTTAGAGATAGCAGTCTGAAATTTAAAACAAGTTATTAAATTACAAAGACGGACAGTCTTTGGCAGAATTAACTGTTTTTGTTCAATAAGTTACTTATTTTGTTTTTCATTATCATGTTGTTGTGCACCATTTAAATTAAAAACAAGTATAGAGTATAATAAAAATAATAATAATAAAAAAACATGAGATATTATCTGGGAATAAAATGTTCTGGAGTGAGAAATGTTATTTTGCGATGGAGTATAAAAATCTATTACTCTTGTTTTTTTTTTTTGTTTGTTTGTTTTATAGATGGTGTGAATTAAAATAAGTCGGCTGGACGAATCCACTGGGCATGAAAGGATGCAGGAGCCCTCCAGTGGACGAAAGTGGAACTCCACCCCCTGTGTGGAAGATCACACTTCCGGAGCTGAAGTTGGAGAAACTTTGATGGAAGCTGCTGGAGCCGGAGCCACAGGTCGCCGGGTTCGGACTGACCAGGGGGTTGGAGCCGGGCTGCAAGGTGCTGTCCGCCCCGGGGTTCTGCTTTTTCCACTTGGTCCTCCTGTTCTGGAACCAGATCTTCACCTGTGTTTCTGTCAGACTCAAAGACAGAGCTAGGTTCAGTCTCTCGCACACGGACAGGTAGCGGGTTGCGCGGAACTTGTTCTCTAGAGCCACCAGCTGCTCGTACGTGAACGCGGTTCTGGCGCGCCGCGGTTTGGCGCACGACTGGTCCGGACGCCGCCGCTTGTGCGGCGATGGCTCCTGAGGGGGAGGCTCTGTCGTCTTCTTTCCGTCTTGTGGCTCACCCGAGGGCTCCTTGTCGGAGTGCGGAGAGAGAAGAATGGGGTCAGGAACGGGTGGATCCCTGGAGTCCTCATCTCCTGAATCCTCACCTGCAAATAAATTATATTCAACTGTCAAAACATGGCATTTAATGGAAAAACTAAGACTATTATGATTATTTGGAAGGATAAATGTTATTTTTATTTGCGTAAAATTGACTAAATCGAAATGTGGAATATTTAAAACTAAATATTTGAAAAGTTTAACTAAATATTTCTAAACGCACAGCCTAATTCATAATAAGATCTGTCTTTATTTGAAACGAAAAATAGCCTTTAATAAAACCTTCTTTGTGCTAACTTGGCCTTGGTGCTGAAGGACAGCTCCTGACAATCTGTCCATCCTGTCACCTGCTGGAGAAATGTGTCTTCATTGTGCAGGGATGTTTATCTTTTTCCAGTCTGAAGAGCAATTAAAAAAAAATAAGAGAAGAGCAGCTGATTATATCTGTAAAATGTTTGATTGGGACCCCGAGGTCGGTGGAGCGGCGAGAAAGCCCTGAGAGGAGGAGGAAAACTTGGTCACTAATCCTTAAATAATTTATAAAGCGCGCAGCGCTCCAAATGTCATGTTGCGGAAAGAAATCCCGTCTAAATCCAGCTTCAGCGCCTCAGCCGTGACGTGCTAATGGAGTTTCATATTTGCGGGCGGATCGATAAATGTCATCTATTTAAAGGGAAGTTTTAATCGAACGATATTTAGGATCAGACATGGATGGGGTGTGAGGTTTGTACCTGCAAGGTGCTGGAGGGAGATATGCAGGAAGCAGTAATGGGATATCGATCAAAGCGCGCAGAGGCATCCTCAATGGGACGATTTAAACAATTATCTGGCCTGCCTGTCCCGGTGCCAATCACACGCTGGGGCTCTGGGAGCAAGCCTTTGTGGCTTCCTTCAAAGGAAACGCAGCTTTGGAAATGAGGGGAAGGTCATACAGAGATGACTATAAACCTAATAGAAGGAGATTCAGTTGTTAGTGTTTGCGCTCTCAGAGAGGAACCTTTGTACTTAACTTGGTTTTAGTATTTCTGCCATTTATTTGTTTTTCTCTTTGTGTGTGTGTGTTTAGGTGAATAATTTATATCTTTAGATTTGAATTCCTTTTTGTTGAGAAGTCTGGATGTTTTACACGAGACAGATTAATGGAAGGCGATTTACTGCGCGTAAAAAATACAAACTGTAAGATAAAATATTCAAATTGTGTGTGCATGGATATATGTGTGTGTGGGCACGCGCATGCGTGTGTGTTGGGGGGTTGGTTGGTGGGTGAGTGGGGGTGGTCTACCTGCATCTGTGTGCTCATCCCCTAAGTTTCCGCTCGCTGTGCTGTCCCACTCCAAACTTGTTCCCTCCGCGCTTGGCGCAGGAAACTTCTTGGCGAATGAAAGTTCGTTTGTCCTCTTGCTGTTGAATTTGTTCGGATCCAGAATATCAATTATGGAAAAGGAAATCTTGTGAGTGGACGTCATTGTCACTCCGTGGGTTCCATTATCCTTTCGAGACGCGGAAAGTGGAAGCGGAGCGTGTGCGTAATTACGCACGCGACGAGGACCTCTTCATGGCTCGGTTCTGCTTCTGGTGGTTCATCAGACCGGGTCAGAGGTTCCTCAGAGTGCGGACTACTCCCCTCCCCTTGTTCCTCTGCTTCTGTCAGTCAGTCTTGCAGCGTGAATGAAGTGACCGGAGCGCGGTCTTTAAAGCATCTCTACCCCCCCTCGTTTAGCCCCAGTTCTCCCCACCTGACACGTGACACAAACACTATTAGCGCTTCACAGGACCACCTAAATGGTCTCAACGCGTTCAACGATGATCACCCACAACATTAAATCCAATAATTGACGACCTGAAGGTAAATTAAACACAGATGGCGCTTTATTTATCAGAGATCGTCCTGTCTTTGCAAATTAGATTCTGGAACTGTCTGAAAAAGTTCAGCTACAACAAAAACAAAAACTTTATTTTAATAGAAACTTATACTGAATATTTTTAGAAATGCTAGTACTGTTAATACAAGAAGCAAAAAGAAATGAAGCAGCTTTTATTAGTGTTCATTAAAGTTAATAATAATCCTAAAATCCTGAAGTTTTAATTTTCTAGATTATGCCGATTCTTAGACTCCTAAAATGGTAAATGATCTGAGCTTATGTAGTGCTCTAAATGTAATGTCATTTAGTTTAAATTTTAATTTAAAAGTGAGTTTAAATGTTAATTTAAACTAAATTGTATTTAAAAATGTGCTTTTCAAATTGATGTTATGTCTTTATTAGCTGGTGGGCTGTCTGCCCCTTCAAAACATGCAATTATTTTTTTTCACAACCCAAATGATTAATTTTAGGAAAACAATCTGTACATATGCAGGTTATGTCATGCAATAATAAAATGTTTTTCCAAAAGTGACAATAGAAGAACTGTCGTGCTATCATCACAGGGCTTTATTTCAGTATTAGTGTCACAGCAGAGTCGCATTTATACTATTCAACATGGAAGGTTTTTGTATTTATTGTTGTTCTTTTACTTGTTTCCACATAATATTAATAACTTTAAAGTCTATTCTTAGTTTTCATAACTCTCCATTCTTTTCTGTTCAATGACAATAAAAGAAGTTTACATGAAAATAGTTGTTAATTTTAGTTTTAAAGATCTATTTAGACTTTAGCATCTATTTTTTTTCTATTAAAAAGCATTAAATAATCTTGTAAATTTAAACTTAAAGGCTCCATGTTCCACTTTGTACCTTTATGCCTCATAGGATGCAAAAGTGAGAATAAATGCAGCTGATTGTTTCTCAGAAAATGGAATTGACTTGTATTCACAATCAATTAACTCTCAAGTTTTTTTGTTTGTTTTGTTGTTGTTTTCCCCCCTTTTTTATTTTAATTTATTTTTTTTATTTTGTATTAACATTTAGTACAGAGTGACATGAAGCTGTTTAAAGCTTCATGCCTGGCAATGAGTGAGATGGTGAAACAGGCTCAGGATCAATATTCTCAGCAGGTGTCCGATACAGATAAAACTTGACAGCTACAAACAGACAGGTTGGACGTGGAGAAGCAAACCGGCAACCGGACACAACATTAAAAGGCTACTTTGAAACCTATTTTAGGAGCTTTAGTTCATTATTACAATCTAAAAATATATTTTATAATAAAATTTGTGTTTTTGTTCATTGAATGCTCAAACTGTGAGGTCTGCATTGTTTGAGGGGACAGAAAGCACAAAAGGCATTTTTCTGTCTGAACCATCCAGTTGTGGTGAGATGAAGGATCTAATCATGTTTACTGACTGTTAAAGGCCTCCTACATGGTTTCCTGTGTCACACAATTCAAGGTGATTACTCTTCATGGAGCTTTCATTGCTCTCCAGTCATAGCCTTTTTGGACTTGCGTGCTCTGTAGTTACATTAGTCAAACATTTGTTGACGCCACCACTGCAGGGGGTCTGCATGTCAGCATTTGCATGTGTATTCCACTTGCGCAGCCATTATTCTAGGAGCTCCATATGAATGGAGTCCGCTGCACACTGGAGGTTTACAACTTCCTACGAGAAAGCCCGGTGGCAGGACATCTGTTTGCGATGCTCGGCGAGACAAAAGGACGAGACCAGAGGACAAAGGGGAGCCTCAGGTAAGACTCGTGTGAGCAGGAACAGCAGCTGGTTTCAGCTCTGAGTCTGCTCGAGCCACAGCCAAACTTCAGAGAGGAGAGTTTGCTGTTGAGCACAGCAGGGGACCAAAGAGACACACTTCCATTTAAGATGCCCCCCCGCAGGGGTCAATAAAGTCATCGCTTCACAGGGAGGCTGCTAAACATCAGATAATTTGTCTAATGGCAGGAGTAGCAGATTTCCTCACAGACTTTTGTGCTCATTGTTTTCCTTAAACTCCACCACCGTCTCCCCAACTCTCCTGTAAAACTGGAGTCAAACAAAGAATCAGCAAGTGTCTGGTCAACCATTACAATATACTGCCGAAGCTGAACCTTCTGTTACTACTTCTAAATTTGAGTCAAGTTTTGACAAAGAAATTACAGAAAATAAGCTTCAAAGTGAAATCAGAAGTTCCTCGCATGAATCCTTGTAATCTTAGTGACTTTACCTGAAGAGTTTTCACTTTTAAATTGGACAATATTTTGGTTAATGACCAAACCTTTGGCAATTCAATGACATTTCCATAAGCCGTGTGTATATCTGATTAGTGTTAAATCAAAACATTCCAATTACAAACAAAAGTCAACAGTAAAATGTAATGCATGATTTCATACTGCACAAATGTAATGTTTTTATTGAAGGTAACATTCCATGAGCTCTACAGAACAGGACTTGTTCAAACTCCTGCAGAGCAGAATTATTTAGAAGTTTCTCTTTGACATGTTTAGAACTGATAATCAACAATTATTGCTCACTGAGAAGAAAAGTTTTAATCTGATTTTATACTCCTCAAATCAAATTAGACAACTATTGTGTGTGCATTTGTGTGTTAACAAAACATATCATGAATCACCACACAGATTCCAATGAAACCTTCAGAAAGGGATCATTAAATCTTCATCTATAACTGATTAATAGTTGAAGTCAACCTCACTGAAGATGGATGCCACAGCAAGAGACAGTAGGAAACCCCCAAAAAAGGCTATAATTTGGTCAGTTTTACAGAAATCACACTAAATATTTAGTGCAGTAATTGAGAGTCATCCTGAGCACAACACATTGCACAATATGTTTGCTTCAAACTTAACTGTTGGAACAAATTTTATTTGTTTTCACAAAACACCTCCTGAAACACTAAACAGAGTTTAATGAAACTCTCAACAAGTAATAATTGGATGCACGTCTACAAGTGATTCATTTTAGGAGTTGCCCTAATGCAAGATGGTCACTTTACTGCTAATCAGTTCTGGTCGACACATGAATGAGTCTAACTCAAGTATTTTCACAGATATTGAATTAAAGTGCCAGCATATGGATTGGCACTTTTTATGCATTTATTCTGAATATATTTTGTGTTGACAGTTCATAATTTATGCCAAGAAGCCTGACACAGGGTGTTTTATTTTGTATTTTATTCTGTTTCTTTTAAGTACTGAGTTCTGCAACAAGCCACAAGCCTACCTAATCTTCACTTACAAGCAGTTGCTAAAGACTTGAGTCATTTTAGAATCAATACAGTACTTTTTTTTTTCTTTTAGACTCAAAGCTTTACTCTTTTCTGCCAGATTTCTCATCTGCACTGCGCACCTATCCAGCCATGGGCTCCTTTTAGTCAGACCTCTGCGTTTGTTTGACTCTCTCTGACAACAAGGTCAGTGGCGTTGCCCAGTAATTGTCCTAACGGCCTGCGTACCTGTTGGGTGGAGGCGAGTAATGAGAGTTTTTCATTACAGGCGGGACGGGTGAGTGCGCCTGGCAGATGCTGACAGGCAGCAGATGTGTAAAGTTGGTGGTGATTTGTAAAAGGGGTCAACTGCATCACAGAGTAGATGGAGGGCAATCCAGGGTGGGTGGTGGTGGGTAAATTATCCTGCGTGACACTGTCAGTCATAGTGCACTCATGTCACAACAAGGTAAAGGTCAGTTCAAATGCTGGTGTTGGCAGCAAGCATCCTTCTAATGTGGTCATTCATAGTGATGTGTAAAAAGGAAATCATAGGAAAACGATCAGTTTGGATTCCGTCATTGATTAAAAAGGTTTGACTTTTATCTAAGTTGAAAGCTTGACTTAATTATGACAGAAAGGTAAAAGTGGAAGATTAAGTTTTTGCTCATGTGTGTCTGTCTGTTAGCAAAATATCTTGCAAACCACCAGGCAAATGTGGATGAAAGTTGCAGAAAGTAATTTTCAGATATAAATCTATAACTCATTACGCTTTGAAATCAACCCAATTCAAAATGACTCCCGCAGCCAATTGAGTTTAACAAACAGAAAAACAGCTATAACTCGGTTTATTTTTCTGTGTATTGTTCTAAAACATAGTGAGGTGTTAGATGATCTCAAACAAATATTTTGAAACCAAATAAATTATATATAATCTTAATGTAAAAAGATTTTTTTTTAACTCATTGAAAGTAACTATATATTTTTTAGCAAAATATCTCATGGACCACTGAGTGGATTTTAATGAAACCTTTAGGAAACAATCAAGAATGTTTTTCAGAGGTGTCATCAGAAAAATCAACTCAGTGAGTCAGAGACTTGAAGTCCATTTGGTTTCAGACAAAAACAGTGAAGGAGGTGAAAGGATCGAAGCCAGGATTAATACAAATCAATTAATTTATTTTGCTGTATAGGTCTTAACAAAAGTTGTTTTCTTCAGTTAATTTAGTCTGCGCTAAGTCTGTTTGAGTAACTTCCTTTTGCCAGTGAAGTGTTTGAAACTTTCATGTTTTGAAAAAAAGACAGCAACTCTTGGAAAAAGAAATTACGGACAAGAAATTTAATTAACTTGAATTTTGCTTCTTTTTTTTGTGAAGTTGTTTTTGAGCCCTTTTTGGTGATTCACATTATACCTTCTGCAGAAAGCAGTCTGAAATAAAAAAAATAAAAATGTACATCCTGTTACACAAATAGACTTTTTCCAATGCTGAGATGGGTTTGAGATGCAAGGTTTCTCCATTTTCTTAAAATGCAAACATTTCCACTGGCATTGTGGTCAAGTTGATGCAGCATGCTTGCAAAAAGTTGTTAAAAAGAGGAATAAATGCAGTCATCACTTTTTTTTTTTTTTTGCGGGGTTTGAGCATCTTTACCAATAAGGCTGATGTTTTGTGCAAAACTGTTCCAGTACAGTTGCAGCTGCTGTTCTTGAAATTGTCTGAAAAGAGAGTTCGCAGGCGGAGCAGTTACTTTGGTCGACACTAAAAGTGTTTAGGTAAAGGTAGTGTGCACACAAAAAAATAAATAAATAAATAAGAATTGGAAAACAAGCATACAGAGCCTCAGCAGCAGGGCTCATGCTTCGAAGTAATGTCTCTGGCATCTGTACAAAGAGTACTGTCACTCAACGTGAGCATTGATTAGCCATTGTTCTGAGAAGGTCACATCATATTTCATTTACAATAATTAGTCCCGCAGTACCACCTGCACTCCTTCCCTCGTTCGCCCCGTTAAATTACGAGCAACCATCACGGTTCACGCATGCAGCAATGAAGATGTATCCGCTACGTAAAGGCAAGAGCTATTAGTTACATCATTTAAATGGACCTGTTTAAACCTGGGGAGTTGACTTTATGAAGGGCAATTAGGCGCTAACTGTAATTGATAGTTCACGCTAATTACAATTAGAAAATATAAATAGTGAGTGTAGGATTAATCATCATTGTGGTGGAGCAGACAGCAGCCGTGGTGCAGGATGGGGAAGTGAAATGGAAAGGAATGGATTACCCTTCATTCATCTCCATCTAGTGCATAAACAGACTGTCTTTGTCCCTTCCCATTTTTCCATTGACCATTATCTCTGTTTTGTTTGTGTGTCCTTGCTAAATAGCTCAGGAGGTTGTGAAACTCTGGGGTTGTTAGTGAACTGTTAGTGATTCTGTAATATTTACATTTTAATTTAGTATTAGTTTAATGATATAGTAGTAAAACTTAACTAAATGGATTTATTTGGTTTTGAAAAAGACTTCAAATGCAATTTCAAGCATAACACCCATTGTCTTTCAGCCCGGAGTTTTTAACCCTTGGGTCAAAATGATCCACAAGACTTGGGCCTTTTGAGTTATTTTGACCCAAGGGCAGCAGGAGGGTTAAAATAAGTTCATCCTGTGTTGAGAAATGACAGTGTTGTAACTAATTTGGTCAAATCTTGAAAATAAAAGGGTTAAGTGCCAACTCCTCTAACATTGTGGGATGTCATTCTCAGAGTATGTTTTGTGATTGACTTTCAGCTACTACCACACCAAATTTCAGCTCAATATTTGTCAAACTGAGTAAATTATAGCCATTTTGTGTTTTCTAAGTTCATCTGGCTTTGGGGGCCATCTTGATGTGGGATGACTGCAAATTTTCATCACTTATAGACATATATTCAGTGATTATTTCCTGAAAAATTAATTGAAATATGCTTGGTGGTTCATGAGATATTTTGCTAACAGACATTGACAGAAATGCAAAATGAGAGTTGAAATGTATTCTTTAAAAATTGTTGTGTTGTCACTTTTCACAGTTTTTTATTTTTAAATTCAATCCTCATCTCAGTTCAAACTCAGTTTGAGCAAATAGTATTTATTTATTTACCATTAATTAACCAGGCAAATCTAATTGAGATCGTAGATCTCTTTGTGAAAAATGTGGGTTTCTTCACTACTCTGACCTTTGACCTCTCAGCTTCAGGGATGCAGATGCATTTTCAACACATTTGCCTCCCTTAAAGTCATGAGACACAATTCAATCTAGCAGTTCCCTTTTCACAAAGACATTCCAGCTCCTGCGCTGATGACGCATAACAGGGAGCTTTCCCAGAAACTCTCATCGCAGTTTAAGGAAAACCTTTTAAATCACCCGTGAATCTGCAGTCCAACCAATGGCAACAACCAAACCCTCTCAGTCTTTGGTCTAAAAGAGGAGGCTTCAGTCTGATTTGAATCCAAATACCAAACAGTCTTAGCTGAGCAAACAAATGGACAACGAGCGAGCTCTCAAGTAGGTATGTTTACTCAGATGTGCCTCCATTAGTCTTTATTGCTTTATTCACAGAGATTTGATTTAATCATTGGTGTTTGTCTGTAAAGGACAGAAGGAAGGGAAATAAAAGAGGAAGACTGTTTTGTTCTGCGCAGTGCTGTGCAAATCTCAGCACGCTTCTGTGATGTCATGTTTTAGGAAAGAAGAAATGATAATGAGATGGTTTCACAATTATTCTCTAAAAAATGTTTTATAAGAACAAAATAAAGTGTTTTGGTTTTCACTTCAGGAATAAAACAAGCTGAAATTTAGCACAAGCCATACAAATCTTCTATGATTCTTGTCTTTAACATCATGATCCTCAGATAGGCCCCTGGACTGTAAGCACCCCCCCACCACCACACACACCATTTTTCTCTGGTAGCCAGTGGTAATTGCTACAATGAGAGCTGGATCACTGAAGCTGCTCTAATCAATAAAGTCTTCATCAACCATTTCCCCTGATAATTCTCCCTCATTTCTTCCTTAATTGTTCTTTTTCATCAAACAAGCTCAGTGCCGTGAGCATGTGTGTGTGGCTTTTGTATTTCGGTGTGCTCCCAGGGGCTCGGGCCTCCCTCTCGGTGGGTTGCGTCAAACAAATTGCTAATGGAAGTTGGACTGCAAACAGCAAAGGGAACCTTTGCCTCTTATATCTGGAGTGTGACCTCCTCGAAAGAAGGATTACTGTTGATCCCGGCTCTCGCTTTCCCCCCCGAGCAGCATCACTCCTGACATGGAGCTCAACGACAGCCTAAAAAAACAGATCCAAAAATGTTCAGATGTCTTAAGTTTCAAGCCTGGAATCTAAACTAGTTCATGACAGAATGAATAAGATACAAAGTGTTAATTTTTGCTCATAAAGTCACAAATCCTAGACTTTACTCTGATATGTGAGAAACCATAGTGTTGATAGCATATTGCTCTCTATGGAATTTCAAAAATAAAATATATATTCTTTAAAAATCTTTTCACTTATTTTACATTTCTAATATCTAACATATTTGTCCTTAAACATGTATTTGCTTTATTAAAAATGTAATAAATTTTAGTCATTGATCAGATCATTTTAAGCCATTTTTTAGTATTGTATAAATGCTTATTCAGCATTCACACTTTTGTTTTCTTGTTTGATTTTTATTCTTTGCTACATTTTTATGATATTAACAAATTATTTTTCTTGTACGCATCCATTAAAACCTGTTCAGTTTCTTCAAAAATATAGTTCTATTTAAAAATGTTGCTTCAGCATTCTGACTTTATTTTTTTTCTTTTGCTACATTTAGCTTTTAGCTACCATTTTGCTACTTTTAGCTAGTCTATTGCTACTTTAGCTTTTAGCTAACTTTTCATCATTTAAGTTTTTTTGTTACTTTCAGCCATCATTTTTTTCTTGTCTGTAAATTTTACAAGAATTGTCAAAAAACACGTTAATTTTTCTATGAAGAAAATCGATACAAATTTCTTTCAGACATCCAAAGAACATTTTTACCAAAATCAGTTTTCGTGACATGACCAAAAAAGTCCCCATAGCAATTAATGTAAGCATACAATATGAAAACGCTGTTTAATAATTTATTATTTAAAAGTAAAGTCAAATCAAAATTTTTATTGTTTTGTTCCATGGTAGCTAATATTTCTATCCGTTTTAGCCACAGCTTCACAGCAGCTCAGTAACCTTCATCTTTGGATCAGTTTAGACCACGACTGACAAAGAATCAGAAGTGATTGCACTATAATTGTTTTCCTTTAGCACTTATTGGCCTTCTGTGCTTTTAAAACGGTTGGGGTCTCTGAAACCCCCCGAGGGCGGAGTTCCTGGCTATC
>JARVJO010000001.1:30800158-30830962 GCA_031762555.1 Cynodonichthys magdalenae
TAATACCCCCCCCCCCCCCCCCCCCCACACACACACACACACACACACACACACACACACCCACACCCTAATTTTTTTCCCTGTGACACTGCAGGCATCACTGCCCATGTGCAACATCCAGCAGGCAAAAGACAAACTCTGGTTCAAAGTGGGGGGAAACAGCTGAAATATTTAGATAAAAGTGTCTCTCAGGTAAAACCCATTCAAAAAGTTAAAATAATTTTTATGGAGTGGTTGCATTTCTGGTGACTATAATCCAAAAGTTCAAAAAGGTAGAAAAAAATACATGATGATTGATCAAAAAATGTTTAACATTATGTTGTGGATTACTAATAAATCACCATTTTTGCACTGAAGTCCATCTGCCAAAATTGTGGATTATTGAAAGCTCCTAATGTTAAATATAATCATCCAATTTCTAAAGTCTTTTAATGTCACACACAGTATTAGGCATATATTACTGAAAATATCATATATTTCTTTTGAGATACGAAAAAGCTAAAAAAAAAGTGAAAGGGAGACTTTTGTAAGTTAAAACAGTCCAGAAATGTCTTAAATCATTACTTAATTTATGTATTTTTAAGTATAGAAATCCTCTAAAGACTGGATTCATGATGAATTCATGGTCTGAAGTGAAATTATTCCTAACTAATTCTGTCATTAGCCTTGGATTTAACACTGCGGTGGCACAAATATGTTCTTGATGAATCTGTCTTCTACCCAGATTTATGAACCCTTTAGGGTTGTTGACTTAAAAGCCTTTACTGAGGAAATTAGATCTGTGCTGCCTAACAGCCGTGCCACTCATCTCCTCAGTAAACTGCCGTAGATTGTGGGTTTTATCGACATATCCTATTTCTGAAGTCTTCACCTTTTATGACCATTTCCATAAATTCTGTCTCGGACAATCTCCACTCCCTGTTTGGCTGATGGGAAGATCATCTCGGGGTTGTGGTTTAATGTGCCAACACACACTCATACACACACATGTGTATGAATAATACAAGCTGTGTGAGCTGCTCTCCTCCTGGGGCGATCAGAGATGCCCCTGTGCTGCAGCCGCAGAGATGATTCAGGCTCTCTCAGACGTCAACGAAGAGGAAGCAGAGTGTTGAATGAGTTCACACATGACGAGAGTCCTACTTCAGGTCAGTCTGTATTTACAACTCAATCACTTAACAGAGACGGCTTCTCCATTAGACCTCGATCTGTCTGGCTGGGTGACAGTCAGCAGCAAGCAGGGACAGGGAGGGCAACTGATAAGACCTCTGGGACACAGAAAGTACTCTCAGGGGAAGTAACTCAATTTTCCCTCCATCCTCGCTCCACTATTTATGACAAGAATTTAACATTAAATTATTGGTCAACCTCTTAATTTAAAACAAATGAATGGATCATGCAGCTAAATTGCCCATTAGAAATAGATTCCACCAAGACTTTATATTGATGAATCATTAGAAGGGTTAATGCTGTTAGGTCAAAATGTTTTGAGCCCAATCAAAACCTAAAAAGTGCTGCACGCTGTTTAAAACAGACTAAAACATAAAGTGTAATCAGGAAAGAAAGAGAAGGGAAATCATGAGAAATACATGAAACTGTAATGAGGGTATTGCATCATTTTACTTTCATGTGTGTTGGTGAAAGTGGGGGGGTGGGGTGAGATTTTGTTTTAGATTTGGCAGAGTGGTGTCTTGTTTTATCATTTACATCAGATGTGTCAAATTCAAGGCCCGCGAGTAAAATGTGCCCCGCACAGCATTTTATGTGGCCCATAAAAGATAAACTACATCTTCTATAATGCATGTTGATTATTTTACCCGTGAAATGAAAGCATCCCACCATATAGGTGGAGAGGCACAGGGTTCAAAAGTAGCTGGTATAGGCATCAGGTAGGTTGCAGCGTGTGAAATTCTCCATGTAAAATCTCCATTTCGCCTGTTATTTTTGCTGCCACCCAGTTGTAGTGGTTGTAACTTTAAACTGGAACACTCCTCCAGTCGGAATTCCATGTTGGAAAGTGGGAGAGTTCATAACTCAAGACAACAGCTACTTACCACAACTCATCAGTAATTAAAACTCTCTTACTTTTAATAGCATTTCTGTATTATTGAATATTATGGGCAACCATAATGTTCATGTGGTCCTCACCCCTGATTTAAATTGTGTTTTGATTTTTTATATTTTTCTTCAGTCATTTAGTCTGATCTTTTGTTTTTAACCTTCTTATTAGCTCCTTAGCTCATTATTTTCCAACCTGTTCCCACACCTGCTTGCGTATCTTCCCAATGTCCTTCTACATTCTGACAAATCTTTCATTTTATTTCTGATCTTCAAAACAACTCTTAAAAAATGAGAACTACATCTTCTTGTGTCCATTACAATAAATCTGGAATGTGATCATTCTGAATTTTATCACTCATGATGCCCTTTATGACCATCATCATTCATTTTTTGAACACTTTGGTGACGTTTCTCTGAGTAATATAGTAATGTATTATTTTCTGCAGCTTTTTAGGCCAACTTTATTGCTTAAGATAACATCAGGACAAAAACTCAAACCACATCCCTTTAACACAGAGGAGTGAACTGTTCTGATATTTTCTGTGTCAGAAGAGGGAGCTATGACCTTAGTGATCTCACTAGCGTTTCCCAAAGGGTAGTTTTTTTTACACTTGTTAATTTCTAACCTATATTTTTCCACAAAACCAGTGTCTGTTGATAAGAAAAAATAAACCCCCAAAGAGTTTAGAAATGAACACAAAATAACATAATATACTGTAAAAGTACAATCTCACTGAAATAATAATAAATGTCCTAACATGACAAGATGCTGTTATAAAATTGAAATTAACACAATTGAGTGCTTAAGGTGAGACTTTTTTACAAATTTTAATTTAAAAATGCTTTTTTTTCTGAATCTGCAGCCTTGATTGTAAAATGTTTGTTATCTCTTTAGAGTTTTACATGTTTTACTAAACAATAAATACTGTCAAACATTTAGCAGTGTTTTTATTTCTTTTTTTATAATCAATGTGGTATTTTACCATAAGATATTGATTTAAAAAAAGTTTTGAATACCAAGTACCTTGTACCTAGTAGTTAATGAGGAAAATTGTCTTTTCGAAAGTAAAATAGCGCCATCTAGTGGCAAAGCTCTGGAAATTACAGTTTGTAGACTGCTGGTTTGTTTTTCTGTGAACTACCTGATTATTATGGTGAGATTTTTGTTGAATTTAACTTTTAAAAGAGTATTTATGTACTTTCAAAACATAAATATTGTTAAAACACGTGGTGCCTTATAAACAAGTTTGTGTTTGTGTGGGTGTGGGTGTGTGTATGAGAGAGAGAGAGAACACGCTGTAAGGGTTGGTGCTGACTATTGAACATCAGCACAGCTTGTTCCTCCAAAAGAATGAAAATGTTGAGCAACAGTCTGTGAAAAGATTAGTGGCTCAACAAGGTTTTTTCAAAGATGAGCCAGGTCAAGATAGATTTATCACAAGTTATAAACACACACAGACACACAGACACACACACACCCACACACAGACACACACCCTTTCACTTGTGTTTGTTAAACATTACCCATACTACTCCAAGCCACTTTTGTTAGCAGTTGCAGGAAGGTTAACTGCTGTATTGTTGTCAAAGCTGTACACACTTACACAACCCCACAAATACAGCTGCTGTAGAGTTAGCATGGAAAACACTCCCTGCTTCATCTGTCTGCTGCCACAGAGGCTGCGCTCAGGTTCAAAGCCACAGGGACTTTTGGACTGCATATCCATGACAGCTGCTTCTTGGCTGGAGTGTTAAATAATCACTACAAGGCTTATTGGTTTGGTTATACCCTCTCAAATTTCCTGTCCTTCAGCCAGACTGGTTTGTAGATGGCTTTTTCCTGGAACACAGTGTAACAGAATGGTATTTCAGGTCAGGAGGTTGGTTTGTCTGTTAATGTTCTGTTTGCACCTAAAAGCAATTTGCTCATTTATGTTTGATTGTTCATAGACAGATGTGAAAACTTTCACCTGCAAAATAATTCAAAAAGACTTTATGAAAATGCCTGTCCTGCAGTGGCAAACCAAAGATTTACTCCAGCTTTTACCTTAATCTGTGTGCATTTTATGATTATCCTTATAAGTTGCATTTTATTCAGCTGAAATCTAATTTTCTGCCTTGATTCATTTGGTTTCCATCTGTCAAAGTGAAGAGTAATTCGAGATATCAGAAGTCTACATGATACCTGACAGCAAAAAGGAACACCTGTTCATGTTAACAAGCAGCTGTGGAGTGAAGCCGTTCTAGGGGGGTCCTGGGGTATATTGCGCTGAAAACCAGACTTTTACCTGAACTTTATCTGGGGTCATAGCTGAAACTTCCATTATCCTTATTTTCTTTTCAATTTACAAACTGAGCACCATGAGCTGGTCTTGATTGCATCATATGATACTTATATCACAAAATAATTTTACAGCCTAAACCAACTATACTTTGATAAAAAGTTAAAAAACATTTCTTTTGTCCCCCATTTGTGGCGCCTAGATGGATGGTGTCTTTAGCATTTGCCTATACTGCCTATGCCACAGGTCAGCCCTGATAATTGGTCAGGTTTAGGTTGTTTGTATTCAGGACAAACAGGACTAAGAGCTGGCAAACTTACCCACACTGTGACAACCTGATTTGTCTCAAAATACAAATCTTAGTTTTGTTTTAGCAACTAGAGTTTACCAGCTCATGTTTTGTTGTTGAGTTTACACAGATGAACTGGATTGGCAGATTCCTGATTCATAAATCTGAACTAAATATAAACAAAGCCGTATAAAAAATGTCTAGAATGAAAAATTAATATTTACTCATGTGAAATACTAAAAGTGAATGGTACATTCACAAAATGCCAAATCAATTCTGTCTTGGCTCAATGTCCAAATTCACGTCAGTCTGCTGATGTTCCACAAACTCAGATAAGAAGATATATATATATATATATATATATATATATATATATATATATATATATTGCTCAAGAATTAAGTATTGCTCCAGACAGGTCAAGGGGATTCTCATTTATGTGTCACTCTCAAACTTTCAGACTATTCTGTTATTATTATTTAAACATTGATTACATATTGCTCAAAGTGCATAATAGGAACTCAACGAGCTCATACCTGTGCGGTTGGATTTAGAACCAGGGTCTTTCCTGTTTTTGCCTAAATTTGACACCAATGACCAGAACAGCTTTCAGAATAATTGAACACAGTCAAAATCATATTCTGGTTACAGCCAATCAAAATTAGGTGCTAAACAGGAAGTCAGATTATGTTACAGCCTGTAGTGATATCAACAACTACGGATTGTTTTAGTGAGATAAATTAAAAAGACCAACAGCCCTTCATTGTCAACTGATGTTGTGAAGGAGCCAATAAATAATGTTTTACTACAAATTTCAAAAGATTTTTTGGATTTAGTATCCATCAAAGACATTTGACATGCAGTTGATGAACTGCTTTATTTAGTGCAATGGTTTTTAAAATAATTTCTTCAATGTTAGTTTACTGTTAAGTTTAGCCTTAATTATAAAAACAGTCTAGTTCCTGTTTGCCGGATCCTGCTCACTATCCGTTCAAACAACTGCTAGTTTTCCAACAGCTACAAGGTTCAGGCCTTTTTTGGTAATTCAAGTGCACAAATACAATCTAAAAAAGGGAAAGTTTTATACGTTTATATGAAATCACAAATCAGTAACCCCTGGTAAATGAACATTAAGGACACAGTTACATCCCGTCTCACTTCCCTTAGTAGGCTATTTGAGCTCCCTGTGCTTGTGTAACAACCATGTTCCTTTTTTTCTGGCAAAGTCTCATAGCTTTCACATCTAAATCCACAAGTCAAATAGTCAAAAAATAAACAAATGAAAACCAAGTCTAGTCCACTTCCTTTCATGCAAGAGTTTTAGACTAAGATTGTCTGTTGTACCTAGTTATAAATACTTAGTGCTAAGTACATATTATGCACAATTTCATGAAGTATTGTGAATTTTTGTGCTCAGAAAATGTGTCTCAAGTGATCCTCAGCTACAATCTTAACTTGTTTTAGCAGAAAATCTATCAAACTGATGGAGTTATAGTCCGTTTTGTGTTTTCTAAAGTCAGTTGTCTATGCAGGCCATTTTATTTGAATGTAATTCAGTGATTGTTTTCTGCAAGTTTAATTTGCAAATTAAAAAAGAAAAAGAAAGGTGACTAGCTTGTTGTGCGATATGAAATGGGTATTGTTTTGGTGACAATGACAGCCCTGAGGCTATAGTAAAAAACAGACTGACAGAGACAGTGGCAAAACGAGATTCTGCTGCAGCGTTTCTCGATGGCAGTTATGGGAGTCTGCCAAAAGCATAGCAAGTGTACACAAACTGTAAGAAAAGCAGTCACACAATCATTGACAGTTCAAACAGCAACAAGACCTTGGAAGTGTCACCTCTGCCATCACAGCACATGATACTGTCAGAGTAAACACAAAGACAAAATCTTTCTAACACATGTGTACACTCACTCTGCACAGATGTTCCCTCAGAGCCTCGTGTGTCTCCTCTGTCAGTGTTTGTTTTCTTGCACTAAGCTGAAGTAACCCTGGGGGGAATTGCCATAATTGAGTTCAGTGACAGTTACGGATGCTGTCAAAGCACAACAAAGTGGCTGTAAGAAACCCTCAATGGTTTTGTTTGTTTTCAAGATGACATCAGTGTCAAGCTTGATGGCCTTCATTCCTTAAAATGCACCGTTTGGCAGGGTTAAACAGAGGTGCCACCGTTTGTGTCTGCTGGCTCTCCAAGCGTAACTCATACCTTTGACCCTTCCAACTTTGGACTATAAACAACTACTTTTTTTCTCCTCCCTTCACCCCTCCTCACATAGCAGACCTTGACTCATGCACCCCAGGGGCCACCAAATGTGAAAAGGCAGACACCCCAGCCTTACATCTACTCGCCCATGACCCCCTAGGACCACAACAGGATCCACATTCTTTCCTTTGTGGCTGGTTTTCCATCCTTCTTCTTCACTGGAAAACCAGAAATAACCCACAGGGACTATTGTTTGGTGGAAAAGGGCTCTTTTGTTCAGGCCATGCCACAATGTGATGATAAAGTAAACACTCCATCTTTCTTATTTTCCTTTTGTTTGTCTTTGTGCATTTTGTCCAGCAACAACCTTCACTAACACCAGACACAATGTGTGGTATGAGTATGAGGTGTCGGTTGGTGCATCTTTCTTCTGCAAACTCAAGCCATTCCTTTTATAATTGCACACTCGCCCAACACACCTAGCTCAACAATCATTTCCATTTTCTCTTTCTTTCATATCACAATTCCCTTTGAGAGCACCGGTTTCAGACAAAGGCAAAGCCTTCCAGCAGTTGACAAAGTTGAGCATATGAGACCGCCAGGCCTGCTGATCCAAAAGCTACAGAGAAGACAGGATCTGACAGGACAAGACAGCATTAGGTGTGGTGTGTTTATCTTTCACTAAGGCTTCCTTCATTACGCACGCACTTCCTTCATCACAGATCATTGTGTGTTAAGGGGGTAAACAGTGCCCTATTTTGGATTGTATGTTCTTCTGCATAGATAAGAAAGAGAAATTTTATATATCTATGCTTGTTTAAATAAAGCCCAACATAAACACTGGAATAAGGAAGATAAAAAGTTCAACATGTTCAGTTGATGAAACAGCACCTGTAAAGCTTTTCGATTAATTGTCTTTTTTTCCATGAATCTAGTATAGGTTTAAATTAAATAACAATATTTGTTTGTGTGTATCATACATTACATACCTTTTGATAAAATCAACATGTGATTTCAAAAGAAAGAGTGCTTTCCAGTGGGTATAACGGTTATGACATACATGAAACACCTGAAAACTTGTCATGCAAACAGGTTTTCCCATTTATCCCCATAGTTTTAATTTTTCTGTTTTTGCGCAGCTCATATTCTCTTTAAATAGTGAAGTTCCTGAATTATTTATCTAGAATATCAAAAACTATAGCCCCTTACAACTTTTGTTTTTTCAGTAAAGACATTAAGTCTTTGCCCACGTGTTGACACACGTCATCGGTTCTCTACTAGAATCCTACTACATTACCTAGAAGCGAGTCCTTTTATCAAATAGAAAGTTTCTTGATAACCCCCCCCCGAAAAAAAAAAAAGAAAACAAAAAGTTTTACATTAATCTAATTTGTACACTAAACACTTCTTCAACAGTATCCGGGTTTGTCGGCGTGAATTTTCAACAGGCAACAAACAGACATCTGTGTTTATGGAACCCTGCCCTCTTATGTTATCTTGCTAATTATTACACACCTCTAGTTTAACCACTCTTGTGAGAGCAACATTCGCATCACTGGACGTTTGGTTTAACATTTTTCAAATGTTAAACCATTTAGTGAGGAGCAACTGTCAAACTGAATGAGCAAACCTTGGTCACACAATTATAAACAGGAATATCAGGTAATTATTAAATCATAAAGTACTGTAAACAAGTGATCTAATCACATTGATCCTCAGTAAAACAGACTGGTAATGAAAACAACTAAAGGAAAGTGTTAGAGAAAGGCTGACATTGCAATGATGTTTAAAGCACTGCCTCATATGCAGGTTGTAGTTATTCTCATTATTTGTCTGTAGATTCCTCTGAAAGCTATGCTGTTCAAAAAGCTCATGTAGAATCATTTGCTCCAACACTGCTTTCCATGACTGGACTTCCTCCAAAACATGATATATGGCAGGAACGTTCCCTCGTGTACTGAAGCATTCTGAATTGGAGGAAGCGTCTGGTAAATATTTAGGTATGACCAAATTACAGATAGTAAAGATCTAAAAGAAGCTTAATGGTGTTTATGTATCAGTCTGTTCCAAACCAATAGGGTGCACATTGTTGTTTAGCATGCAGCATGTCCTGCCTCTCTGTCACCATGGCCACAGTTTTTCAAAGTATTGCAGCAATGTAGGAGATGAGACATATGACACTCATTAAAAATCACTCTGTGGTTGCTTTTGGCAGCAGGAAACACCACTATAGCTTCGATAGTACTCGCTGGGCTAGGATGAAATGAAATGAGGAAATTAAAGTGAATCTGAAGGTTGCTTAAAATGAAACCACTCATTATTCTGCTTGTAGGCTTTCCAAGTCTGTTCAGAGCTATAAAAGGCTCCTCATGAGTACAGATTGGTGAATATGTTTTGTATTCTTCCCCCGTGGAGAATATTAAAGAACGGGAAAGGTAAATCTGACCACTCCACTCAGGAGATCAATGGAAAACACAAAAAATGAAAGCCATTTTTTTAAATACGCACCTTACTGATCATATAAAAACAGAAAGGCAAAGGTACAACATACTTTACTCATGAGAGCTTTGACATATGACTAGAGTACGATGAGAAAGAGATGAAACATTTGTGGGAAGCAGATAAAGGGTAGCATAGTAGTGACTAATGGTGAAAACAGAGCCTGGAGCTCATGGCTCATAAAGCCTCTTCCTCCTTCTCTCCTGACACCCAATCAATCTGTCCCCCTGTATCCTGTTCTCCGCTCAGGTCCACCCACTAACACACACCTTTTCTATGCTTTCAATTTATTCACTGCAGGTTACACAACATTATGTAGTGACAATGCAACCTGGTGTTAACGGTCGGTGTTAGCTGCCGTGAACTGTCAGTATTAAGTGTACACATATAGTGATAACACTAGGACTTTAAGTCAGCATCAGTTTGTCATACAACTGTTTGTTGTGTTTATTTTTTAATAATTCTGTGGATTCTGTTAACATGTTATTAAGTCAAAAAGCCTCTTAACTCTTGATCATAATAATGTGAAAATCTGGCTATTCTGGGTTGTTTTATTGGGTTGTTTCCTTTTTGTTTTGGTAAAAGAAAATACTCACTTTGTCAGTTGTCAGTTGAGCTTCCTCCCTTTGTTGCTGTCCTTATAAGTTTTATCTGTCTTATGCTCATTAATTTCCTTTATGTCCAATTTGCCTGCATGTCCAATGGTCAATGCTTTCCTTTGTCAGTTCTCATTTCTTTGCCTTTTCCATCAAGCCGTTTATTTTACTCTTGTCTCTCAGTTATCCATGTTTCTGTAAAACCAAACTAAAGCCCAGTCTTTCTTCTTCATAAAAATCAAAATGACAATAAAAATGTAACATAAAAGTTCATTTATCGCTCAGCTAAAGATAAAATATGAGACATGGAGTTATGTAAAAGTAAATGAAAAAAACATGTATTTTTTGACTAAAAAGCATTCAAATTCTCAGGTCTAAATCTTAAATGTATCGTTAACCCTTCTCTCAGTGCCAGTTTGTGTGAAAGCCAGCCTCTGTTGCCAGTTTTTTTGTCTTGTGGCCTGACAGCAGCAGCAGAGTCGGTGACTCGGATCTCACGGTTTTTGCCAAGACATGCTTTTCCTCTGGACTGCTTCATCTCTCCTGCTTGCTTTTACCCCCACTCATTTAAAAGAAAAAAAATGTTTTTCTTTTCTCCAGTCTGCCCATGTTTTCATTTTTTTTTTCTCTTTCAAGTTTTTGTTTACATTCACTGGAGAGGGGGTGGCGTGTGGAATCAGGAAAATGAAGTCAGGGGATGAGGCTGTTCTCTCCTTTGCTTTGTCTCTTCCTTCCACCCCCTTTTTGTTCTCTCTCTCTTTCCTTTGCTGAATGCAGGCGGGCGGTCATAATGCTTTTGGTTTCCAAACTAGCGTCTGTGTTGGGGGTCCCCGGAGAGCAGCCTCACTATAATAGCTGGGTGAAGTGGGCTGGCCGGGGAGGTGAAAATGAATAGCATGCTATGGGGTTTTCCAAACCCAAACTCCTCACAAGGTCTTTCTAGACTCTGTTGTGTTGAATTTTGCCTGTGTTTACCTCAGTTTATGCACCACGCATGTGATAAAGGATAAATGTTGAAAACTGTTGTGTGGTCTGAGTGATTTTTTTTGCTTTTAAAACAAACTATCATTTTCTATCACTTGCTGCATTTTTAGTGCAGGCTTTCATGCAATGTTCTCTGTTTTACAACTCTCCTTTAGAGTTTTCTTCTTTCAACAAGGGCACCTATAGAAAATGTTCAAAGGTCAGGGGCCTAATGGGGCACAGTGATAATTTTAGGCTTGTTGTATTTTTAAGGTTCTTTTATTTCTGACTGCCAAAAGTGTATAAAGTACTTGAAAATATGACTTAGTAAAAGAAAATGACTGGTAAAAATTTATTTCACTGATAACTAAAGTACTTACGTAAAAGTTACAAAACTGCTCACAATAATCTGTAAAGTAAAAGTACTTTTACACACACTCGAAGAAATTAAATGTTGAACTGTTAAACCAAACTGGCTCCATTAAACAGAGTTGAGTAAATTGAGCACATAATTACTTTACATTTACTCAACTCAGTTTGGAACCAGTTGACATAACTTGGTTAAGTAAATGCAATACTTCATTTTTTTAGAGTGCATAAACAACTTTCATGAAGAATACTGGTCATATTTATATTTGTAGCGAGTAACATTGTGTTAAACTTTAAAGTAAAAAAGTTAAAGTATGATTTGAATGTAATAAAATAAAATGAAAAATTACAATTAAAAAAAAGACATGGAAAAAATTACATAAATCCTAACAAAGTGAATGTACTTCATCACTATACACCTCTGGTATATCTACTGTATATGCTCCTTTCCTCATAGCAACCAGTGGATTTTCTACTCAGAGGAATAAAAATCTTAACAGAAAGTTGATAAATTGGGGAACAGGTGACAGCCCTGCTTTCTCCTCTCAGAGAAACAAGTATCCCCATGCTTCTGGGAGTGCTGAAAAGGAGACAAAAAGACAAAGGGAACATCCCCCATCATTTATTTTCCCTCCTCCAATGCTTTCATTGCCATCTCCCTTCATCTTACTGATTATGAGGCCATATCAATGGAAGGGAGGAGCAAGTCAAAAGAGCCTGAACAAGTGGAAATGTCCATATCTCAGACAGGCGTGAAGCGCATCACTTGGCTCGTTCAACGTGCTGCACAAACAGTGACTGACTCGTACACAGGCGGCCGCATTCTTTAATCGCTGAAAGGCATACACTGACTGTACATAAACAGCGCAGACACAGAGCACACACTTGGAAAGCACTCACTGTGCAAACATGGAAAGAGGCCTTCCTCTTTTGTCACGGACATGCAAACCTATAGGCAGGCAGAGAAAACAGACACCAGCCCTGTCTGTGTTCGCTCACAGGCCTCCATTGTTCCTTCTGTCTTTCTAATTTACCCATATCTCAATGATGCCACATGTGCATTTTTAAGGCACCAACCTTTTTATGCCCTGTGAAGCTTTTCACACAATGTCTGACTCAATTTATTTTTCTGTGTGTAACACGGAGATTGAAGCTGAAAAGGGAAGTGAAAACATACTGTTCTGAAAAAGATAGTTAAGGCCCACCTCAGGGGGAAAAAAAGAGGTGCAGACAGATAAAAGTATTCATATCAAAAACTTCCCTTTGTCACTTCCTCCGTCAGTTACAGGTGTAGCCATTTCTCATCTTTAAAGTAGACCTAAATCATTTCAACCTTGAATACTTTGCTCTTTAGAGAAGTAAAATCAAAATTACTGTGAGTTTGAAACATGATGTACTGCTTCTGTCAAGATAATAGCAAACTGCTGAATGTTTTACCGAGGATTTCCCGAACACTCTAATTTTCTTCACCCCCAAGCTAGATCAAACAGAACCATCCGTGTCTATCCTCGACAGTGGCCCACACCAAAGAAGAAACACTGGCTCACGCAGATTAGTAATCTGTCAGTACTTGGTGGGAACCTGAAACACTGAAAACCAGTCGTATCAAGAATATCCTCTCTCATGGGATTTGATGGCATTCCAGAATCTTGTTTTCTCCTCGTCCCTGGAGATTTTCTGTCATAAAAAAACATCCAAAACACTGATTCTAACCATCATGCAGATGAGGTTGTCCGATGAGTATTTGGCAGAAATGGAGTTGAAGTTTTAGGGAAAAACAGTGAAAATAGTGTGGTAAATGATTAGTTAATGAGTTGAAAGTCTTTGCAATGTTTGATCTTTTTACTTCCCAATAAATGCTTTTAAGACTGTTTAAAAACCCTTGAGTAGCAGGGAACAGCCTGCAAAGTTTGTTCTTTGAAGCGTTTGCATGACTGAACAGAAGGTAAGAAGGTACAATCATTGCAACTGTGAGAAACTTCAAAACCAATTAGAAAAAAAGCCAACTGGACTTCCTGTATGACTTTTACAAAGCCATTCCAGCTGTTTAACGGTATTATTTTCTCAAGAGTGCCTCCCATTTATCAGGGGGAGATCTGCATCAGTGCATAATGTAACCAGTTTGTGGGCAGCTGTGGTGCAGTGATAGGTCAGTCACCTTGGGACCAGAAAGTCACAGGTTTGTTTCCTCACCATGCCCACATGTTGTGGTGTCCTTGAGCAAGACACCTAACCCCCAACTGCTACCTGGGTGTTTATACAGCTGCCCGCTGCTCCACTTGGGTGTATCTCACATGTAATGGGTCAAATGCAAAGCACAAATTTTGTCATTGCACCAGAACATGCATTGATGACAATACATAACATGTTTTTGTTATTTACCTCTGTGATCATTTTTTTTAAAAGTGGCCATGACAGTAACAAATAGGTAACAAACACAAGGATAAAAATGTAGCTAAGCTTTATATCTGTAGAAATATTCAGGGGAATTCCAAAGACTTTTCAAAGATGTGTGGATCATTCATGAACTTCCTAAGAGATTATGATATACATATTTTGAACTTTGACCAAACTACGAAGAAAAAAAAAAAGATCAAGGTTTCTGAACCTCTTTGAAAATTACATTGAACAGTGTTTCCACAGTGGATTAATCTGCCCACACAATCAAGTGCTCTAGTTGATTAGCCAGAAACCCAGCAATCAGTTCATCCGGGGACTTAATTTGAACCTAATTAGCATTTTCATGTCCATTTGTTATCTGCCCAGCCGCTAATGTCTGCCGCGATACCATCTCCAACTGCTGCCTACTCGTCTGCTGATGTTTACAGATGTGAGTACACGGCAGGCGCCTTTCCTGGACGCACCCACAGGAGCCTGCAAAAGGGGGAGAGAGTGGGGGAGAAGCAGGTCTGATGGGTATCAGACTTGTTATTCTCACTTTTGACAGTTTAATCTACACAACACAACTAATAAAAAGCCAAAAAAAATCATAGGTGCTTGATTTCAAGTCATGTATACAAGATAATTGAGTGTTTAGTTTCCAAAAGATGGTTTCCAAGTATGATTTTCTGCTGTGTCATGAGAAGGAGTGCCACAACATTTTTATTCAACTTATGCTTCTACTTAATGCCCAAATACCATTAATTACCATTTTTGTCAGCTATGAAAGAAAGGTTTTATGAAATCACATCTTTTACTGATCAAATCTTTTCACAGATCTGAGTCAAGCCTCATTAACCAGTTACAGATTGCTGCATGCATATCTGATTTGTTAAACAATCCAATTGTTGATTAAAATGTATAGACATAACATGAGAGACATAATTGAAAATTGTGGGTTTTGTAGGAGGAAATGAAAATAGAGACTTCTTCTTATCAAGATGAAATAGAGCAACATTCACACAGAAAAAAACAACAGTTGTTAGTGGTTCCTTTATTATTTGTTTCATTACTGACATGTCATGGATACTTCAGGTTGAGAGAGAAATATAATGTTACAAGTAAACAGTTTGCATGAAACTGAATAACTTCAGCAAAGCACAAGACAGTTGTAGATTTATTCTTACACCAAGTGGTCGATGCTTTAACTCCCCCTTTATTTATCCCTGAGGTGAGATTACTGAAATGACATCTGCATATTCAGGCACATGTATCTATCTTGATCCCCATTTGATCGCAGCTCTAAAGTCCTGAGCCAACCCCACTCTGCTCTGGTCAGTCACACAGTCAGCTGGAGCTGGAAAACAAACAGTAGGAGTCAAACTGACAGGGCAGTGGCCTCTGGGGACTTGAAGCCAGATAGTGAATATAGACTTTTACACAGCAGTGGTACAAATCTATTTACTTTGGTTTTGCATGATCCAAAGATTTACCTCTGTTTACTCTGTTTGTCTGAAGCTTATTGGAGACGCCACCTACAAACAGAAAAGTTGTGTAAGGGTAAAAGCTTAAATATAGCCTTTTCTCACATATTTGCTCCTTCTTTCTTTCTTTCTTTCTGACTATTATTTTCTGCAGATGTTCACTGACTTGATTGATATTTTGTCTTGATTCATGAGCCAATGTGAGTTTAGACCAGGGGAGGGCCATGCAGGCAGCACTGGTCGACCCAGTGGTTACTGGAAAGATGGATGAATGAAGACCAGCCGCTGCGAAAACATGCCTATTTCTGTCTTCTATTGTTTGCTGTTCAGTCATCACTGTGCATGTACCAAGTCAACAGTCTGTCTCCTGTGTGTACTACCCTTTTGCTAAAAAATAAAGCAGCATATGTTTCTGTTCTCGTTCTCTCAGCATGTGGCCTTCTATTGAGTGAAAGGCCCCATGTTCTGTAAATCATTTAGCACACTTAGTACATGCAAAATGGGAAATGTATGGGTGTCGTGGCAACACTTTTTCCAAAGTTGAACAAATGTTTAACTGTGTTGTCGTCAAAATCTCTTGTCAGTTTGTCGTTTGGCATTCCTTCTTTTTTTTTAAACAGGATAGTTGGCAGCATTGGTCCTTGGAGAAACATTTGAGCTGATAGCTGTGAACGCCACAAAGCACATCAACACCAAACAGTGTGACCATCTGCTTCCCATAAAGGGAGCTCAATTTATGAGCAATGTTACAGAGTGAAGTCTGGGATTTCCAGGGTTTATCTTGGTCATGAGTTATCTTTATCTTTTTTTCCTTTACCTTCATTACATAAAAAAACAAAAAGATAGGACAGAGTATTAGGGCCGCTAAGCAGATAGATATATTTAGGAACAATTTATTTTTTGTTTGAGAGTTTTGGAGTTTTAAAATTAAAGTTAGATATCAAGAATAAAGTCAAAATGTTGAAGTAAAAGTTCAGAACTGACTCCATTTGCTCTGTTTTTAATATTATTAAAGCCAAGGGTTATATTACTTCAGATAAATTACTAAATAACAGTACAAAACTTTTTTCTTGACTCAAACCAAGGTGCAGCTTCTTACTACCACAGCAGCAGAACTCACAAAACATACTGTATTTCAGTCCTTCACAATAAGAGGTGTTGCTCTCAAAACACTTATCACAAAATAATTTATTATTGTTGTCCTTTGGTAAAACTCATACCTGCACCTTAATCTACTGGGAATTTTGAGAAGTTATCTATAAAGCAATATATATATATTTTTAAACAACTGTGGATTTGATTTCCTAAAAGCTCTTGACAATATGTGAGCTTTTCTTTCATCCAAACATCTTTGTTCAGTTGTATGTCAAAACTGCATATAAAACAAAGGGTTTGAGCTACAAGGTCATTCATGTACACCTGAGTGGTTGACAGGAAACCAAACTTGTCATTAGAAAGTATTATAAAAAGGAAAAGAACATGTTGATGCAGAAATAGAAAGGAGGGGACAGAACTGAGGAGAACCATTGTGACAATGTGTTGGGCTGCACTCAGTCACCTCTGGAGAACAAGTCAATCAGTGACATGTGACACGACCAGCCACCTGTCTAACTAGGTGTCTGCAGATGAATGTGTGTGTTTGCAAGCAAACATGTGGACAAAGATAAACACACCTGTCCTAGAAAGCACTGGCCTCACCTCAAACCCTTTTCCTAAACACAAAGAAGGTCCCAGCACAAACTTTCATGAACAATAGCAAGGCAACTTCTATATGGAAGTCAGTTTCACAATCAATTTAATTTGTTAAATGTCCTACAAGATTTTGTCCTTGCAACCCCTAGTCACAAACTTGGTAAGTAAACTATTCCTTTTCTTCTAAGTATTTAGATAAGAGGAATTATCCCAGCAGCTTATATTTAACTTTAGCCACATGTATTTATGCATAAATCATAAAGCTGACCTTACGCAAACATTTAGTAAACACATCATTATACATCCACCTCTGTGCTTCCAGGTCAAGACTTTACTTTTTTTTAATTTATTCATTTCATTAAAAAAAAACAAAATAAGTAATAGAAAACAAAGAAAATACTCAAATCCAAGTTCAAAATAAAATGAAAGGTAGCAGAAGAATAAATCTTAAAATGTCTGCCCCTTTTTGGTGCAGACATTGTGGCTCTGCTTCTGCAGACACAATTAAATTTGTTTTGTTCTCATCTAGCTTCAGAAACCATCTATTCTTTTTATGTTTCAGAATTAGAATCAAGCTTTATTGTACGCTCACGCATACAAGGAAATTTTTTTTTTTTTGGTTGTGGTAGTGTATATAGGAAAATAAACATTGTGAGTACTGGGTACAGCAGTTTATTGATTAGTTAATTTTTACATATTATATAGTTTATTTAAAGTATTTTCAAGGCTTTATTTGTGTCTGGTGTACAGTTGCTCTTTTCTACAGATTCGATTAGCAGCCATATACAGAACTTAATAGGAATTTTGACTTTTGTAAGTAATTTTACAACTATGATTTTGGAAAAACAAAAGTTGGAAATGCAAGGTTTTTGAGTTTTATGACAAAAGGTTCTGTGACTTGTGTGTCTGTAAGTCTCTTCATCTGTGTTGATTGTGCCATCATTCAATTTGAGAACATATTTAAAATCTTTATGATGCCTTTACACTCGAAAAACAGATGTTTTAGATTTTATTAATTAAGTTATGTCAACTGGTTCCACTCAACCAAGTTGAGTAAATGTAAAGCAACTTTCACATTTTCTTTAAAAGTGTGAACGTTGCTTTATATTTGTAAAGTTGCTTTACTGTAAATCCAACATGTGTTTTTTGAGTGTTCAAAATAAATATGTAGTTGTTTGGAGAAGACAGTGTTGAAACGTGAAATGCACATGAAACTGCATACAATATAATTAAATTACACACACAAGGTTATAAGTATTTGTCATTCGAAAAAACTTTTAAGGATTAGATACAAACAAAGCTTCCAATTATCTGAACGTGAAATGAGAGGGAAACTGATCTTATTATTCTAACTTCCTCTGAAGTCCTCAAAGGAATGTTTCATCCTTTTTGCTTAAAATGCAGCCAATGTGTTCTTACATGCAATCGAGGTCAACTGTAAATGTGTCTAACGTAGCCTTTCCTGTCTCTTTCTCTCCATCTCCATCTGCCAACTACAATACTCCCTATTTATAGTGCTTTTACCTCAGATATTAAGTCTCTCTCCTGCTTTGCCTGCCACTTCCTGTCAGAGAGGAAATGTGTGTGTGTTTTGTGTGTATGTGTGTGTTAGGTTTACTGACCTTCGGGAGCAACATGAAAAAAAAAAAAAGACTACTGTTTATAGCAACAGCATGTCGTGCTTCCAACGTTTTCCTGTCAAGTTAAAGAAAAGAGGAGTGAACTCATGTCTGACGTCTTTTGGAAAATGTAGTTTATATACAGGCTGAACAACTATGAATAAAAACAAAGGCTGGGGTTTTCGGCATACACAAACATAGCAAACACTTATGTTTTAGAGTCTTTGATTAAGAATTTGTGCAGTATGTGATTGGCTATGTGTTTGTGTAAGCCACAAACTGAGTGTTGAGATGTCTGAGTTCACTTTCCTTCAAGGCTGCGATTAAAGGAAAAGCTGTAAGTGGCTGCAACATCCTGTTTTGAACATAAACACTGTTTTGCAAGCCAGGGCTTTTACTCGCTGTTGGAAAAAAAACAATCATCTCTATCACTTTATTGCAGCAGCTTGCATCTCTGGTGACCAATAATGAAGATGTCAGAGATATGTGCTAGATTTTAGAGAAAGACATCTATGGGGATCTGCGTTATAAAGATGGCAGGTGCATGTAGTGTTGCAGCAGCTTGGAAAGACATCAGACATAGTAGGAAATCCCAGCAAGGAGCGGCCTTGCCCTGTTGACGTGTCTGTCTCTCTGCACTGGAGGTCCTGGGATGTTTTCTACTGAAGTCACCTCCTCTGGTCACTGCAGTGTGAGCAGCCAAGAATATTCTAACTCTGGACTTCCTAGTATTTTAGTTGAAGCTTTAAGGCAAAAAACATATTTTACTTAAGTTTGTTAACCAATCCAGTTATTAAAGCCCAATAATATCTGATATACTATAAAAAAACTGTAAACTCTAAAAAAACTTTTTAGGAAAGAAACCCTGTTATACTTTGACTCATCACACTTTTTACAAAAACTGTGGTGACGAGCCATTCTCCAATCCATTATCTACCGCTTGTTCCAGAGTCATGTTTGCCAGGGCAGCAGCTTGAGCAGGAAAGCCAAGACCCCCAGCCAGTTTCACAAACATATGGCTGGCCTCTCCAGAGTGTCCTGGGTCTTCCTCCGGGTCTCCTCCCAGTTGGACATGCCGGGAGCACCTCCCTAGGCAGCCATTCAGGAGGCATCCTTACCAGATACCCGAACCACCTCAATTGGTTCTTCTCAATGCGCAGCGGCTTTACTGAGTCTCTCCCAGATAACTGAACTTCTCACCCTATCTCTAAGGGAGAGTCCAACTACCATGCAGAGAAAACTCATTTAGACCGCTTGTGTCTGCAATCTTGTTCTTTCCATTCTTCCCTCACTCATGAACAAAACTCCAAGATGACTGAACTTTTCCACTTCAGGAAGAACCTCACCCCCAACCCGAAGAAAGCAATCCACCCTTTTCTGACTGAGGACCATGGCCTCAGATTTGGAGGTGCCAATCCTCATCCCAGGCACTTCATGATCGGCTGCGAACTACTTCAGTAATAGCTGAAGATCACGACAAAATGACGCCAACAGGAACACATCATCTTTAAATAGCAGAGATGGAATCCTGAGGCCACCAAGCCAGACTCCCTCTGTCCCTTGTATTAGATTGATATATTGAATTTCTCTGAAATACTACTATTCTCTGCAGGTGCAAATCATGGGTAAAAATAGGTTGATTTGACATTATCTTAAGTGGTGCATTCATTAGAAAATATAAATTTAAGATCATAGTGACGCCTAATGTTTGCCCTTTATGTCATCATCAATCCAGAAACAAAACCAGTGAGTGAGAGAATTACCAAATTAGAAATAGCAATATGGTCCACCTCAATTCATAGGGATAAAAGATAAAGCTGATTTATTTATTTTATCATCTTTAAAAGTAATGTACTTAAAGCAAAAATGCTGGATTATTAGAGATGTTTTGTGTCTAGCTTTGGGTTACAGAAAAATGATACACATGCAGGTTTGCAAAAAACTTGATCACTGATGTGAAGAGACCATATCAAAATGTTTGCTCAATAAAAACGAAGTGAAATGGAAACACATTCACTGTGATTGAAAAAAATGGAAGCGAGAAGAAGTGGGTGTCAATATAATAGTTCTGAAACGTCTGCAGGAAGTGATTGTGGGAGAGTGGGTGCAGCTTGTACAGAACGTCTGGAAACTTTGCCGCTCATTCAAACTTTTGATCAGTCAAAATAAAATCTGTTGTACACGGAAATTAAAAAAAAGAAAAAAAAAAAAGCAGCCAGCCTTGACAAACTGAAATAAAACCAGATATGTAGATGCAGGTTGTCAATTTATTTCCATTTTGTCAGAGGAAAGACTTCGCAATCTCGCTTCATCAACAAACAACGCATCGAAATTCTGTTCTGTAGAAAAATACACACACTGCCGTTTGAACACGAAAGAGATTCAGTGTTTGGTTCAAACACACAACTTGCATATGAACATCAGAGACAGTGGCTTTCAGTGAGGCAGGGTTCTTGATGATTACAAGAACGAGCATTCAAAAGAAGGCACTTTTTTTAACTCTTCATAAAGCTTATTGAGCCTACATTCAGACGAAAAGATTTACGTGTGCACAAAAGATGAGGAAAGGCCAAACTAAACTCTGTAAATATACATACATATATATGTGTATTTGTTTTACCCCAACTTCTAATTACTCTGAAAAATGAAAACTGGAGCTAAATAAGGGAGATCACAGCTAATGCTACAGTACTATAAAACCTAAGGTGAGCTGATTTTGGAAAAGTCACCAGGTTAGAAAGACAGTGAGGGCTAGGATTTTTTAAGACAAAGTCTCACTTTTCCACTCCTGAGAAAAGGCAAATGCTGAATTAAAAAATAAACAACTAAGGTTACCGCTTTTTGATTAAAGCAGAAAAGAATGTTCAAATGCGTATGTGTCATTAAGAAGGCAACTTTTAGTGACATACTTTCTCAGTCTTTTCTAACATTGTTCCCTTTCAAAACTAAACATTCATTTTCTTACAGGACACAATAATAGTCACTTCTTGGTTCATCAGATGTGACTTTCTATAACAAACTTTCACACAGTCTTTAAAACTCTCTTTAAAAAGGTTCAGTTTCTTTCAATCTGGTCAAGGTCCAGCTCTCCCCCAAGCTGGAAAATATCCTTCTGTGTTCCACAGTCACCCTTCCAGAGGGTTCGTTTAGTGTCCGCAATGCACGCAGGAGATCCAGGCCGTGAGTCCACGCTATAAGCAGAATCACTATCCACTTCTTCATAGGAGGAATCCTCTTCTTCGTCATCTATCACCTTTTCTCGTGATTCTAGTCCCAGCTTGGACACAGCCATGAAGGCTGACTCTGATTGGCTGGCAGTCTCAAAGGAAGGCAGGGGCAGGCTTGACTGGAAGCTGTCGGAGGCTGAGAATCCAGGCCAGCTCAGGCTTTGAAAGGTCTGAAGTTTCTGAATAGGAGAGACAAGAGAGAAATAAATGTCTGTTTGTGCATCGTACTGGAGCGTCACTTTACTGAAACTATAAAAGTTAAAGTTTTTAAAATTTGAGGTCAGGTTTTCCCAGAAAGTTAGAAGGAGATTTGGCAGATTTGCCCATCTGTGTGGGCAGCCGAAAGCTGGCATTACCTTTCATTGACTGCAAGTAAACATGTTAACATGAGTCTACACAAAAGCCACTGAAGAACATACAGAGAGCTTTGGACCATCTGCACTCTGTGAAAAAATGTTGGGATGAGCTGCAAACCACAAAAGGTGTCTTTTGTTTAAGTGTGGTCTGGTCTTATTCGTGACTATAAGCCAATCTGAAACACAGGCTTAAACCAACCCTGAAAAGCAAAGAGCACTTATTATTTAAGCCATTGTTAATCAAGGAGGTTATAATTTTTTTTTAAGTACACTCCAGGGAGAGTCAAGTAACATATATATGTAAACAAAAGGCTGCAGTTTTCCTCCCTAAACTTGACCTTAAATAGATTCAAACAAAAAAGTTGTCTGCTTTCATGCTCTCTTTTCACCCTGATGTCCCCTTTGCAACAAAAGGAAGGCGGTCTTGCAGTGCAGTGAAGGGATTAATGATCTCTGGAGTGCCTCCAGCAGCAGATGTTCGAGGCATGGCAGTGAATAGAGATGAGGTTTTTACCAGAAGGCCTTGGCTTGTGTGATAGACACCTGTAATGTTGTCGAGCATGTGTTGAGACATGGTTTTGGCTGGTACAATAAAACCGGGACTCTCATTTTCTTCCTTTCTGTAAGTTTAGCTAGATCCAAAATAAAACTGGAAAAAAAAAGGTTTTCCTAAATAAATTTCACATTTATGACAATTCATCTGCAAGTGCTTTAGGTGATCATGTGAAGTGTGGGAGTTTTTTTTTTTCTGTAGTTACACCGCTGGAGTGGAAAAGGGGATTTCTAAGCTCACAATCTCAACCCCCTGTATTACCCCACTAGTAATTATCACAGCAGAGGAGGAGACGAAAGCAAAGAAAGAAGGGGGGAGAGGCAGCTTCTACACAATATGCTTTCTATAAAATCCACTGAGGCAGACTGGGTTTTGGGCGGGTGCGGTGGTGGTGGTGGGGACCAGGGTTGGATTTCTGCTCTGTACCCAGCTTTGACAGATATAACACATCTATGCACGCACACACATCACGGCTGCCTCAAACATTGACTCTAATGCTGTTATGTCTTCACACACATGACTAACATGTATTTCAGGGAGTCATGTTTAGATTGTTTGAATCTTGAATGGGACAATTTAACAGTGAAACAAACTGGTATTCAGACAGACGCTACTACAAAGAATGAGGCTCTTATGAAAAGATGCAACCTACAATATAGGATCAATAAGCAGTAGAATAAGCACACACCGGAAGACTTGACAATTAAGTTTCTGATAATGTGTCACAGCAGCAAAAAAATCAAAAAAAGACTCAACATAGAGAGGTATCTTGAACATAGTGAACAAAAGACAGCAAACACCCGGGGAACAAAAGAAAGTACAGACATACAAGCAAAGGGCTGAACTCATTCCTGGCAGGTAATTATACACATGCACACCTCTGCATCAACTATTTGTGTTGCTGTGTGTGTGAATGCCTTTGTGTTTAGTCTCTGTGTTTGGATTTTACTTTAAAAACACAAAACAGATATTTTTAAATGCCTAGAGATGAAAATAAAAGAATACATTTGTTCAGTTGGTTGATGTTGAAATAAAGCTGACAGTCTGTATGACTTCACAATAGAATTTACATGCATGTACTTCATGTACGCACATATATGACAAGTGGAAACATGCCATTATACACAGTAAGAAGACACACCTTCAGACGCCCACCTAGGTGATACTGCAAGCCTTCAGGGCTTGACAGTCAGTTATGATCACCATGTCTGCTATCCCAGAAATGGACTGAGTGCAGAAAGGAGAGTTGGGGTGGGGGAGCAGTCTAAACTTGGGCCACTGAGACTACATAAATAGAGAGGAGAGAGGAGTTTGTCTGCCAGCCGTCCTGCAGGAGTACAGCTTTCTGTCCTGATCCTGACTTTTCTCTACTGCAAATACACACACACTTTCTATTTGCTCAACTCTTCTACCATTTGAACTGCTAACGCAGCAAAACCAAAGATTGCTTTTCAGACTGTACAACTTAAGTTATTAAGTGTCCAGACTTACCCCACTCAAGCCATTTCCTGAAAAGCAAAGTGTACGCTGTATCAACAATCATTCAGCAAGTGACCTACAATAAAGAGATAAGATTCCTCGTCCTATAGCTTGCAACACTCTCAGTCATGTGGAAAAAAACATGGTCGCGCCAACATGAAAGGGCAGCCAGGGATAAAAGCAAGACAGTGGACAGAGGAGCAAACTGACATACACTGCTGACAAGGAGGATATTCAAAGAATCTTAGGGGCAGCAGCATGTAAATCCCTTCAGTAGTTGAGTTACAGCCAATTAGCAATTCATCCACCCCCCATCAGAATTCACACCTGCCTTCATTGACGTGGTCAAGGAATCCAGACACTAAATTATAACATGTTCCACTGACAAAACAGGCTGGAGACCTGACCTGTCACAATCCTTAACCCTGTGAACATCAAACACACCTAAAATGAAGTCAAACATGTCGCTAACCCCTCCAGTACACCATGTGTGGTGCCAACTTTGCATTTATGTTTGTTTTTCCATTTAAACTTGTTATTCATCTACCCAGAAATCAAATCCAACAAGCATGATAGGTGTGAGATAAAAAGGAAACGTCTTTGTGGACAGCCTAAGGCAGGGCACCATTTGAGTTTAACAGTTTGGCATTACACACACCTAATTCTTTAGAAGGGAAAGGAGAATATTCCACTTTGCAACAGAAACAAGTTGTCGTCAATTAAAGTTTGGGTAATGATTTCAGTCTACTAAAAAAAAAAAAAAAAAACTTGAACAAACCTAAAGTTTCATTCCTACAATTCCAGTGACCTACTTCAAAGGTGGAATCAATGAATTCAGCTAGATTTTTATAACAGCAACTTAAATTTGTAAATCATTTCTTGAGGGGAATATGCATTTTCAGATTGGCACTTTCTTCGTAGGCAGCTTGCTATCATAAAGTTGCACCATTATTCCTGGCTCAAACGGAGATTAATACGTTTGTTGACCAACAACAAGCATTTGAATCTTTAACAAGTGTTTCTAAGATTTAGAGGTTATTAAATATAGAGTCAGAAATTACATTCAGATTTGCTTAAGATCCTGGAAACATTTGATGCAGACTTGTTGTTAGCCTGTCGCCATAAGCAAGAAATCAATTAACCACATGATAAATTAAAATGAGGTCGATTTAAAAAACGAGGTTGATAATTTTCAGTTGCCCCCTTGTTTGTTTTCTTCTTGTCTCACTCTTTTCTACTCCTTAGCGTAGAGAGTGAACGCTCGCGTCGCGTATTTGCCGGGTGCATACATAACCTCTGTAGTATGAAAACCCAGAAAACAGGCATTTAGCTAGAGGAGCTCCTCCTTTCAGCTGGCGACATCTCAGGTTGCCCTCAGGGCACCATGACAAACCTCGGGTTTGCTGAGGGTTGGGTTTTTACACTACGCAAATTTCATAAACTTCCGTAAACTTCACAAGCAGCATGCAGGTGACTTCAATTATTTTATGAAACCAGAGGAAGACACATAAAGAATAAATTATGCTAGCTTGGAAAGAGGCGGGTAGTAATGTTACAGCTTCAGTAGAGGTTGTGTGTTGTTTTCACAAACTCTGCTCCAGGTCCATCTGTAATTTTTTTTTTACGTACAGAAATTTCGGAAACTTCCATACGCTTCCATAAGCAGGGGT
The DNA here is from genome assembly GCA_031762555.1 of Cynodonichthys magdalenae. Taxonomy (NCBI): domain Eukaryota; kingdom Metazoa; phylum Chordata; class Actinopteri; order Cyprinodontiformes; family Rivulidae; genus Cynodonichthys; species Cynodonichthys magdalenae. The sequence continues at coordinate 30,825,883 of JARVJO010000001.1, forward strand.
GGGTAGTACATTTATATCAGTTTAAAATAGGCTCCAAACGATATTATTGTTTATCGTAATAATTATTTAGGCAATTTATCGTCCAGATAAATTTGTTATTATGACAGGCCTACTTATTGTTACGGAGAGAGACTTTGTTTTAGCAATAACACATCAAGTTTTAATTGTGCTAAGTCGAGTCAATTCATTTTAAATTTTACTGCATGCACAATGTGCTCCATTTCTTGCCCCAGGCACGCATGAGGGTGAGAAAGTACACAGTTACCGCAGACTTGCAATGACCCATCTAACCTGCACAGTCTAACTCGTTTCAACAATGCTGGCTGTCATTGTGCAAGTAGATAAAGATGATCTGCAAAAGCTGAGCCAAGAAAACAACTTGCTGTACTCTCAGAACAGGCTTGTAATCAGCAGAGTCATTAAAAGCAGAGATAAAACTGACTTTAAATCGGTCTTTGTGTATTTGTGCGTATAAATGTTCAATCAGTGAGCTTGATTTTCCCCTTTTTAGCAGCTGGCATGACTAGAGGAAACATGCCTGCTGGGCTTTATTACCCAGGCCTAGTTGATCCAGCCCCTGCTGAGTCCTGAGGGTGAAAAGCTGGGAGCACAACTGGTTTTGAAACAAGGAAGGGAGGGTAGATGAACAAACTGATGGTACTTTCTAATCAGGGAACAGGAAAAGAACAAATTCCCTTGACACGAGGTCTTATGTAGGAACAGTTTAAAGTACAATATAAAAAAATGTGCTGAGGAAAACAAAGTTAAAATAGACATGGTCTGTTCTCTGATTTTGATTCTCTAAATTAGGCCTAAATGCATTCTGGCTTTGATGCTACAGATTTATTTTAACGAAAAAAATAAGACAAATGACATGGAGCAGGGCCGTAAAAACTTCAGAGGATTACTAAGCATTAAATCAGTACATGCCTTTAAATTCTATCATTCTGTTTTCGGTTTGAGTTTGTCCTGGGGTCATATGCTCTCTGAATGTGTCCCTGATTACTCTAACCCTATAAAAGAACAAAAAACGTTTGACATAGGAAAGGCAATACAAAGTTCAATATATCTACATAATCCTGCAATTAATCACCTTTTGTTCCTTTAACTGCCTGATAGTAGATAAAAAAGCACAAGAAAAGGATGCAGCACTGCAATCAATGAAAAATGGAGGGTAGCAGCTGCAAGGACACAAACGACCATTAGGAGCCCAGCCTTTGGATAAGTTATTTGCCCAACAGAGTTAATGAAATGATAAAACAGAGGCTTGACTTGCGTAGTGTTAGGCAGTGTGAGCGAACATAAGGAATGCTTCTTCAGCAGTGAGCACCACTCCAGGAGAAAAGCCTAAAATCCCTTGGCCTCAAAACCCTGGACTGAGGACCCAGAGAACTTCACTCAGTTTTTTTTAACCGAGTCCAATCAGCCTTGGAAAGAGTAAATTGTAGCTATGTTTGTGGATCGCTTGGACTTTCCTTTATGTAAAAACATGACATAATTTGTCTGTGTGGTGAGGGTATTTTGTCTGGCATTGGGTTAAATGCAGTCAAGGACAGCATGCAACATTAACATCAGAAATGTTGATTTTATGTCAACTGAGGAGAAAAGTGTTGCTAAACCTTAGACCTAGTCAGTTACATTTATTTGCACTCAAATGAATGCAAGCCTGTGTGTGCTTGTCTGTGTGTGCCAACAGTTCCTGCTAACCTGAGTCATCTTTGCCAAGTCCAGGGAGGGACGCTGCTCCTGGGCATCCTCTGGTCTTCTGCGCTTCATAGCAATCTTTTTGTCATTCAGCACACAAGGCTGAGATTTGCTCCGAGACAGGCACCCTTTCCCCGCACCTCTCCTTTCAGAGCGTCTCCCCAGCTCTGGCGTGGAGTCTGGAGAGCTGGTCTCTGATGATTCCTCCTTCTGGAGCTCTGTCAGACTGATCTGCTCGTGGGAAAGCGACAGAGGCCTGAGGAAGACCCGATTGTGGGAGTGATGATGATGCTGCGAGAAAGGAGAGGTAGGGGATACTGGCGAGGCAGTGAACTGAGGGTGGAGAGGCAGTTGCTGGTTGAAGAATTGCAGATCAACCATCCCATCTGAAGGGACGCTAGAGCGTGAAGGTAAGCTGAAGCTGGAGCTACGCTGCATGATGGGAAAATGGCCTCCTCCTCCTGCTCGGACACTTCCTCCACTGTGGCACCTGCGTTTCTCCACTGATGTCCACACTCGGGAGCCTTGGGGTCTCCAAGATGAGCGGAACCCACTGAGTTCATCAGAAAACGACAAGGAGCGACACTGACGTTTGCTTGGAGGTGCTGTGGGAGCTTGGCTGGTTGCAGTGGTAGAGAAGTGTGCCGTGGTGGACGTCCCATGGGTGCTGATCATGCTACTGTTGCTCAGAGTCAGATCACGTATCAGGCTGGTGATAGCAGTGGTGCTGCCTGGTTCCTTGGTCCAGGTCTGGCTCCCAGGTTCAGGCATCACATCCCATAAGCTCTCCAGACTGGAATCAGACTGGCATGGAGTTTTCTGCTGGATGGTACAGCTTCGCCCCAGATCAAACCATCTATCTGCTTCTAAAATGATTTGAAACAAATAAATTCACACTAATTAGCCAAGACAGAAATGTGTTAAATGGTAAACTAAAAAGTCACAGCAAAAATGTCCATCATGTAAATTGTTACTTATAACTTCAAAACATGGGAAAAAAGGAGGTAAGGGAGTAAAAAAAACTGCTTTTGTAGGATCAAGGTGTTGTGCACAAAATTTTCCCTGAAAAGGCCAAAAAGAAAGTCTATCAGAGGGCTGCAGGCCAACTGCAATAATTTAATACATCAAATATAAATACTTTTTAAGTAAAGTCCTTAATTTTTTTACATGATTAAGTGAGCAGCCAGTGGGGTGGCCTCTGGTCTAATAACATTATTAACTAAAAAACAAAAAACATGAGCTTTTGTGTTAAAAACATTTGTCATTTGTTTGAAGACGAATGACTCGATTATGCTTTGGGGAAAAATAAGCAAACAGTTGAACTGAATAGCTAAACTAGTGCTGCTCATGTGAAACTGGTACTAAAACCTAAGAACTCCAATGCTGACAGAAAAAACCTGTTTACACAAGCATTTTTATACAAGCATAGTAGCAATGAAAACAAAAAATAAATGTTACTGTGTAGTTAAGCAATCGAAACTATGACTGTTAAAGATGTTTTTCCACATAAGCTGCTAAAAAATCTTTGTTGTGAACTTATGAATCAATTATAATTACAGACAAAAGAAAAACTAACTTATCAATTAAATCAAATTTAAATTCCAGCTTGATCCAAGTTCATCAGAACAAAACAGGCAAGTTGATCCACTTGCTGTAATTATCTGGAAAATGTCTGAGGAATTTATTAGATAATACAAGTAACATGTCTGTTTTTCTAACACTTAAACCTGCATTAGTGTTCATTCAAGACAAATTAAAGACACATAAATGTCCATTAGTCAAACAGTTTATACAATATATGCTTTTACAAGCAGTGTAATTTGCCAGACAACTTGTCATTAATATAAGCCTATAACAAAAGCCAAGGAAATAACACACCAACAGTCTCACAGCAATAACATTCTATAACAACAATGTAGTTTGCCATCATCAGTGTGTGAATGTGTGTGTGAATGGGTGAGTGACTGTAAGTGTAAAGCGCTTTGGGGTCTGGAGGGACTTGATAAGGCACTATATAAGTTCAGTCCAAAAAAAAAAAACATTCTGAAACAAAACTATATCACATCCTCTTAAATGCCTGTCTCTGTTTGGCATGCTCTCTCAGGGACTGGTGACCTGAAATCAGTGTTTTGGGCGGACAAAACAATGCACACAGGCTACAGAGATGACCCGACAGGAATGTCAGTAAAACAACTTGACAAAAGGAGATTCGGATAAACTTCAAAAGGCCAACCTTTGAATAAGATATACAAAAGGCATTGACGGGCATGCTAACGTCAGGACTGGTAATAGAAAAGAAAGTGTGTCACACTAAAACAAATAAAGTTAATAGTGAGTGGTTGTGGAGGTTTGTATTTACAGTCGATGTCTTTTAACACAGGGAGTAATGGCTGCAACTCTAAAAGAGCCTAAGGGAAATTGTTGACATAAGTAACAGCATATTCAATTACATTTCACTCCCATGAGAACGCTGTGCAATGTAGTATAGAGGCAGGTGCACCCTTATCATGAGAGGGGGATGACAGACAGATGGAGAAAGGGAGAAGTGAGAGATTGAGTGTGACAGAGGGGATAAAAAATAAACAAGAATGTTATATCTGAGGTCACTGACCTCGATGGCTCAACTTATGAAGTAATTAACGGAGCAATTTATTATGCTGGAGTTAGGTGCAAAGAACAGAGGAGTTCAAATTTTAACTACGGAGAGGAGGAAGAAAGAAGAACTCACCCACAGTTCCACAAGAGAAGAGGGTGGTCCCTCTGCTCATGGTGTGGAGATCACTCTGTAGGAGATTAAACAGTCAAAAGGATACAAAAAAATATGAATGGGAGACATAAAAACATAACATGAGCTAACAAAGTTCTACTTATTTTACCAGTGAAAAAGTTAGGTCAGTTTATATTGTAGCTTTCGAAAACAAGTACTGAAAACCTTGCTGTGTGCCGGCTGCTCAGCAACAAACAGAAATGAAACAGGGAGTAGCACATACTTCGACCACTGACTGGTGACCAGTGGAGCATTTAGCAGCTTTTAGAGCCAAGCATGCCCCTCAAGAGTTGGTTGGGAACAACAACACCACCAACAAACACATTAATCCTGATCAGATGAACTGAAACCAGTCTACAAGTCAACCTCAGGACACCTGAGCTTTTGTTTGGTATGCAATTTTTTTATTTCCTCTATCTACTTGGATTAGTGGAAATTTGAAAACATAAAACACAACTTAAACAATATTAAACATGAATACACTATATTGCCAAAAGTATTCGCTCACCTGCCTTGACTCACATATAAGCTTAAGTGACATCCCATTCCTAATCCATAGGGTTCAATATGACGTTGGTCCACCCTTTGCAGCTAGAACAGCTTCAACTC
>JARVJO010000001.1:30844040-30886593 GCA_031762555.1 Cynodonichthys magdalenae
AGAGGAGAAAATAAGTTGTGCACACACACAATATAGACAGTGGGTATGCAAACAAAGTAAAAAAAAAATTCTAAGCCCTGAGGGAAAAGACATGCTCATTTGAGAGTCAAAAAGCTGTCTTTTTTTTCACTCAAGATAGAGACTTACTATCACTATCTAGAAACACAAGGCTTGGATGCTTTGATGCCAACATTGCTACTACATCCCAGAATGCTTTTCAGCACCAGAATGGTCTTGGGGGGGTTGGGGAAGTGCTTTTTGGTGTATTTGAGAAAGCTTTTTTTCTTTTCTTTTCAGCTGTCCTTGGCTTTGTCAGCGACGGCACGCCAGACTTTCAGATCTGTCATGTTTAAAGAGCAAGGAATACATATAATAAGGAATAGCAGAATTGAAATAAACACAGTTTGAAATGCAGAGTACCATATAGATGCATAGACAGTCATAGATAAAAACCTTGTTTTGATGTCTTTAGAATATTTTAACAGGTGATAAAACTGGAGATAAAAGGAGAGCTGAGGTATAAAAAGAACAAAAGTTTTGAACTGGCAAAACAAAAAAAAGTGATACTGAAATGTGCAGAACAGCATAAAGAGAGAAAATGAGAGGGGTGAAACTAGCAGCCGGCATGTCAGCATGAGAACTGTGTGAGTGTAACACGCAGACGGTGAATTGACCAGAGGCTCGCTCAGCTACAAGCACACAGCTGCCCGCTGACAGAATGGAGTCCTAACAGGGCCTTTTGCTTGCAACACAAAGACTTTGCAAATGTGAGCGTCTTAAGCACAAACGAGAGCGCTGGTTGATCCCCTTTAAAAACCCAGCAGCTTAAATTGCTCCCCATAAATTATGCCTCCAGCATCCCCAAAGACTAATAGTTTCAGAGCTGTTGTTCAGTACAAGTGCAGCAAGTTGTACTTTATTAAAGTGCCTGCCAGCAACTGCGAACAATGATCCTGAATATCAAAACACTTTTGAATAAAAATGCATACAACAAAGTATAAAAACTTCTAATAAATAGTGCATTATCTTTGTTACTCAGGAATTCAATAGTTCAGTGGTCAAATAACTTAGGCCTGTATTTAGTCAAAACCTAAGGGAAGTCACTTTACTGTATGCTCATGATCTGAAACTGGCACCAGCAGCCACAGCATGCAACAAGTTCACATGACAGAATTTGAAAGATCTAAAGTGCTTGTTCACGCCAAGCTGTGACATTCCAGGAATGGTTTATTTTGGAAATCAAAGCAATGTGTAGTCATAATCTTTCCTAAAGTGAATAGAGAGATAAGACATACTCGGAGCAAGATTTCTCTTAGACTAACATTTTTTATTATTTTTTTTAAAAGGAGCCCTTATCAACATCTCATGTGTAATCAGACACTAGAGCTGACGTGATTAAATCTTGTTTGCCCTAACTCTCTGCTTCATGTCTAACTTGAACTTTTAGATCCTCGTTTTTAGGGGTACTCACTCAGTTGGGTTCAAACAACAGCCTGTAACATTTCCTGTTATGATGGCTAAATTAGCCAGCTCTCATTGTGGTTTAAGGCCAAACGCTGATGTAGAAATATTTCAAGATACCCTCAACTAGGGTGACAAACCACTTCGCTGTAGTATCGTGTTTGTGGTGTCCACAAATATCAACCAACAATCGTGCAATATTTTTAGCAGGGCAAAACACAAATATGGACACTTACTTCCTAACCTACAAAAAAACAAACAAAAGAAAAACACTGAAAGCTTTGCTACCATGATGCTTTATATTCAAAGTGTCGTGGCTTTAATTGTGAACATGGCAATAAAAAAATTGCAAAATGAGTCTGGTGTGGGTGCCCTCATCCGTAAATCAAAAATTGATGTACTGGACTTTAAGTTCTTATCATTTCTTGTCTAAGTGGTTTCAGTTTCATGTGTAATAACAGATTTACAGTGTTAGACGTTCTTGTTAATGAGTAGCCACGATAGTGCAGCATTTTAAATTTCGATTTCACTAGATCCAACCATATGTAGACGAAATATTCCTGAGACTGAACTGACTAAAACAAACCAAAACAAAAATAGAATAGAATAATTAAGTAATTACAGATTTCAATCAAAAAAGGGGAACAAACAGTAAAAAAAAAGTGTGGTCGTGATTAGTGAGAGATATACAAAGCTTTGTGAGTCAATGCACTCAAGCCTCTGAATCTCGTCTCACAAGCTGTGGTGAGGAGCAGTGTGTCAACACATGCTGCTGCAGAACAACCACACTGCCTCTCCTCTCCTCATACAGGTACTTTATTCTGAACTTCAGTTTCACTGCACTGACTACCAGATGAAAGGGAGTTTGTTTGCTGAATTAAAGTGTTTGTGTGCAGCCTTCTCATATCATCTACAGCAGAGGTTCTCAAACTCAGGTCCCAGGACCCCCAGGGGTCCGCAAGCTGTAGCATGGAGGTCTTTAAAAAAAGTAGAATAAACTGTTACTTTTGTTTTTTTTAAAAATGCATAAATTCATATAGGTAACAATGCACCAGTACAAACAAATCAAACAGATAATAATAATTATTCACGTGGCATTTAGGGGTTAAAAAGACAGTAAATCATTTTTAAATAAGCATGATTTCACATGGGTGAAAATTTTCACCTACATAAGGGGTCCTCAGACCCAATAAGTTTAAGAAACCCTGCTCTACAGATTATTCTTATTAAGAATACACTTTTAACAGAACAATAGGTTGGTAAATCACACATTAAACTGGGGTTATCAACAAAGACTAGGATTATAAAAGGTGCATAATATGGACTTTTATCATTTTAGTCTGGGTTTTACGTAGCATAGACTAGTTTTCTATGATACAAAATAATAGTGAAAACATCTTAGTTTGCTTGGGACCCAGGTCAAACCTGACAATGTTTTAGGGGAAACCCAGCATGAACAACAAATGTTGCAAACTTCAGTTAGTCAAAGAGAAGTAACAGAAGAATCCCTACTTTTTTAATACGACATGGTTAGTGGATGTGTCTTTTCATATATACGCTAGTTGTTTTTAACAAAGTTAAAACGAAAGGATGAAAAACTCACACATTTCTCGCAGTGGAAGCAGTCAGTTCGGTGTCCTCTCTGTAGGACTGAGCAGAACTGCGAGAAGCTGAGCTGCTGCCTTCAGCATTGATTGTAACAATATCCGCGTACACACGAATCATGACGACTGGAGGGGGGGCAGTGAAAAAGCTGAGTGGATTGAAAACTTATATGGAAACGTGGACCGACAAGTAAAATAAGAGTATAACTGCTGCACCTATAAATAGTGATTTAAAACAACAAAATGTTCTAGTGTAAGGTCACATGTGCAACAACATTTAAATTGGTCTAGCCTCGCACCCCCCTCGAGTTGGTACGTTCCACTTTGGCTCTCCCACAGGCATTTACTCATGTGCTACTTTACTATGCTGTCCAGTGATGATAACAGGACATCACTGTACAGCAAAACTACTTGGTTAAAAGTTGCAACTAGAATTCTATATTTTTTCTTCATTTAGCGTTTTTGTTTTTTTAATTAATTAATAAAACAATGGCTAAGACATAGTTAAAAAGTAATGTAAAGCCTTAACTTTTACAGTGTGGTCATTACTCAAAAAGCAGAGTGTGAATCTACCTTCTTTTGCCTTGGAAAGGTTTACCCACTGACATGCCAGAGCAATTCAATTCGATCCACAAGAATCCTATTAAGAGACCTTCAAAGGTGTTTCCAGGGAGATGGAGTGAAAACATAAATATTTGCTGTTACACTGACTGGAGGGGTGAAATGAAAGCACATCATTGGTGCTGGCAGACCAGCCGTGGGCTATGGCATCAAGTCTAAAGCCTTCCTCTGTAGGTTAACATTATGGGTGGAAAAAAAGTGCAGCTTCAAACATTTGTCAACCCCAAAAGCCATGAAAGTGCTGACGGTGGTAAATGTACAGTTCAGCTTGGTTCAACCCCAGCAAGAGCCTCAGTTTTATGTTTAATGGTGAATGGAAGCAAAATACTTTCATATTTGAATAAAAGAGATGGTTCCCGTTTAACAGGGCAGACAATTTGACTCTTTAAGAAGTATAAATTCTTGTAAATGTGCAGTGTATAACTGTTAAGTGTCAGGACCTAATCTTGAAACATTTTTACATGTTAGTAGGATTGTATCACTAATGTATTTGCAAGTATTTTTATGGTGGGCTATGGTGCATCGACAGGGGTGTTACAATCAAAGAAAAATCAAGAAGCACCACAAACTGCCTTATGAGCCACCTTTAAAACAGCAAGTGTGTTTGCTGACAGAAGCAGAACACAGAATATTTAAATACGAGCAGAAGCTTTGTGAAGGCCACTTCTCTTCATGGGAAAATCTCTGGGAGTTGTCGATGTGGGCTAAACAGGTATATCCAGGCAGGATATCCACAGCCTTGTAAATTTCCAAGCAGTAATTCTTGTAAATCTTGAATGTGTTTACTCAACAGTGTGCCTTCAGCATAGATGGCTCCCATTGGACCACTGGCCCACGCAGCATGCGATTAGTCTGGCAGATATTAATGACACCACCGGGAATGGAAAAAGTCAGACAACCGTTTCTCCCACAGAAGTCACGACCTCCTGTTTATTTATTGTGTCAGAAGTTCTTAATCATCTTATTTGGGCCCCAAACACTGCTGGGATCCAGTTTAGCAACTTAGATTTGGATTGTTTCTTTGCATGATAGAAGATGTCTAACACACCAAGAGAGAAAACTGATATTTTATAGACCAGAACCCTTAAAGAGCCACTGTAATGTCTAATACAGGATTCTATTATGATTTATGGAATGAAGAAAATTATCTGAATACATTTCTACCCACAGATCTTATTATTTTGGATTACATGTTCAATCATTGTCTGACTGACTTAAAGCCCAAACACCCTCAAGAATGATAGACAATAATCAATTCAAATTACAAAATAGGCACAAGGTTTAAAAGTCTACATGTGCAATAGTTTTGATGCCAGAAGACAATTAAACAGAGGTAAAATTACTTATGTAAGAGCACTTTATTTTACCTAAAATTGCTAAAAGCTGAAATATTTGAGTTATTTTTTGTCCAACACAAAATATTGGACATTAAAGTCAAACTTAAAGCACCCTCCAGAACGAAGATGAAAATTTCACAAACTTTCTGCAACTGAAATAACAAACACTCATTTAATTCAAGAGAAAATGTCCCATTCATATGCTCTATAACTGCTTCACTGCAGTGTAAAAAAAACATATTTATAACAGCATCTTGTTTAAAATGTGTGTAAGTGAACAGACAAAATATATTGTCTCAAATAGAAACGGAACATCAATTTACAAACAAATCAATGCACTCTTTTGAAGATAAGTGCCGTCACACTATTGCCCGTCTTTCCTCCAAATTTGAAACTCGGTGTGGGTAGCTCTTGTACAAACTCAAAACCTGCAAAGCAACACAGAACAAATCAGTCAGTTAAGAGAGGTGAACTATAGTACAAGTTGTACATGAAAACAGAAGCTGAAAATCTTTTTCTTGTGGAGACTATCTAACAAACTAAAATAGGATTTAGCAGCAGTAATGAGAGTCAACTATCCATCTGCCATCTGTGCTGCTTCCTGGGGCCTAGTAAAGCCAAGCTGTCAGTGTGAAAGATGAGCACTTTGGCCCCCTGCAGGCTCTCCAGAGTGACTGCAGAGACACGAGTGACAGCTAGTGGAATCCTGCCGAAACTCTGACTTTGTCGGCTGTTGTTCCCCACAGCTTAACGGCCTGCCAAGTGACGGTTGTGGCTGAGGAACTGTCTGTGTTTTGACTGAGGGTAGGACAAAAAAACGCTCAGATAAAAAGCTGTTAAATACTCAAGAGACGTCACTAAAATTACAACAGTAGGTTTGGTCGCACAACCAACCAAAAACTTAAACACTCAACTGTGTGGCTTTCTTTGGACAGACCAAAGTAGCTGTTACTCATGAAAACAAACGCATTGTGTGTTCCTTCAGTATCTGAAATCTACCCATTTTTCAGATGCACAACTTCTAGTTAGTGTCAGGAATGATAAACATGATCTTAAGGTTAAACTAGAAAACTTGCATTTTCTGTGCAAATTCAGCGTGAATGCTTAAAGAATTTGGCAGGAAAAAAAGAAACACGTATTTTGCAGAATTTTACAATTTGTTGTAAAATAGCAGAAAAGTAGCTCAAAAGGCTGGATCTAGCACAAAGAATAAGAGCACACATTCGCTGAATTAAGCAGCTGAAAAAAATAGCTACAATTATCATAAAAAGGTGAATTCAGCTGAAAAAAGATAACACTAGCTGAAAATACCTAAAAAGTAGTTTGTATTCCAGAAAACAGCTAAAAGAAACATGAAACGCTTAAAGTAGCAGAAAGAAGCGGATAGAAGCACAAAAAAATAATTGGAAGAATAACTGAAAAGAGCAGAAAGATAGCTGAAAAAGCAGAAAAAAGATATTAGCAAAAAAGAAGCTGAAAGAAGCTACAAATAGCAGAAAGAACTTAAAAAAAACAGAACCAAACAAAAGGTGTCAAGTACAGAAAAGATTTAACTATTTAGAACAATTTTTTAGGATGTTGAAGACAGCTCCATTATTTTTCAACAAGGAAAAATAATGAACAAAAAACATCAAATATTGTAAGTAGAATAAATTGATGAAATACACATAGAGCTGAACATTTGATATATGAATTATTGAAATAGCATAACAAAATTGTGAAACGAGATACATTCTGAAAACGGATTATCTGAGTAATGTGAATGCTTCATAGCATTTATACAATAAAGCACTACTGCTCTCATTAAACACAAGTGTTTATTATGTAATGAAATATTTTCCCATTGATTTTCTTTTACCTTCACTAAATCGTTCGAGTAGCTGCTCTTTGGTCCAGTTACAGGAAGTGATAGTGAAAAAGCCACTGTCTTTGAGAGCATCTTTTAGAGCTTGGACATACAATTTTTTGCCCTCCTTGGTGTTGTCTGGGTTCAGACTGATTGCATCAAAAGTTCCCTTATCGATGCAGACATCAAAACCTTTCAGCTTCCCTTGAGAATTTAGGAAATCCATCTCCTAAAGTAGAACAGAAAATCAAAAGTTAGGAGTTGTGGATTTTTTTAAACTCTAAACTATCTAAAACTGCAAAAAGGAATTCATTACATAGAATACAATTATTTTTATTTCAATATCCAAAATGGTGGTATGACAGCAGCTAATTCAAATCTGCCCAGACTTGCCCAAGTACCAGTGAAAGGACCCTTTTATCTGGACGGAGGGGAAGAACACCAGACCTCCGGTGTGAACTCACCGGCCACATACTCATAAACCATGTGCCACAAAATATTAGGTTTATGGAGGAGCAGCAATAATGGCTCACTAGAGTCAGAAAAAATGCATGTTTGTAACTAACCTAAGTTTGAATTTATAAAATGTAAAAAAAAAAAAAAAAAACAAAGAAAACTGAAGATGCAGGTACAGCCCATGAGTAATGGAGAAGTGCTGGACTGTAGATTTAAAACCATAAATAAAAGCACAGTTAAATTATTTTGGCAATTCCCAACACTTTATAAATGACCAACGTGCCAACATTCCTCTCTCACACGCTCCCTGTTCTCACCAAGGGTCAATATTGACTTTAATGACAGCCCCTTCTGCCCAAGCAAATTGCCCACCTTCATGTGTGCAATGTATATAACATAGAAGGAACAAGAGCGTGCACATACAAGGGAAATTCATTCATCGTCCTTCAAAAGACCACCTAGCATTTATAACCTGTTTTTCTTCTGTGCTTGTGAGTGGTCCTGCCAGTTCTTTAGGGGTTTGCGGCAGGCAGACTTTCTCCACTTTCAAGGCTTTTTCTTCCCAACCAACTCTCCCCACATGGTAAACATGGCAAAGGTTTCATAAACCTTAGTGGGCCAGAGTTCACTTTATGCTGAAAGCTATAGTGTTCCAGTGGTAATTTAGATTTGTGGGGCATTCATGCAGTTTAGCTTATCAAGGTACACAAAATTAAAATGCTCAAGATTGGTAAATATGTGTTTTGCAGAGAACATTCCACTTAGACTCATAAAATATTCTACCATACCAATAACCATTTCAAAAGAATAAATGCAGCATATTTGCTGTCAAGACCATCCCTCTATACTGAGACTCCTCACATTCTTCAGCAATTGGGATAGATGATTATGAAGTCCTCTTGTTTGCATAATCTTAATTTAGTTGAATCATTATGGAATTATAAGTTTTGACTTGTGTAGATAATTTTATTTTATTTTTTTCTTGTTGTATTTAAACCTATGGAAACATATTTCCTTAAAAGGTATTGAAATAGTGGGACTGGCAGTTTTTTTTCTCAACTATGCTTCTTTATTGACTTAATTCACTGCAGATGTTGCCTTCAACAAGATTTATTTTAGTTCAAATCCCAACCTAATATGTTTAAAATCCCCAGTAAGGATTTTCAGACTTTGTGCTTACATTTGTTGTTGATAGTCTGGAGAATGTAGAAGTGTTAATAACTGTGGCACAGATTTTGGAGAAAATATTTGTTTTATCATAAACGTATTGCTTTCTAAATTAATATTTACTTTACTTTATTGATCCTATGAAGGGAAATCACAGTATTATATATTACAGTATTATATTTAATAATAAATCATGTTTGATTTTCTAAGTACTGTAGATCAGCATGTAAAGTTATTAAATTTGCAGCTAAACTACAATTGTTAAAACTTACTTTCACGAGCATTGTTTTGCTTGAACAGAACATTTTTTTCCTTTAGTGTTTCTTTGTATCATGTAAATCTGCATCGTACAGGATTATTATGAACCCACCTTTACAGTGACATCAGACAAATCTTCTGCCTGCAGAACTTGTCTGGCTAATTGTATTGATGCTGGAGAGTAATCAATACCAGTAAGATTCCTGTATCCATGGTTTGCCTGGACATTAAAGACAAAGTAAATAAAGAATTTGTTTAACTCATAATGACAGTTTTGTAAAACTTGCCATATACTAAGAACTCAGATTACCAGAAGCACATGTTGTCTGCTTGATGCAATTCACTCTATTTTATTTCAATTTTAAAATGTATGAGTTCCTCGAACGTGCTGTTAAAATGTAAGGCATTTTTAATGTGTACTGCTTAATAAGCTTTATTAATAATATGTATCTTATTACACTGGCTAATTCAGAGATAATGCTAAGTTGGCAAATTGACCTGATTTAGTAAAAACTGAATTTTTGTAAAGACTTGAATGAGATTGTTGTGAAATAGCATTTATATCAACTTCTTTCCCACCAGTTCAACTAGAAAGGCTCCATTTCCTGTGCCAATGTCAAGAATGGCAGCGCTTTCAGGGATTTTAGCTTTGTCCATCCACTGCAGCACACGACTCATGCTTTCCTCTCCAAACCTCAAAGGAAACACAACAAACAAACTTTAACAGCAGTTATTAGGAACAAGGCATTAAAACAATACAAATTATTGTCAATCATGTCAGGCCCAGAGTAGTGCCAAGTTACATTAGCAGGACTTGTTCTTACCATATCTCACCAACATCTCCTATGTCTGTGAATGTATCAAGTTCTTTCTGATAGGTTTCCTCCCAGCTGCAGAGGACAACCAGTCAGTGTTGTAAATACACAATATCACTATATATCACAATATAGCATTTTGTTGCATTGCTAAAATAGCAGTTTATTGCACAAAATCAGAATGAAAAATCACTAAGCAGCTTAAACTCATACAGATACAATGTTATAAAACTTACTCTAATTGGCAGATAAAGTCTAACTTTACGTGAAAGTGGTTCCTTCCTTTACTATTTTTAGTCAAAATAGTAAAATGGTTTACTACAGAGCTTGAAAATGACACAAATATTAAACTTTCCTACTGGGAAAAAAAGTCTAAATAATAACTGGTGATAATTGTTTTCAAACTAAATTGATAGAGTTGTATCTTGTGCTAGCCACTAGCAGACAGTGTGTTACGATCAGTTCTAAGTTTCAGTCCAAAATAATAAGATGAACAGTACTCACTATTCTCTGGTTCCGAGTTTTGACGGCTCAAAATCATCATCTGAGCATTTATCTTCCTCGGAATCCGAGCTATTTTCACAACCATGTGAGCTTTCTCCAGCCTCTGCCATGCTACAGCAGATGGTGTCAAAACGTTTCCGCCTACATTTCCCATAAGAAATTGCGTCAGAGGCGCTGCTTGCAACCGCAGGGGGCACTGGGATTGATAGGGATGTTTCCATCATGGCGGCTTCCATTTCAGGTTATACTTTCAGTTCTGTGTGTTATCACAGCGCTAATAGCAACTCGGATCATGTAAGTATTTGAAAATTCTCTTTACATCTGCTCTTGGGTGGTTACTGGCGTTTACAAAGCTCGACGACGCGTCTGATAGTTAATTAGTGCCATTAGTTTGTGTTGTTTGCCAGTGTCATCTTCCTGTTGTTGGTTCCGTCTATCTACCGGCAAAAATGATTTGATCAGACTGTGTAGTGACAAAAACAAAAAGACAGGGCTGCTCGTCTTAAGACGATCTAGTGCATTACAGTTAAACGTGTTAAATGATAATTTATAGAAACAAATATCGAGAGCTACACATTGGATAGCTCAGTATATGAATTCATGCAAAGTTTGAAAACCAGGAAATAGCCGGTGGTTAGCTACTTAGCATGAAAGCATAGCTACCAAGTCAAGTGACTTCCGTGTATCGATAAATCTAATCTCTACGCCGCCCACTTCATGTACTATCATAAATATATTGTAATTTTAAATATTAAAAAACACATGTAAATGTCAAACAGAATATTAGAATAACACAAAGCTAAAAAAAAACGTGTATATTTGTTGTTTTGATTTTGTTTGCAGCTTCTTGCTAGCTATGATATCGTTTTTATTTTGACATTTTCTGCTCGTCAAGTCGTTCTTGAAACCCACGAAATGCGTTTGATAAGTAGTAGTAGTAGTAAATTATAGTAAGCTCAAAGTCAGCTTTAGTAACATAACTTAGTCCCTAAAAATCGCCATGAAGAAGTCCGTCTTTACTTCACTACACGTTTGCCTGCATTCCTAAAATACTTCCCCCGGTGTCATTTACCGCTGTGGCAAAAACAAAGTTCAAGTACTCTACAAGTTGTTTAACGACTAAATAAATCTTATTATTAAGCAAAATATAAAAACTCAATTGCAGTATAAAGGTTAAAGAATTAAACGTTCATAAAAAAGAGGTCAAATCACTATAGCAAACTGAACTTTTTAAAAAAATTGTTTATGTAGAAAAAAATTAAGCTATTACATATGAACTAATTCTAGATCCTATCATTCATTAGCCTTTAAGAAGGCTGTGTTTTTTTTCTGTTTGACTCAATATTTCGACAAAATATTTATACAATATTAAACATAAATAACATTAAAAATACAAATATTTGTTTCTTTAGGCCTTTTTCATCACAAATGTGCAGTGTAGATGTATGTCTTAATGATTTATTCCATAGTAATGCTTAACAACAAGTCTTTGAAAATGTCTTTACACAGGAGGGCTTCCTATTAGGAGATGTAAGACAAGAAGAAACTGTCAGCATCAGTGATGCGCAGATTAGCAATGCAGAACTGCTGCAGGTAGTAGGTAAGCACAGAAACAGACAAAACACTGGTTTTGTTACACTTTCTGTAAGCAGTATGGATATCACTGAATTACAGTTATTATGTGATAAATAATAACCTTGAGGCACAGTAAAAAAGGCACAGATTTTTTTAGCGTGTGTGTTTTTTGGAGGGCATTTTGATTTGAATGAGAAAAGCACAGGTGTAAGGGAAATATATTATGTTTCATTTCCATTTAAATCTTGATTGTAAAGTAAAACACCACCACCAAAAACACATATTGGTAACACAAACAGAGTTTGGCAATAGTTTTGGGTCTACACTCGTCTACACTAGTTTGTTTGATTAAAGTGGATAATTGACACTGAGTAACTAAGAGCTCTGTCACTATTTGTTCCCACCAGAAATCCATAACCATGATCCTTGTGCACAGTTGTTTAGGTAAGCTATGACTTCTTTACTCTCATACAACTATTGTTATGAAATTTAGTCAGAAACTTAGAAATATAGTTATTGTGAAAGAAATACAATGTATGACTTATTAAAACAATAAAAATCATAGCCTATTGTTTTGATCGTCACATCACACATTAGTTTTTGGGTTAGTTTTCTGTTTAGGTCACTGAGCATAATCTGATTTGATTACAATCCACATATTCTAACTTAAGCTGAATTCATTTCACATTTCATCCAACAAAATGGGATAATAGAGAAATAGTATGACAGAACCTTACGTATGTATGTTGAACCTTACTAAATGTGTTGTCACTTAACTTGCCTTTTTTATTTTCCTCTTTTATCAGCTTTTATGACTACGCAGGTAAAGTCAATGAAGAAAATCTCAACAGCATCCTTAAAAATAGACGGAAAGTGAGTTATTTTCTTTAAAGGTGTCAACAGACTCATGGTCATGAAATTGGTTTTGCACCTTTTAAACCAAATCAATGTTAATTTTTTTTATTTATAGTTTATTCCTTTGCATTTTTTATTATTAAAAATATGCTTGAAAATGGTTTTGTTCTGAATCGTAAAATACAAAGATTAATAGTTAAATAACATAATTATTATTATTTATTTATTGCCATTTAGAATGTTATTGGTTGGTACCGGTTCCGGAGGAATACGCAGCAACAGATGTCTTTCAGGGAGCAGATTATCCACAAACAGCTCACTCAGCTGCTTGGTGTGCCCGACCTCGTCTTCCTTCTTTTTAGCTTCATCTCTACTGCCAATAGCTCTACACATGCACTGGAGTATGTGCTCTTCAAACCTAACCGCAGGTGAGAATGACTTGTTGGCCACTATAAACACATACCCATACCTTGTCACAATATTATCTGATCTTCAAATTCTACAGACCAAATATATTTGCAAGGTACTTATTACATATTCTTTGTTAATAGTCAAAAACACTTATATCTCTGTTTTCCTATTTTCTAGTTTGAGCCAATCTGCTTCAAGCTTTGTTTTTTATACTTGTAAAACAGCTAGATTTGGATTTTCTGAGTTTTGTTTTTAAATTAAACCAGTTTCTCAGCTTATACAATGAACAGTAAGATACTGGCCTCTGAGAACATTATTGCCTTTTTGGTGGTGAGCTCATTTAACTTCATAGCAAGTATCCCCACTGGATTATTATCCATTATTCTGTAATTAACCATATACTAAACATGCAATGATTTTCTAGGACTCTTTGTTCTTCTTATAATCCTCATAATAATATTATTATTAATATAAATTGCTAGAAAGCAATAAATACATATTGTCAAGTTAAAAAGTCTGTGTCTAGGATTCTTATATTATTCTGTTACCTTAAACAATGTACAACTGCATTTATTTATTAATAAACATATCAGCTACAGCTGGAGTATTAAGATACAAAACCTGAAGTGATGCATTTTTTTCTATAACTTTAAATTTAGAAAGTTGAAATGGGTAATGTTTTGTTCGTTATATGGAACGTTTTTTTTCATCAAAGTCCTTTTTGATTTCTGCTCCCTTTAACTTGTGTTTCAAAGGATTATTCTTTAAGCAAAGCAACAAGTCTCTGATTGCACATTGATCTGTATATGAATGTGTTGGATTGGCTAGAAAAGTGCATTATAGACTGTTCATGTACTATTTAAAGAAGACATTTTGAAAATGTATACAGTATATACATATTACCGGTACTAACTCTTGAATTGTTAAATACTTTGTTTTTTTTATTAAATTGCAAATGTCATTGTTTTTTAAATAGGTACGCTGCTTTATGTAGGTTTGAATTCTTTGTGTTTCATAAACTGTGCTCTGAAGGTGCTAACATGTCATTTCCTCTCAGTAGGTACAACCAGAGGATAACTCTCACTATTCCAAACCTTGGCAATACAAACCAGCAGGAATACAAAACCTCTTCGGTACCCAACACTTCACTCAACTACGCAAAGGTCATCAAAGAGCATGGGTAAGTTTTGACCTCTTATTTTTTTTTTTGCACATCCCTTTATGTCAGATTTCAGTTAGGACAGTCACATGCATGATGTAAAATATAAAGATGTAGAGCAGCTACCTATTTTCACATGATGAGGAAATTGTAGATTTATTTTGGGGTTTACATAACCAACACAGTGCTACCCAAGCTGTATAAAAATGTTTTCCATTACTTGACAATTTTTTTATATGTTGATAATTAAAAACTAATAAAAACAAACAAATAACATTATTAACACAGGATTTTTTTTTTTATTATTACTGCAGTTTAAATTCAAATATGTAATAAAAGCCTATTTTGGTAAATGTTTTGTCAGGGCGGAGTTCTTTGACAAAGATGGTGTGATGAAGGACATCCGAACAATATTCCAAGTCTACAGTGCACTACAAGATAAAGTCCAGGTGAGTTGAAAAATGTGCATTTGGTGGATATCGTCATCCACAAAAATTGAAATTCTTTGCTCAGTAGATGTTTCATTTGCTTGTACCTTTTTTATTTTTTTCAGGCTGTTTGTGCGGAGGTAGAACAAAGTGAACGTATTAAAGAGATAATTCAGCAAGATGTGAACAAACTCAAACAACAAATTGCTCTCAGGAAACGAATGAGAGCAGAAGAGGAGAGAAGTATGTACCGTTTGTGGTTTTTGTTGAAAAATATGAGTCATAAAATGTCAAATATGTGCTGAATTAGGTATTT
Organism: Cynodonichthys magdalenae; assembly: GCA_031762555.1. Classification (NCBI taxonomy): domain Eukaryota; kingdom Metazoa; phylum Chordata; class Actinopteri; order Cyprinodontiformes; family Rivulidae; genus Cynodonichthys; species Cynodonichthys magdalenae. The sequence goes on from JARVJO010000001.1 coordinate 30,858,854, forward strand.
TGAAGCATTGACTGACTTAAGACCAATAGTACAAGAAAAAATGGATGTTTTGAAGTAATTCTTTTATTTTCTTGCTATTAGTTTTATGTGCTGTTTTTACCCTACAAATTTCCACATTTTTACAAGTTGTATCTTTCTCTCTCTCTCTTTTTTTTTTTTTTTGGACAGGGCGCATTGAAAACTCTCAATCCACTCCAGAGGAGAACACTGAACCTTGCGAGGCTTCTCTTCTTTCCAGGATAAATTTTGAAGCACCCTCCGCCCCAGAGCGGCCCAGTACCTCACCAAACCCACCATCTTACACTGACCTCTTGTCCCAGGATGACAATCTGCTCTGCTCCTCTTCCCCACCAACCAGTGCTGCTCTGTTGCCCCGGCCCCAAGCCGTGGGCTCTCCGGGACACCCTACCCCTGTCCCGCTGGGGACGGACCTGGGTCTCGGCCTCAGGCTGGGCATGGGCCTCAATGCCAATTTGAATCCCGTTAGCACTCCCAGCACCCCGTACCTCGGCAATGGTGACGGATCAAGCTCCGATTCATTAGACAGACAAGCTGCCGGGCAAGAAGATGATGACGACGATGATGAAGAGGATGACGAAAATGATGAAGATGAGGATAGTAGTGAATATGAGAACTTAGTAAGTGAAGGAACTCGTTTAGCCATGGTCTCACCCAGCGTTTTAGCTCATGGTCGACCTGCTGCCCTCAGCCCCGATGGGGACGCTCGTGGCTCACAAATGACATAGAAACATGCTACAGGTTGTGAGAAGGACATAAATAGTGAACACTTTGAGAGGTGGGCATCTGAAGCAATCAAAGATAAGCAAATGTAGACAAAAGAAGTGCCAGTCCTGAAAGTGAAAGGCATGTGCAAGTGGTGTCCCACTGTGTCATTCTTCTTGTCTTAGTCAGATCTCCATTTTAAGGGGAAACCTTACCAGGCTTTGCAGGTTCATCTCACTGGGCTTTCAACTTGTCTGTTTTCATATTCTCTCAGAATTGAGGTTGATCATGGTACGTAAGTTGTGGATCTGTCTCGTTCCCAAGTCAGATGTGAATTTTACAGACCAATTTATGCCAGCTGGTTGGCAGACTTGATATTGAAAAGACAAGCCACATGTTGTTTTTTTATGTTTTATATCTGCATCTTTTTGTCTCACATTTGCATCACAAACTTTAATCTACCTTTCTTTGCTTTACCTCTTGCACTGTGTTATGTTTTTTAAGCAGTCCCTTTAAAACTGTAAAGGGAAGAAACTCTGCAGTCTTTGGTCTTTGTGGTTACTAACTTTATTTCTGAAATGATATACATATATATAAGATTATTTTATGTTGGACTCCATCTTCCACGGTTTTTAATAAATAAATCAAACAGTTGTCTATTTAAATAATGAAAAATAGAAGCAAAATTGACTCTGCCACTTCTCTAATGGGTGCTTTATGTATGCATATGTATGTTATATTACCTGTTAATCTAATTTGATTGATTATGGAGTCAGTGTCCTTTTCTAGGGTTATATTTAAATTATATGCACTTTGCTGCACTTAACAAAATTTAAGATCTTTACTTTCTTATTGTATTATACCAATGGTGACATTGTGCCACTTGTCCTCTTTAATCATCTTGAGCCAAATTCAGCATATTTTTTTTCTTTGCATTGTACAGGGTTCACAGTTCTAACACAGTGTACTGTAGCTTTACTAACCAGATGTTTAAAGTTCCCTTTGCTGCTGCAACACAGACTTACTACTAAACATTGCATTTGTCTGTTTTTTTCATATAAAATATGGCTGCTACTGCTTTGTTGTCTTAATACTACTGACCATGCTCGCATAACCCATTCAAACACCCTTATCACTGACTTGTCTATTAAAGCAGCAATAGAAGGCAGATACCCACTGTAGTGAGTGAATTGTAACCTTGGAAATGGACGCAGATCTCTTGAGTACTTGTCTTTGCATAGTTAACCGCTGCACTGATCTATTTTCACTTTTGTGGGTCAGTGTTACATATGTGGACCTATATCATGTTAATAAAAACATCGTGACCCGTGCTTTAGTATACAGTGCCTTCCACTCAGGTCAGTTTATATCTGCACACATAACACATTCACAGATCTCGTAGAAAAAATCTGCTATATGTTGCAGCAAGCTTCCAGCTTTTCATTGTATTCTAACTATAGGTTCTTTAGCTGATTGCTCTTTTTTTATGTTTTTGATCTACCTGAAATAATCTTTACTTATTTACCTTCCTAATGTCTTTTAACTTCTAAGTTTACCTGCATCTCATGGTTGCGAATGTGATTTTTTTTGCTGCCAAATTATTAAAAACTGGAAATGCAGCCAAGCCCAACTAACCGATCAGCCTGTAGGGAAAAGTTGGTGAGGAGAATGGCATGCAGGAAAGTGTGTTTACAGACCTGACCTGGGTAAAGCTTTTACCTGCGTTGCATGAACTGGTTATTCTGGACACCAGTTGAATTCAGCATGAACAAATGTTTGCACTGCACAAGATACTTTGTGGTGGCAGACACTTTGCCTTGTGAACAAGCTTTGCTTTACTTACACAGGTTCTTTATATATATATGTGTGTGAGTGGGTTATTTTTTATTTGTTAGTTTATTCTTATTTTAGGGTCATTTCACCTGCCCTGATGTGTCAACCAAGAACTGGCACTCAACACGTTGCTTAAAAATTATTCATAGTAACAATCACATGATGGAGGAAAAAAATGACAAGATCTTGTTAGGAGTATGATTTCCTGGAATGTAATGAGGAAATAAATAATGAATGTATAATAAGGTGTGGGGGGTAGTATTTAAACAGCACTTATTGTATAAGTTTGTCTCATTTGAGCGTATGGTATAAAGCATTGGTTTTCAGAGTAATATGATAAAATAATATATATATATATATATATATATATATATATGTGATAAGGTTTTTCTTTGGGCTCTTCTGTAACCTCAACCTAGTGACAATGACAACCAGACTTTAGTGCACAGGATCACTGGTATAAAGCATCGTGGAATTACCTTTGTTAGGATCTAGTAACTTGAGTTCCAACAAAATTCAAATGTACATTTATAAACTCCGAACTGATTGGGGTGAACTTTTGTTTCCTCTATAGGGTGAAAAACTGATATTGACACCTTGAAGCACATAGTCCAGTGCACACTTTAGGTCTGGGATTTTATCTAGATTTCTGTAACTTAATTGGAAGTTGACCACAGGACTTGCTTGGATAAGCACAGACGAACTGAGGGGTAATAAATGAGACATTCATATGTGATATAATGTGCCATTGTTGTCTTATTTTTTATTTTATAGTTGCATGTTTTCAAAATGCAAATAAATAGATTTCTAACATTTCCAGACGTGTTGCACTTAGAGGAAAAAAAACATTAAATTACAATACAGCATTTAAAAAAATTGTGCGAACACATTTGTACACTTTATTACATAGTATAGGTGATTTTTTCTTATATATTCGCGTAGGAAACTGTTGCTCCGGCTGTCATGCATTACTGCAGACTGCTTGCTGCAGTATTTTTACGATGACATCATCCCTTCATCTCTTTTGAGGGAATGCTGCGGGGTTGTTTGCTGTGCATCTAACGTAAATACAAATTATAAAGCAAACTGATCCTTTTGTCGAGAGCTAAACCCGGTGAAGAAAAACATGTAAATAATAAAGCGCCCCATATATCTGTCATATTACAGTCTGTTTTGCATCCATCCAGCCTTTTAACAGTTGGAATAAGAGACGTAGAATCTGATTGGTCATTTTTTGTGTATCCCTTAGCAATGACCAATCAGCTTAGTTGGCAGATTCAGGTGGTAAATCCTGATCCTGCCTCTGACTGTACGGCACTGAGCCCTCTGCTCTCCCCTGTAGTGTATTTTCAACCCAGCTTCGGTTGCTTTCCCCCCTCCCCTTGTGCCGCCGCCATTAGAGCCCCGTCAGTCTGGTGTTTAGGGATCGGAGAAAAGGATTAAAATGATTTGAAGCGTCCGAAACAACGGCCGAGGGACGGGACTTTGGGGAGGGGGGTTCTTGTTCCACAGTGCCAGTTTGACGGCGCCCTCTAAAAAGTAAATATGCGGTTGGTGCCCAAGTGAGAGAAGCCCGAGTTCGGACTGGCGAGGGTTTCTCCGACCGGGGGGGAAGGTCCATTTGTTTTGGCTGCAGCGGGGGACTGGAGTATAACACAGCTAAGCAGAGGTGAGGGTTACTTTACAGTTTTGTGGGTTATGATAAAGGCCTCCCGAGCGTTTTACCGGACAAACATAATCCCGTAATGTTAGCGGGCAGCCTGCTAGCTTGGCTGTAATTTGTGTTGGACCGAACCGTCATGTAAATCAGCCACCAGCTAGCTCTCTATGCGTCTGTTTTCACGGGACATAGCGTCGGGAGCTTGTTTGTTAGTTTACTATTGTTTGTTGGAAATGACAACGATGAACCACCCATTTGTGTTACAACAAAATTGTTGTTTTTTGCTTTAATCGAGAAGAATGTGTTACTCAACGCATCTGGAGCGTCTATGGTTTTGTTAGCTTTTCACAAGGCTCTGAGTGGGTGCGATCACAAATCTAAAATTTAACACGGTTGTGTTTGTAAACTTAGAGGCGTGGTGTAAACACCATAAATGTTACTCCCTCTGAGCTGTGTGTGAGCTAACTTTCTCTTCTTACAGCTTGCCTCTCACAAGAAATATATTTCAATAAAACGTGTGGTTTGGATCACAGAGTTTTAAATGCATGTAATAATAGGCTTTGAGATGAAATCAGATTAAGGTTATGGCTGGATTACTGAACTGTCCAGCAAGGCTCATGCCAAGAGACCCTAAAGAGTCTGGGGGAAGCTGACTTTCTCCTGAATGTTAGGGCTAACCCTAACCGGGGGGGAGCAGTAGCAACAGAACAACAAGAAACATTGAACATTTGCAAGAGGCAATAAAACTGCAGAAAAAATGGTCTTCGTACATAATAAAGACACAAAAATGGTCACGGAGAGACTTGACAAACAAGATAGACTTTAATAGTGATGCAACATGACACCTCCACACAGGTTTGAAAGTGAAAAGTTAGGGATGTAATGTAACATCACTTCAAAGAGACATTTAGCTTTTTTCAGCTTGTCCATTTGGCTCCTCTGTAGTAAAGTGGGTGGGAACTATTTACATGTCTGTGCCTGGGTGCCATTCTCTCATAATCCATCCATAATTTCAGTGCTTCAGTAAGTGTCTTAACCAGTCATGCGCCTCCCTGCTGAGTGTCAGGTTTCATCCGTCCTTGTCTTTCATACCCAGCTCAGTTATAGGGCACAGTTGCCTTGCGTTTGCATGTAACTCACTGTATGTGTTTAAAGTTAGTGTCCGAGGGTAATAGAATCCAGTACAGTTTCACCCCTGCACTTTCTCAGTCGCTTTGCTGCAAGTTTTCATCAAGTCAACAACAAACAGTGCTGATGATATTTATTGTTGTGCTTTAGGATTTATTAAAACAGGTTTTATCCCAGTTTTTTATTGGAAAGGATTAAAACTGGTATTTGAAAAAATTGGATTGTTTTTATGTATTAAATATATGGAAAATGTCAAATAATAGTTTCAATATGAAAGTTTTTGCTTAAATGTGCAACTTTTCTTTCCTCGTTCTTTTAGTTTCCTGCTTGCTGTGTAATCTCCTCGAGAGTGGATCTGCCGAGCTGACAGCCCCCCTGAACGGCTGGAAGCCTCCTTTAGTGGCAGCGCGACGATGACAGAGCTGGTTGCCAAGTGGGCTTGTGAATACTGCACATACGAGAACTGGCCGTCAGCCATCAAGTGCACCATGTGCCGCGCTCAAAGGCCCAGCAGGGGTGCCATCATTACTGAGGAGCCCTTTAAGAGTAGCCCTGCCCTGGATGCCAGTTTGCATCAGTGGGACCCTGCAGGCCTCAGCAACAGTCCATCTCAGGGGGGATCTAGCCTACTTATTTGTCCAGACTCTAGTGCCCGACCACGTGTTCGCGTTGCTGATGTACCTGAGACCCCTAGCAAGTGGTCGTGTCACATGTGTACCTACCTGAACTGGCCTCGCGCTATCCGTTGTACGCAGTGCTTGTGCCAGAGGCAACAGTCTCAACAACAGCATCACGGGCAGCATGCAACCCATCAAGGTCACCATACCCAGCAACCCCATAGCCCCACGGAATCACCCCAGACTTCAGGTTCTGGCTGTCGCTCCACCCCCCCGACCACCACTATGGACCCTTGTGAGGAATATAATGACCGCAACAGACTCAACACTAATGCACAGCACTGGACCTGTACAGCCTGTACTTATGAGAACTGGGCCAAAACACTCAAATGTGTTGTGTGTGATCATCCCAGACCCAATAGTCTTCTTGCTGAATCCATCGAACTGGCGTCAGAACCTGAGAGCCAACGGGCATTCTCAACATTTAATGAGCAGGACAAGGACAACAGGAGGAGTGTTGTTGGGCAAGGAGTTGGGGGTGTGGTAGGGGGAGTGGTGGGCTGTAGCAGCAGCCAGAGGAGATCACCTCCGTCTGAAAAGCGAGAGACTGAAGTGAACATGGACTTTCAGAGGATTGAACTAGCATCAGGAGCTGGGATTGGGAGTAAAGAGGAGCTTGAGGTGGATTTTAAAAAACTGAAGCAGATTAAGAACAGGATGAGAAGGACAGATTGGCTTTTCCTCAATGCATGCGTTGGTAAGTATTAAGTATATTTGACACTTGTCTTTACTTATTTACCTTATTTTCATATTTTACTTGACACCAGGGGACAATAAATTAATTAAACAGCTTACAGTCTTTTATGCAATATGCATCCTATTAATGCTGAAGGACTTTATTCCTCTGCTTTGAGCCAGTAAAAAGTTCCCTACACCAACAGTTATCCACCCACACTGTACACTGATGAAAGCTGTAGGAAAGATGGAGGAAGAAGGTTTAAAAAAAGTTTTAAAATCTAGTAACTTCTCTCTCTCTCTCTCTGTCTCTCTCTCTGTCTCTCTCTCTCTCTCTGTCTCTCTCTCTCTGTCTCTCTCTCTCTCTCTCTGTCTCTCTCTCTCTCTCTCTCTCTCTGTCTCTCTCTGTCTCTCTCTCTCTCTCTCTCTCTCTCTCTCTCTCTCTCTCTCTCTCTCTCTCATCATTGTTTAAGACTGCCTCTGGCATTTGCCATAAAGTTGTAGAGTATGACAAATATTCAGTACCATTTTTGCCATCGGACTTCTTGACAGTTATTCTGAATTATCTGGACAAGATACATTTATCAGACAAACATAAATAGGATAGCCAGGGGCTTTTTTGTATGATATGTTTTTGTGTGCTTAGTTTGCTTCTTTTTTGGACATAACACCTGTCGTCCCTTATGTTTGTTAAATATGAGGAGGTGTCCTTTTTATTTAACAAACCTGTCGTCCCTTATGTTTGTTGAATATGAGTAGGTGTCCTTTTTTATTTAACATATTCAAATGTTAACTCTTCTGTCCGCCTAAAGGAAAATGTCCCTAGTTAGATTATTCATTGCATACTGAAGGAAATAAATCCCAAATTCAAAGTAACACAGTCCAACAGCAGGTTCTTTTTTTACCCATCAGTGTACACTTTGATTTTGGCCACACTGGTAGTTATTTGGAAATACAGTCATGGGAAAGAAAGTCCACCCTTTGTTTAATTCTAGGGTTTTATGTAACAGGACAAAAAAAATGATCCAGTCCTTACCAGGTTCTAAAGTTATTTAAGCCTAATCTCAAGTGTGTTAAACACACAGCACATCCCATCATGTCACTATTTATAAAAAAAAAAAGTAGAAAAGTTGTGGGTGAAAAACTGTCCATGTGTCAGTGGCTTGTATAGTCACCTTTAGCAACAGTAACTTGAAGTAGTTGTATTTTGTATGACTTTCTCACATCATTGTGGAATTTTAGCCCACTCTTCTTAACATCTCTAGAATATTTTGTTATACAGAGAAGTTCAATGACTGCAAGGTGCCCAGGTCCTGTGGCTGGAAAAACAAGCCCTTGACATTTGGCATGAGGTTTTTGTGCTGATATAAGTGTGTTTGATTTTTTGTCCCAGTGGTGTCACCGTGTATTGTGGTCTAACTTCTCTGCTTAGGTCTGTCCAAAGAACATTGATCTAGAAGTCTTGTGGTTCAGTCAGATGAAACTTTGAAAACATTGAGTTTACTGAGTTATAATAGCTGATAAATGTATTAATCATCAATATCTGCCTGTTATGACTTTTGTTTATTCTATAGACAAAGCGACACTACACACCTAGTGTTCACCAGAAAACAAATAGATTTGTAAATTAGGGATTAAACTTATAAGTACTTTAGAAAGTGAGTTTACCTTTTCTTCAGTCTGTCCACTCTGTCACTCTGTTTGCATGAATTTAACAGATTTAGTGCAGGTGTTATTTTTTTCCACGCAGAAAGCTAATTAAAATACACTTGAGTAAAAACTAGACATAGACAGAATTAATAGTAAATTAGTTTGTCCAGGTTTTTGTGCAAATCCTAAAACCATGCTTTGAAAAATGTCAACCACTGCACAGCCAAAGTGTTTGGGGAGTGTCAGTATAAACACACTACAGTGTCTAAATTCCCAGAACAGAATTCTGTTTGACGATTGAATGACCTACACCCTCACCCCCATGCACATAGAAAAACAATCTGATTGACCTGCTGCACTAAAATGTCACAATACAGGTAAATTAAAATCCCCCCCAAAAAGTAGTTTGGAAACATGTAAAGTTCAAGATCCAGAAGTTGAGAGCACTCTGTAAGCTCTAATTTGTTGGTTTTGTTTTAGCTTTATTATTGAATTTTTAGTTCGTTCAAGATAGTTCAAATAGCAGGAAAAGTTTCTTTCAACCACAAGAACCCCCCCAAAGGTTCATTTCCCAGGAGATCCTGTAATCCTCTAACCGAGAATGAGGATTAACAAAATAAACACAAACAAATCTTTTGTACTCTTTCTAAGGAGTATGAAAGAAAACAGAAGCTTGGTCAAAAGAAGCCACTTTGAACACCAAACAAACTCATGTCCCACTGTCTCTGAGGTGGAATTACTACCTGGATTGGGTTTTCAAAGAACTAAAACGTTACCTTTTATTTTAACTGCTTATATAAATACATAGTTCATGTTGTAGTTTAATTTCAATGCAAACTTCACTAATTTTTACTTGTAATATACTGGACTATACATATACACAGAAAAAAAAATCATGCAGTTATTTTTAGAAAGAAATCAACCTAATGTTTGAAGTAATAGAGGTGTACTTTCTGCTCTATTTAATGGCAAACACATTTGTTAAACTATGCAAAATAGCACACTTTAGTTGTAGTTTACTGCAACATTATGCACATGGATCAGCAATAATGATTTTTGTACTTCTTTATATAAGTCACGAAGGGTCTGGTTTAACAAGGCTCAGCAGACTTTAAGTTACCAACATCTGTGTGATGGATGTTTTATGTTCATAGTTGTACAAGAGCATGGATCATATGTAGGAGGGAAAAAAAATATTACTCAGACAGATCCATTTTCTCTTATCAGTTCGTTTAAGCGAGAATCTCATTTGTGTATTATCACATTTTGTTAGGAGAAGGATTAGGAGTACAGTACTGACTGCAGGGCTGAAGGCACACCCACACTAATGGAGTGTTTTGTAGAAAACAGTTGTGATCCCTCTGTAACACACTGCTATTGTATAGTATCTCTCATCATCTCTCACAGTGCCAGCCAGCTCCACATGGCACAGCAAGTCCTTCCACCCACTCTGCGTCTCTCTAGCTCTCTCTCACACAGCTCATGCAGCTGAGTTCGGTGTGTGGTCTTTTGACGTGAGAACAAAAGCTCAACAGTGTTTGATGCTAAGGGTACAGCACGGGCATTAACTGTATAAACTAGAAATGGGAAGAGAGTGTTTGTTTAGCTGTGAGACATTGGACCAAGTTTCCTCTTTCATGTTTAATAAGTTTTGTCAGAATATTTAAACAGCTGGTTGATTAGTGTGATCTAAAACTTTTCTGAATTTATCAAGTTTGTGTCTTTGTTGAGTATAGGCTAAAATTTAAACTTTATACTAACAAAAAAGTAAAACATATTTCAATACACCTGCATCTGTTTGATCCAAGACATCCTTCAACCTGTGTGCTATGATCCGAGAAGCGAAAAAAAACAAAACAACTGAGATTAGATTTTACCCCCTATCATGTTTTCTAAGACAAGTCTCAAAGCTGTTGCAGCTGCCGCAGAGCTAAAACACGGTCTGGCCTCAAAACATTTTATACATTTTGCTGGAGTACACATTGTCCCCTGATCAAGGTGTGCTCAGGTTTCTCTTTTTTTGCATTTTCAGTGTTCACCCTGACCTTTTGACATTAATTTGTATTCTTTATTAGGGGTTTTGTGGTGAATGTATTCAGTACAAAAGCATCTAATTGTGGTTTTCATTTCAAAACCTTGCCTTTATTTACAGCTTTATTGTACTTGTAAAGTAATGTTACCTTGTTCCTCTTTCTGCTTTGTTTTAAAGGTGTTGTAGAAGGTGACCTGGCAGCTGTGGAAGCTTACAAATCATCTGGAGGTGACATAGCACGACAACTGACATCAGACGAGGTGCGGCTATTAAACAGACCCTCAGCATTTGATGATGGCTTCACGCTGGTTCACCTATCCATCCGCTTCCAGAGACAGGACATGCTGGCTGTGCTACTCACAGAGGTCAGTGTAGACAAAACAATACATAGTTACTTTTTAAGAAGTTATCTACAGTCAGGTATGGGCTTTTTTAGTTCTTTTGACATTCTAACTATTTAGACATTTGAATTGTAAGCCACAGAATGTTGAGGTGAATAGATGCATGTTATAATTTAACACTTTATTTTGTCTTTTGATAAATATTCCTCTATTGTTTTGATGCTACTCATTATTATTACAATTGTTTTGATAATAGTGTACCTATTGTGTGTTTGAGTTTGCCTGCCATGTGTTAAATTTGATTGCAGTGTACTTGCTGTCAGCACAGTGATCCCAAATTATCTGAATCTACACCTCTCCTCCCACTCAGTCAGTGCCCTAGTTTTTTTTGTAAAGAGGTCAGCGCATAATCGTTAGATCACATCCCTATAATGCTTCAGAGATGACAACTGGCTGAACATTAAACAAAGAAAAAAAACGTCTGTTTCTCTTTTTATCCACAATAGGGATTTGACAAGTAAAATATAACTAGCCCATGTTACAGAGTCGTTCAAGTGGGTTGTGTAAACACACAGAAAGCAATTGATCTTTTATCTATTCATGCACAAACTTTACTGGAAATATGTTTAAGACAACCTCAAATTGATTTAAAAAATAACTAAACAAAACAGATAGCAACTATGTTAAAGTTGCTATCTACAAATCAACTAACTATTGTCAGTTCTGAGCTTATACTGTCCTATTTTATTTCCTTCATTCTCTGTTCTTTGCAGGTTTCCCAGCAGGCAGCCAAGTGTATTCCAGCCATGGTGTGTCCGGAGCTGACTGAGCAGATCCGTCGTGAGGTAGCGGCCTCTCTTCACCAGCGCAAAGGAGACTTCACCTGCTACTTCCTCACAGACCTGGTCACCTTCACCTTGCCTGCAGGTCAGCACTTCATCAGCAAATGAACAAATGGAACACGGGCTCTTTTATTCAAACAAACAACAGATGATGTAGACACAGCTATGATTATCATTACTTGAACTCCAGAGACAGTCAGAGGAAACTTTAAACATTGCAGCTAAAGAAATCCTTTCTTTAGTCATTCTCCATGGTTTTATAAGTGTGTAATGGAATGCCTGTTTTGTTTACTTGTAGTGTATGAAATTGCTTGTTCTTCACATGCTGAGGGGATATAATGCTGCACTTGTCTGTTTCTGACTTTCACTGTTTCTGTATTGTTCATGCACACAGCCAGATAACTTCACCATTTAAAAAAAAAGATTGCTATTTCGTTATTTATCTTAGTTTTTTTTATAATTTAATTTGTTACTATAGCCTCAAGATTTTTGTTTAGTCTTATGTTCAAAGTAGTGCCAACATTGGCCGCTGTCCACTATAGAAACTCATTTTGTCCAGATTTACCAAGGCAACACAATAATTTTAGTTAAACAAGTAACCTTCTGTGTTGATGAGAGCCCAAAGCATGCAGGGAAAGTCACTGGTGTGCAACATGATGGCTTTAGGTAGAACAAGCTGTAAAAGATTGTTCTGTATTATTTCAGTACAGACTGATAAAATTAAGTCAAGTTACAAAACATGATTCTAGTACTTAGTTCTCTCTTTATTGCTTTCAAACATTTATTTTTGTTTCAGACATTGAAGACTTGCCGCCAGCAGTTCAGGAAAAACTGTTTGATGAAGTGCTGGACCGAGACGTACAAAAAGGTGAATTATTCACTCTTAGTTGTATGACTACTTTTTGCGTTGTCCCCTATCTAGCAGCAACAGTCTGGTTGCTAGGCAAACAGAAAGAGCCCTTTCACAATTTGCTTACTATAACAAGGAGGCAGCTCTATCCTGGCAGTGTTAAATTACTTGTAATTTTCCTTCTTGCCAACACTGTCTTTTGCCTGGCAGCTTTTCACTCAGCCCAGCAGTCTGCCTTTATCATGTGTACCAGTTTAATTTGTGCTAATCAGCCTAGCTGAGTTTCAGGGATTTCTCTGATCCTCACTGAGTGATTGAGGCAGTGTTTCAAATAAGACCACACAGTTTATCTTTAGTTGTCTGCTAATTTTGTGTGCCTGCTAAATCACTTCAGTGTGTCAAATAACAGGCGCTGCTGTAAAAAAGCAGAAATCCCTCTTTAGCCTCACTGGGTGTGTTTTGTTTGAGACGTAACAATGAACAGAAATCCTTTTCTCGTTAAAGGATTAATACAAACCCAGTTGATTTTGCTTAAAACCTGTTTACCCAGCCATTTGAACACCATTTTTTGTTTCTCTCAAAGGCTAAATAATAGGTTTTTATTCTTTTTTGATTTGGTTTAGAACTCGAGGAAGAGTCTCCCATTATCAACTGGTCCCTGGAGCTCGGGAGCAGATTGGACAGTCGGCTGTATGCGCTTTGGAACCGTACAGCAGGGGACTGCCTTCTTGACTCTGTGCTTCAAGCCACCTGGGGTATTTATGATAAAGACTCGGTGCTTCGCAAGACTCTCCACGACAGTTTGCACGACTGCTCTCACTGGTGAGACCAGCAGACCAACAATTAGGAGTACACAGTGTGTGTTAAAACACAACCTTTGACCAGTGTGGCTAATTTGCATTTAGCCCTGAATGTATTCAAACTCTGTTCAGCACGTATGAATCAATAAAGACTAAGCTCCCTGTGTGTGTGCGTGCAGGTTTTACACGCGCTGGAAGGAGTGGGAGTCGTGGTATTCCCAGAGCTTTGGTTTGCACTTCTCCCTTCGAGAGGAACAGTGGCAAGAAGACTGGGCTTTCATCCTGTCCCTTGCCAGTCAGGTGCGTGTGCACAAAAACTAAACAGACATATTATGGAGAATGAGATAATGTTGTGTAATAAAATATGCCCCACTAATGATGCATAAAGTATAAAAGAGTTTTCACTGCTTTTACTCTTGATTTGCATGCTCTGTATTACCCTGGGAAAATGCATTCTGCCAGTCATTAGCCAAATACTTACTCAGTGACTTCACTGACTGAGTATCTGGGTGGATTGTGTTTATATCTGTGTGTAGAAGCTCAGTGATTGTGGGTTTTTCTTTCTTTTTCTTTTTCATGACTTGGCAGTGTTCAGAAAAGTTCTTTAACTTTCACCATCTCTTAGATTTCCAAACTTTTTTGATCTCTTGTTTGTTGTCATTTTACAGCCAGGCTCAAGCTTGGAGCAGACCCACATTTTCGTTCTTGCACACATACTTCGTAGGCCCATCATTGTTTACGGAGTGAAGTATTATAAAAGTTTCCGTGGCGAAACGCTCGGCTACACTCGTTTCCAAGGTAAGCGCTAGTTGGTCCTATCAGCTGATATTGTTTTGCTCAAATATTGATCAGTTCCCAGTGCTGCGCTGTTCCAGTGGGTGTGGAAGATCTAGACTTCTATTGTAAAATAGCTGCAGCCTACATGAGTCTGCATAGCTGACATAGCTGGCATAACGCTGATCTGTCAGTAATTGTCTCTGATGGCATGCATCAGTCCTGGTGTTTTTGTTTTTTTAGACTCACAACAAAGTGTCACTTTGTGTCACAAGGTCATGTTTGCCACAGTATTATTATGATGACTACTGTCCCAGTTATATCTGAACACATAGGAACCATCAGAACTAAAGTGGAACAATCGTGAAACAAGGAGTTTGGAGTCCACTTAAATGACTAGAAGTAAAAACAGTCTGGATTCAATTTGCCTGCTGAGCGAGGCTGTTCGGAGCTTGATGTAACTCTTCAGTGAGAGCCAACTGCTTGTGGTAAAGCCTGCCTGGAGGCTTGGTGAGTTACGGTTGCCAGGAGTCGGGATGAAACACAGGGGAAGGCGGTGCTCATGCCTGTGAGGAAACGAAGAGAGGAGATGACTAAGTTTCTCTGTTAAAACCTGTTGACCAAAAAGAAAAGCAGTAAAAAACAGTGGTTACCAGGAGATGAGCTGAACAATTGTAATGTCAATTATAAGTAAGTAAAGATGTGCTTTGAGTTGAGGTTTCTACGCTGTTTTGAGTTTAGATGCTTTTTTAATCAAGCTGTATGATATTAAGTCTTAAGTATTTCTGTTTCTAATACACTTTCTTCTCTTTTAATGTCAGGACAAATATGTTGCCATGTCTTATAGGTAAAAACTTAATCTTGCATTTTACAGTAAGAAACTTTGGAGAAACGACCTCAAATTATGGTGCAAACAAGTGACTGCACACCCGTGAACCATTGTTTATCAAATTAGTCAGTTTATTCTGAGATTTTATGAAATTAAGTTGATGCTCACCAAATTTAAAAAATAATAATAATTCAGAGATCATTTTGCTGCATTATCCCTTTTTATTGTTTATCCTTTGCAGTGATTTGTTTTGATGATTGCATTATTTCTATTTTTCCATTCTAGTTTTTTTCCAACTTGTATACACAATATATTCAAATCACATATAAAGTTGATCAAATATGATAGCAGGATCTTAATTCATGTACTTGACTTTAATTTGAGTAATTTGTTAGACTCTGAAGCGAAACAGAGCTTGTAATGCAATGAATCTGCTCCAAACAATCTAATTATTCAGCAGCAGTAAATTAGCACTGAATTATTTTTAGACTGCAAATGCCTAACATGTTATTTACAAAGCTTGAAATACCCATCTAGATTGTTGTACGTGCAAGTTGTCATCCATCCACCCACCTACCCACTCACTCACCCACCCATCCATCCATCCATCCACCCACCCATCTGCCCATCCTCTGCCACATGTTGATGTGGAGAAGTAGCAGTTTTTGTTAATATCTCTATGCCCCACCCCAGGTGTGTACTTGCCCCTTTTGTGGGAGCAGAGTTTCTGCTGGAAGAGCCCCATCGCTCTGGGATACACTCGAGGCCACTTCTCAGCGCTGGTGGCCATGGAGAACGACGGCTTCGACAATCGCGGCGCAGGAGCCAACCTCAACACAGACGATGACGAGACGGTCACATTCCTGCCACTGGTGGACAGCGAGAGGAAGCTGCTTCACACTCACTTCCTCTCTGCACAGGAAGTAAGAAGCAACTGTTTTCTTGTTTGTTGTGTTATTTTGGAGCGTTTGGTGATAGTTGAGTTAGACTACACAATGAGGTACTCGGTGTTTTCCTCCTCTCCTTCAGATGGGTAATGAAGAACAGCAGGAGAAGCTTCTGCGGGAGTGGCTGGACTGTCTTGTGACTGAGGGCGGAGTTCTGGTGGCCCTTCAGAAAAGCTCCCGCCGCCGCAACCACCCGCTCGTCACTCAGATGGTGGAGAAGTGGCTGGACGGCTACCGGCAGATCCGACCCTGCGCCTCCTTGTCTGATGGCGAAGAGGAGGAAGACGACGATGACGAGTGACAAAACTAAAACAAAATGAGAAGATCTGCAGGGGGGCCTCCTACTTTTTTTTTTTTTTGTAGTTTTTCTCTGGCTATTTTTTTTATTTTTTCTTGTTTTTCCTTTTGTGACACGGACAAACTGTGAAAGCCTTCAGCAGTTGTCAGGGAACCACAAACCCCTGGCTCCTGCATCCAAAGCCACAGAAGACACAGCTGCTCTTCTGGCCGATACAAGCACTCGGACATATTTTACAAAAAACATAAAATAAACACTTTACTCAGACCATTGTGAGACTGACAAATATCTGGTGAGAATAAAGGTTTACAAATGCAAATAACCCTTTGATTTAAGTTTCAAATGTAAAGGAAAAAAGGTAATCTTTATCCATAGATGTAAATGCATGTGGTTGTTCAAAACAAAAAAGGTAAAGTAAATATACCAGCATTTATTTAAAATCAACACTTTCTATCTGTTCAGTGTGGGCACTGACAAAAGCACACTTCCAAATTAATCTTGATGTTTTTTCAGTTGTATAAGAGTTGGCTTGTTCAGCATTTTTGTGTTTGAACAGACAGGGACAAAGCCAATAATTATTATCTTCAGAAAACCAGAGATTGTGTATTAATAATAACAACAATAATAATATTAATAATGTATATCCTTATAATTAAGTACTGCACATTTATAAAAAAAACATTTCTAATTAAATACAGTATCATTGCTTGAAATAAAGATAATTTATGAAGTTTTTAAAAGGGAGATTTGCCCTTCACAAGTCTGATCTACACTCACTAAGGTTTAGCACATTAATGTTCAGTTGGTTTACGTTTTGCAGACTGATTGAACTGAGAAGTTGTGTGTGCGTGTGTTTTTTTAGAATTTATTCTACATATTTATTGTTTAAAGATTTAGAAGTTAAGAGCTTTCTGTATATTTTTCAGTTTTGTGTGTTTTTTTTTCTTGTTAATTATTCCCTCGATTTCAATGAAGACTCATTGCACAGGAACACTGTTCCTGTGAAGAACGAACCAATCATGGCGGTGGAAAGTTTACTTGCATTGTTGCATGAGATTTAGTACCTCATCTGGATGCCTAGAATCTGGTGCTTTTTTTCCATTTGTTTTTTTTTCTGGGCAAATGAGTGAGACACATTCAATGTTTGCATTAAAAAAAAAACAGTCTAATTTTCATCTCCTACATCCCGTTTGTCGCTTTGTTCTTAAAAAGTATTTGCTGTCCAGCTCACCTTTGTGGTACAAGTTCGGCTTCTCTGTAAAACCCGCTGTCAGCCCATTTTTTTCAATACAATTGTTGTGAAAGACTGCAACCGATTAAACCAAAGCTGAAAGGAACAAAAAAAAAAAAAAAAGAGAGAAAATGTGTTTTAACTCCTTATTTTTTTGCTGTGAATGTTTGCATTTTTTCTTGCCATTGCATTCTGTAACGTTTTTTGTGTTTCATTTGTGTCATACATGTTTTGAGCATCACCTGTACGTTGCTTTGTATTTATGCAATAGTTGCAGTTGTGACTATGATGGTTTGTGAATTTAGGCCTGACTTCACTAAACAGAGTGTAATGCAAAGAACAGGCAAAAAAAGTATATATATACATATATATATATATATATATATATATACACACACACATATTAATAAAGGAAAACCCTTTTTGAATGTCCAGACTTAACCATTTCCTGACAAATTTTTCTTCAGTTCACGAGTCAGTCTGTAATGACTTCACTACTTGAGTCTGTATTTTGAAAAATTTATTCTGCTTTTTGCAAATAACTCTTTTAGCTGTTAAATGCCTGAATTCAATGGCTTAATCATTAAGGTGTGCTGCACCACATAAGTGATGCCAATTTTCAAGTAAAACACAATATTTTTTAATAGTTTGAATGCATGAGGTGTTTAAAATAACTTTCTATTCTCCCATTTTTTAATTTATAACCTAACAGCTGATTTAATAAACTGTTTCTATATTTGATTATAAGCAAATACAGAAACATTCTTGTATTTTGTTAAATGTGCAGACATCCGTTTTTATATTTAGTTTCAAGAAGCCAGATTTTCCTGATTTTTTTTTAAGTGATCTTGAGTTTCAGTTGTTCCATGGAATTTTATTTTTATCTTAATATTTTTTTAATTATTTAAATAATTTATTTTTAATTTGACAGCTTTTTCACTCAAAAGGTCTGGGTCCTTGTAAGCAAAAAACACCTAAAGGTTGGATTAAAACTTTTGCACAAAACTTTTTATATTGAGCAATTCAACAATACTGAAGGTGTACATTTTTAATGGAATTCTTAAATATGTTTATGCTTTCAAAGCATTGCTTGTCTTAAAATGTATATATAACTATACAAATGAGTATATTAATCAGTCAACTAATTCACTTGATCCTCATAAGATTATTTTCTCACCTGGTACTAAAATCAGCTATAGCATCCACCCATAGATATTGAATTGCATTCAGATAGGGATATGGTGTAAACAGCCTTAATTTGCATATTTTCAGTCAAACCACTTTCAGACCTGTTCTTGAACTAGTTCATCCTGAGCCTCACTGCAGTATTTCCTACTGGACAGACATGACCAACAGCTGCAAAGAAAAAGTCCACTCAGCTGTAGCCGATTAAAGCTAATTGAACAAATGGCTTTTCTTGCTTGCTTTGGAGTTTTCTTTTGACTAAATGTTTTAATTCCGTTCATCCAAATGCTTTTCTGTAAACTTTGAATCAGGTTGGATTAAGAAGTTGTTATGTGGTGAGTTTCTTTTTAGTTTACAGTTTGGTCTGAATGCTTTCGGAGCTGATTGGGCCTGCTGTGGTCACTGTGAACTACAGTCTGAGTAAGCAGCATAGAGTTGCATTTTATTTGTCTAAATAAACACAGCTGATGTTATGTTCACGGTAAAGCTGATGGCTGCACATGCTATGACATTACATTCTATTTCTCCCAGATCATGTCTGTTGGGTAATTAAGCTCATCAAGAGATAACTACAAACGTGCAATTGAAATAGCTCTGATCTGCTAATGTGAAAATAAAAATATACTGAAGTTCAGATGTCTAAAGGTATTGTAGTTTTAACAGAAACATCAACAGACCTGCTGATGATGTTTATATATCTGTGTGCAAAGAGAGGAACTGACCCAACATTTAGAGCAGGGGTATCCAAATCTGTTCCTCCAGGGCAGCGCTGGCCCTAACTAATTTGGTGCCCTTGGCAAGACTTAAGGTGGTGCTCCTTGTGCAATCTTTCTCACTCTCATTGCCAATTTACATACATTCACATTACAAATTAAATAGTTTTGTTTTTGATGTTATTTTTAATCTTTATATCTATCCAATTAAAATATTTAACATGAACACCAGCAGTTGTGGAGTAAAGCAGTTCTTGGGGGGGACCAGAGGTATACTCCCTCTGAAAATTTTGTAACAGATCTACTCAAAACTATGGATTTTCTAGTCATTTTAAGACCTTTCTTCTAAATTCTTAGGATTAATAAAACAACATAAAATCTGTATTTTATGAACATAGAAAATCAGACCCTGAACTTTATCCTTATTTTGTTTTCTATTTACAAACTGAGAACCAGTAGTTAGTCATGACTGCATCATTTGATACTTTATCACAAAATATCCACTATATCCATGATTTTTTTACAGACTAACTCAACTACACTCTGATCAAAAAATAATACAATTCTTTTTCCATCCCCCATTTGTTGTGCCCCTTCGATGAACAGCGCCCTTAGCATTCGCCTATAATGCCTATACAACGGGGCCGGCCTTGCCCAAGAGTCACTAGCCTGCGGTTTGTTTTTTTTTTTAAGTTCTTTGCTTCAACACACTTGAATTAAATGAATAGGTGATAAACACGTTTAAAAGAGGTAATTCAATCACTGCATCGTGTTGGAGAAGGGAAATGAGTAAAACATGCAGGATAGTGGCCTTGAAGAGCCAGGATTGGATACCCCTGATTTACAGATTCATGTTTGATGCTGTCAATTAGAGCCATCGATCAGCATGTTCTGTGTTATTGAGAGAAAGGAGAGTTCTTATGAATAAATATGTTGCACTTAGATCTTATATAATCTCATTTAAAAAAAAAAAAAAAAAAAAAAAAAAAAAAAAGAAATTATAACAATTATCAAATTAATATATAAAATCTTCTCCCAACACTTATATTTGATCACTAGAGGGCACATATTAAAGGTTTGTGGAGCAACTTGATTCATCTTTTAATAAAACACACCAAAAAGGAAGTTATATTAGAAATTGTGCGTTATTTTGAGAAGCTGAGAACAGTCAGATCTTTTAAAACATAGTGCCAAGAAATAATGTAAACAAAAAAAAATAAAAAGTATTTTGCTACCTATTATTAATCAGAACAGTAAGTTTTATTTATTGGTTCCAACTGCACTGTATGCTAAATGTTCACCTTATACAAGAAACAAATACAAACACTCACACTAAAAACCAAACGATTTGCTAGCAGCCACTTCTTTCTAAAGTTACAGAGCTGCAGGGATGAACGTGGCTGCTGCGTGTTCACAGAGCCCCAGCTGGCTCCCATTAGGACAGGGAAACAAAGAAGAAACTATGACTGAGGGGGGGGGTGGGCTCGGTCACGTAAGACTACGGTAATATGAACATTTATCAATACAAATCTAACAGGAGTGAAAAACGTCAACATCAAAAAATGTACAATTGATATATAAAAAAATACCACAATGGAGAAAGATGTGAAAACCAGTAATCCAGATTTTTATCCCCTTTTTTTCCTGTTCATTTTAAATTATTATTTTTCCTGAGTAAGATATTTTCTGTTTCTGGTCTACTAAACACATTTTTTCCTCCCAAGTGTTTAGTTGTCATATAAATTAGGTCCTTTGGATGCTGACGGTAAATCTTTTAGGGAACCAAATATCATCATTACCCTGGCTCACCAAGGCCAAGATACTTGTCTTTGTCTCAAATATTATTTATTTTGTTAAATGGATCATTTCTATCTCACAAGTTCAAATCTTTGTTTTTTTTTTTCAACATATCCTGCCCCACATTTTGTCTTTACATTCTGGAGCAAGAAACAGAAAGAGGGCAAAAAAATAAAAATAGAAAAATGAGCTGATGTCTGAGAATGCTTTTGCCACCATTTGGACTTTTCTAATTTGCTAAGCATAACTTTAAAATTATTCATTTTTTTCACACTGAAGAACAGGGGCAAACAATATTGTTACAAAAATACTGAATGGAGAATGAACAAGTATTGAAAGAAAACTAAAAAAGTAACACAAGACACAGAGAAAGAAACGAGTGAAGCTGAAGGAAAAACAGTTGACGGGTCGTCCTTTAAACCAGAGAGGGAGTGGGTCAAGTCTTCCATCCTACGCTTGGCAACATGTCCAAGAAGTCCAGAGGAATTTCTCTAATATATATGAGAAGATAAAGATATAAACAAAAACATCACTTAGTTTAGTAAATGACAAAAAAACTAATATAAGAGGAGATGTTTCGGTTCTTCTGCGCTCGAGTTTGATGGTCAGTCCCATCTCTGTGTGGCAGCTCAGGCGTGTCCCATCATCCACTTGGACTTTGTGGTTTCATACAAAAAAGGGAAAATAAAAATGTGTGAAACGTTGCCTGGCAGGCAGTTTGCTGGTAGGTCCAGATGGCTGAAGTCAAGCTTATGTTTGGATGGGTTGACTTGGTTGGTTCCTTTTTAGTTTACACTGATTTCGTCTTTCTGCAGTAAGCAGTCCTTTCACGGCTCAGTCATGTGCTCCCTCATGGGGTCACCGTGTTTGGAGGGTTGGTTTGGGGAGGTGGCCTGTGACGGATAGGTGCCCAGGGGCAGGGTGTGGGCGATGGGCACTCCCCCGGGCATCAACCCCTCCATAGGTCCAGCGATCCCACCGGGGGCGATCCCCATCATACCAGGGGGGAATCTGGGGATGGACAGAAAGTCATCAACGCACATCCTGACAAGAAAATCAATTTCACACTGATCCTGAAGACGACAGTTTTCTCTGAAAATTTAGAATTAAACTGAAAAAGTCACAAATGCACATACAAAAAAAAAAACAATACAGATTTCCTTTCACTAAACACAATGTTATGGTGTTAAAATGTGTCAAAAGATACAGCAACAACAAATAACAATGTTAGGGGTTCTAATCAGGGTTCAGCAGGGACATAAAAACCCATTCACCCAAACTACAAAATACATTTGAGATTTTATAGCTTTTGCCAAATGATTTTTTTTTAAATAAGCAATAACAGCTGTAGTATGGGTGAAAAGAGCACAAGAACGAAAAGTGTGCCATTAAACTAAAACTAGTCAAACACATTAGGAGGTTTTTATAGAGTTACTTTTGAGTCTTCATTATTCCATCAAACTGTAGAAAACTGCATTCAAAACAGAAAAGCAAAACTGAAGATGAGCTAATTAGATTAAGAAATGTAATGAATTGAAAAAAAGTCAATTTTTTTTGCAACAATGAACAAAATGTACAATTATACTGAGCCCCTAAAGGGACATTGAATGAAAAATTAAAAAAAATACTATCGTGCCCACCAGATAGTAACTGGTGTGCACGACTTACTAACTTGTCCGCACAAGATACTAATAGTATAGTATTTTATTTTTATTTTTTATTCAATGTCCCTTTTAGGGGCTCAGTACAATTATCCCCCAAACAATGAAACAAAATTAGCTCATTTTAAAGTTCACTTTGAGCCTGGAGATCTTTGAAAGTTTCAGAAATAATCTGTAATCAAATCAGTTTTTTTCCTAATAGCTTTTGACCACTGTAGTTTACTTGAAATCTTTACAGATTTCCAAAAATACCTGTAAGCCTTTCCCCAGTAAATTAAGGCTTACACTCATCATATTGGTTGTCTTTAAAGCAACAATTCTTCTCTTTACTACATAGATGTGGGGGGGGGGGGGGGACGCAACTAACTACATGTCCAGGGTGTTGCATAGAGCTACAAATGTGACAACATAAAAAAATGTCATACATGAGACTGATCCCATGTGTAGAGTATCCGTTTCTGTACAGGGAGGGGAAAAGGGCAAATTAGGGAACTGATGGGTAAAAGGGGGGGCTACGTTGAATAGGATACAGAACTCAGCTGGGTTTGGTTTTAATAGGAATGTTTTTTTTTTTTTTTGCTTTGATTTCATTTCCACCAGTAATGGTAGCATTCATTTACCTGCTTGAGAATTAGGTATATAATTTGTCTTGCATTCCCCCCGTTGCTATGGCCTGTACCATGGTTTGGTTCACTCGGCTGTGTGAGAGAAGCAGTTCAGTCTGGTTGAAACAATATATTGACTGAGAAATAAAGAGGCTAAACTTAACACGGGATAAACTCATCTGGGCCAATTTCTAAGTATAAGTTGTCCAAAAAAAAAAAGAAAAAAGAGGTTTAAAGTTAAAACATACATGTAAATAGTAAAATCTACCCCTCCTTTACGTGAAACTTTACTATCAAGTGCAGAGAAGACACACCCTCTCGCTGCATGATGTCGAGTCTAAAGAAATCTCCTACCTGTACGCCGCACCGTTGATTTCAGGGTGAATCTGAGGCGCCTGCTGCTCCATCATTCCCCAGGGTGCTGTAGTTATAAAGAACTCTTTATTGACACAGTTTCGCAGGCTGTCAGGAATACGGCCTGTTTTGGGTGAAACATAAAACATCAGTGAGGGGGAAAAAATTCAAATGTCCAGCTGTGGGGGTGGGGGTGCTCGTAGACATAAGTACCAGTGATGGCTCTGCGAATTTCTGTGGCAGCTGCTTCTCTCATTTCCAGCGACGCCTGCTCGCTGTACCAAGCGGTGTGGGGGGTGCAGATCAAGTTGGGGGCATCTTTGAGGGGACCCTGGGAAAAACTGTTCAGCATTGAAAAAGTAATGTGGTTAGGTGATATAAGTAGCTAAAAAGCTGATTTTGTAGCTGTAAGACAATGAGGACACCTGAAAGGCTCTGACTCGTGGACATCCATGGCAGCGCCTCGTATTCTGCCTTCTTTCAGGGCCTGAGCCAGGGCTTTCTCATCTACAAGACCCCCCCGCGCAGTGTTGACCAGGAATGCACCTTGACGCATCTAAATAGACACAAGAATAAAAATGTACTATTGATGCGTCGGTGTTGCAAAAACCAACAAATGGTTTTCAATCTCAAATTTCAAAAGAGACTTGCATGACGTATTTCCCTTCATTTCAAAATTTTCATAAAAATATATTTATTTTAACACAAGTAAGCAAAATTTGTTTACCAAAACATTCACTTATAAAACACACAAGCCGATTAATAATAATAATTATAATAAAAAAAGTTGAAGTAGTTCCCAAACTTTTAATAATGAACACTTACAGTTCAGTTTCTGTCCTCCAGGTAGCAGCAATGCCCAGGAAAATACTAAAGGAACTTCAGTTTCTTTTGCAATAATTTAGTAAATTATTGTATGTTTATTAAAGTTAAACATCTGTGTAACATAGTTAAATTAGTAAGACACACATGTCACGATGCAGGAAAACCTTGTTTAAATAAAAAGATTTTAATATTAAAGTGAAAAGCTTGTATATTATCAACTGTTTCTCTCAGGCTGGCATGTTTGGCCTGACATCTGTGAACTATAGTGACCTATTCATTTGCATATGTTATTTTAATCATAAAAAATGTGTTTTTTTTGTTTTAACTGTAAGCAAATGCATGTAGTTCACAATAAATGCATCGGCCCTTGTTATATTACTGTTTGGTTAACTTGAGAACCTCCACACTTGACTTAATTTTAGCAAAGAGTTAGACCAGCGTGCTTTGATCCCACATCCACACACACACTTTGCCAACATATGGGTCACTCTGACCTGAACGTTCTAAAAGGACAGGAACAACCTATTATATCCACCCCCATATGTACTAAACATCAGCCCCACTTTGCATGTGCTTATTCCTGATATCCATTAGATTGTTTAAACAGCTTGTTTTGTAAGTTGCTACTAAAAAAGGTAACAGTCGCAAAGAACTGTCAGAACTGAGTAAATCCTCTAGTGCAATTTCTTTTCCTTTTATTTATAATCCAGAGACATATAATTTTAACAATTTTCCTATGATGCACTTATTTTTTCCCCACCTGTTTGATGGTGAAGTCGTTGATGAGGTGGTGGTTGTGCTCGTTCAGATTGCAGTGCAGGGAGACACAGTCGCTCTGGTAGAGCAGATCCTGCAGCGTGTAGACCCTCTGTACTCCGAGCGAGCGCTCCAAGCCGTCCTGGAGGTAGGGGTCGTAGAAGATTACGTTGAAGCCAAACGCCTTGGCCCGCATGGCCACCGCTTGGCCTGTGCGGCCTGAGGACAGAAGGGGGTGAAAAAAAAAAGAAATGGTACGGACTGAATTCAAGTATTACTGAACTTGCTGCTTTAAAATCTCTAGAAGTTAAGAAAATCCATGTGGAAGCTTTAAATTAAGTTGCTCAATGGTGCTTATTATGTAGTGACCCACTAAATTATTTAGTGTAAACATATAGTCTAACTGGTACTTTAAGGTAGCAACAAGTGCTTCTACCCAAACTTCCAGACTTCACTCATACAGTCTCCAAAATAACACTTTAGTGCCTCTCATGATTGAATAATTTTAAAGATCTAACTTATAGCTTTTGCACAATGCTTATTTAAAGCTTAAAGTCTTAAGTCTGTTTTTGCTCTCATGGAATGAGAGGCACAGATATGTGGTTACCACGGTGACCATGATGATCCACTGGCAGCAGCTCATGCATTTATTTTGATCTTGATTGTCTTTACAATTCTAATGAGATTCTCACCAAATCCAATGAGGCCGAGCGTCTCTCCTCGAATTCTGGCTGCCCCGGACGCCACCTCCCGGATCTGCTCTACGCTCTGGACCCGCGTGCCCTCCCGGAGAGCCTGGTACAGCCAGGTGTTCCGCCGGTACAAGTTCAGAATGTGACAAAGCGTGGAGTCTGCCGTTTCCTCCACAGCTGCTGAGGGAATGTTGCACACCGCGATGCCTGGAGAAAGAAAAACGGCGTATCAAAAAACACAAGAGCTTAAATGACAACATGAAATATTCAGCTGTTTCCTCACCACGCACAGAATAAAACCCCACTGATCTGTTAAAAAAAATATCAGGATTACCATAAGAAATCCATTCCAGCGTGGTGAAATGTAATAGCGACAGTAATTAGGATATCACACTAAACCCTGCTCTCATGCTAAACATATGCTGAAGGGGGCAAATGGGAGCGTGAGGAAGACTTCTGTATGAGTTGGAGCATCTGCTCGGAATGTGGAATCAGTTCTATTACCTCTCATGTTTACAGTCAATAAATAATTTCTACTACATATGTTGTTTGTGATAAGTTAATATAGCCAGCAGAGTTTGGTTTGGCCTCAATGCAAAGGTGCACCATCCTTATCCATAATGCATCATCTCTGTTTTATTATTTAACTGCTGAATAGTTAGGCCATATGGGCTGAAATAAATCGTCTAATTCATTATTCCTGGCATGCGATCACGGTCTGCTTTCTGAACAACCTCGGTCTGTAATCTGCCTCTTGTTGTTTGCAGCCTCACCGAGCTCTCCGGCGGCCTTGATGTCGATGTTGTCGTAGCCGCTGCCGATGCGTATGATGATGCGCAGCGCCTTGAACTTCTCCAGGTCCTCTCTGGTCAGGGTGATGGTGTGGTACATCATGGCCCCGACGGCCTCGTTTAGCACCTGAGGGACAATCCGAGAGGATATCATCATCATCATCATCACCATCATTTGTACTGTTGGTGTTTCCTCTGCAGCCATTAAACAGACAAAACCATCTGAATCAGACTCGCGTTGTCGCCCTTAATCATCATCTCGATGTTGATATTCAGCCGCTTCTCTCCCTCTCTTTTTTTAAATTTTTTTTTATTACAATCGACTCGTTGCAGTCAATATGAATAAGTGCGCTTTCACCGCCTCCCTTTTTCCTGAACCTAAGTTTATGTTCGCCATTCTTCATCTAAATGCAAATGGATTGTTTATGGGTGCTCTAAAATATGAATAGTTGTCTGTGCATTTACTGTATAATGAGCGCTAGCAAGAGCCGTTTTTTTGTCACAATCCATTAACTACGACTGTATGCAAACAAGGTTAGAGAGTGGGTGCAGGCTGGACAATAAAGTCGACTGACAGCTGCTGAGAAAACCCGGGGAGAATAAACAAGTAGCTGCGGTGAGCCAAGGCCGTTAAATACCCGGTATCAATTCACAACAGAATTGACCTACCTGAGCCAGATTAGCAGCGCCGTGCATTTTCACACAACATTTGTATTAGAGTTAAACATAAGAGAACCTGGATGCTGAAATCGAGGTTGCAGCTCTCCTTGTGCATTAATGTCATTAGATGAGCGCAGCAGGGTCTGGCTGGAGAAGCCACTGGAAAATGGCAGCATGTTGTTGCTCACTGTTGAGCAGCAGGAATATTAACGAGGAGAAAGTTGACATGTAGTGGAAAAACTGAGCAACGGATTTAGAGTTTTGTTTTTCAGTACCTTTACATGTTTATTGCCTTCCACTAAAGGAGAAGTAAAGCAATAATGTCTGTGTGTGCGAAGAAATTTATTGGGGTTTGTTTACTTACTGATTGTTAAAAGCACTACACATTCTGTAGTTTTTCTTAGGTGAATG
>JARVJO010000001.1:30887065-30925060 GCA_031762555.1 Cynodonichthys magdalenae
AACATTCAAGTCTTAATTCTGTGTTTGTTCCTTGTTCTCGACACACACCGAAGTGTATAAACACGCAATATTTTTCATGTGCATGTGCTCGTTTGTCTGTACTGTTAGCAATTAGCTCATGAATTACTGAACATCTTTTAGTGAAATGTTCAGAATGTAGTCACTGGATGCCACAATTAAGTGGCAAACTGAGATGGTTCTGCTGCAGTCAGTTTTACAGATATTGAGCAAAAATTTGGGGTAGTAGTTGTTGAAAGCTGTTCCCAGCTTGCACTCTGAGCACTAAATGATCATGGATAATCTGTGTTCAAAATGGTGCCATTAACTATCAGCATAAACTCTATGTCTGTTAGCAAAATATCTCAAGAACCACTAAACATATTTCAATAAAACTTGCAGAATGCAATCACTGAATGTACATCTACAACTGATTATCAGTTAAACTTAAACCAATTTAAGATGGCTGCCACAGCCAAGTGTATGTAGAAAACTTTAAAAAAACTCTAACACAGCCAATTTTACACACATTGAGATCAAATTTATTGTAGTGGCTGAAAATGATCCCCAACACACGCTTTAAGTACTACACATTTCACAACATCTTTGCTTAAAATCTTGACTATAACTATTTAAGTCAACTGCATGTTTGTCTGTTAGCAAAATATCTTATAAACCACAGGATGGATTTTTATGAAAGTCTCAGAAAACTATTATTAGCTATACATCTACAACTGATTAATCTTCGGAGTCGATCCAATTCAAGATGGCCATCACAGCTAATCAAAATTAGCCTACACAAAAATGGTTATACAGTCCCTTTAATCAATTTTAAAGATGCTGAGTTAAAACTGGGTGTGGTAGTAGCTGAGAGTTATTCGCAACCTATATTCCAAGCACTTAATCATGCAATATGCTGCTTGAGATTATGCATAATGTCAGACATATAACTTTGTCATTTCTTAACATAAGATATTTAATCTATAACCGTGGCATAAAGTGCAACAGGTGATAAGTATACCTTCAAGAAATACTAGACATTTAATTTTATTGTAGGGAATGTTGCAAAGAAAATAAAGCCCAAATGTTTTAAAAGGCCTATATTTCAATTAAAAACCTAGTGAATTTAAAAGGTTTGATATTTCAGCTCTGGAGTGAGCCATGGGTTGTCGCCCCTGCGTCTTTCAGCGCTAATGATAAGCTAAGAAAAGCTAATCATTTCTGTACTCGAGCTCAGAAATACAGCATGTTAATTAGCAAGCATCCAGGGCTTTTCCATTACTGAGCCAGACCTTATTCCATAATGCTAAGTTAATCACCTGCTGGCAGCAGAGTCATTACAGACATGACAGTGGAGTCACTTCCATCAAGGTTATGCTCAAACGCTGAGACAAAAGACTAGTCAAGGAACAATTTGACCGAATTTCTCCGGGTGTTTAGCGACTCTCATTTCTGAAAGAAGAAGTGGGGGATTTTATAAAAATCTGTTTTCAAAGTGCAATAACAATCGCAAGTTCATGCCAAAGATTTATCAAGGTTTTGGTAAAGAAAGTCAATTTGGTGAGTCTAGACTAGAAAAAGAAGTGGCAGAAGAAACATGGAACATTGTAATCATCATTTTATGCATGCACCATGTAATTTTCCTGGCTCTTAAATTGGAGGACTAATCAAAATGCAGAGCATACTTAAAGAGCACTCCTGTCGCCCCTGCTTTAGTGGAATGTGCACACTCTGAAATGGTCAGTCGCCTCTCTCTCAGATGATAGACCAATCTTTCATTCCTTCTTTTTTTATGCTGTAAAGTACTTTTCAATAAAAAAAACAGCTTGATTTGATGAAACTCTTAACTATGACTATATCCTCTAAAGAGGACTCCAATATAAACTGCTGCTGCATCAACAGATGAAGAAGGCTACGTCCATACCTTTCATCTTAGTGCACAGTGCAGCAAATGTACATAAATTACATGTTTATGAACTCATTCTGATCTGCTTTGTTGCTTAGCTACACGATTTTATAGGTGTGACTGCAAAGCTGTTATGCATATGCACCCGTTTGAGGCTGCTATAACAAACATAGACATGGTTGCTGGTGTTGAAAAGTGGATCGTTCTGATATGGCATCTATCATATTGTCTGATGGACCAGAACCAACACAAGATCAGCTAACCAACTTTGGTAAACACAAACACGAGTGCAATCCAGTCACTTTTACAGATAGGAAGTTGAAATTTGGCGTAATAGTAGCTGAGAGTCACACGGATCACATGAGATCTTTGTTTAAAACTTTAGCCTGCAATGCAGCAGCTTTCTAGAAATTCTAGTTTCATTTTCCAAGTTTTGATATTGATGATAGGCTAATAGATTAAAATGTAAAATAACTACTCTGACTGGGCTGTTCATATAAATTGCTCAGTGGGCCCTGGTTACTCAACGCAAACAGGGGCCTAACATCATAACGGGGGTGTTGGGGTTAGGGAGATGTTGCCAGATATAAAAGAACAAGTATTGTCTTTCACCTTTTTAAAATTGTTTTTGTTGCATTGAATCATAAATGTCTCATTTAAAATTGATTTAGAATCAATGTTTTATAATAAATTAAGAAAAAATAAACACATTTCTACAAATGATTTTTCTTCTATTGGTGGGCCAAACGAAAGTCCCCCGCGGGCTGGATGTGGCTGTAGTATAATTTGTGTTACACAGTTCTGAATTTTTGATGAAACATGTTTCTAGATAAATTACAACATTCATGAAATTTCATTTTCACTAAAATAGCAACGGCAGTTTTTTATTGCAGGAGTGAAGTCAAAGACGTAAAAAGCACACTAGTTATTACTGTTATCATTATTTTCAGGAATTATAAAGTCAGTGTTATCTTTCCAAGGACAGTAATGAATAGCTGAATAGCTAGTGAAAAATCTCGTGTATAATTTTCTTTTTAGTCAAGAGGAACAGCTTGACTCTCCCAGACTTTGTTGTATTTTGTGAGTTTCTATCCATCAGACGTAAAAATCTACAAGTTAATAAGCAATACACATTTTTTTATTAGGATTACTTTATATTTTGTTTTTAGCTGTTTCAGTTCATTTTAGAACAAATCCCACAAACTCCCAAAAGATCTTCGGCTGCATCTGAAAGCTTCGAGTCTGCTCCGACAAAACACAAGTGGGATTCAGTTTGCTCACAGCGGCTCGGTGAGGTTCTCACAAGCGATTTGGGGAGTTTGTGCATATGTGTGGCCCCTCTGCTGTGTAGTTATAGTTGTGGGACTGCAGCCAACACGGATGCTTCCAGATGGGCCCTCCGTTTGTGTGACATTTTCCACACTGAGCTCATTTTACTAAACAGAGATTACACAAGTCGTGTGAATAAAAAAAATAAGAAAGAGAGAAAAAAAAAAGCTGAAAAATCAGCTTTGGATCTTCTTTCGTTTTCAGTTTTGATGATATATCTTTTGGTCGGTGATAAATTAAAACAGATGGTTTATTAACTCAGCACTAAATTTTTTTTTTTTTTTTTTCTGGACGCAGCATTTTCTTTGAACCTAAAACAACATGAATTCTTTTTTTTTTTTTTTTCCCTTCTCAAGAGTGTGAAACCACAAACCCTTCAGTTTGGATTGTTAAAATCGCTGCTCGCTGGCTCTGGTGTACAGACAGTAAAACAAGACAAATGTTTCACCCACTCTGAGAACAATTCTACTGCATTTCTATTACCATCCTCCTCCTCCTCCTCCACCACCTCCTCCTTTTTATTTAACAAAGCTGCTCTTCAGCTCACAGTGGGATTAGCGTCAGTGATGAAACCATTATAGCTGTACTGGGAGCACGGGACGAGTCAGTGGGCTGAAATATCATTAAAACATTACTTGGGAGGAGGCGGCTCAGGAGGAGATGGTTTTTTTATATGCACTGAGCAGAAAGCAAACAGTTCAACAAACATTGTTGCAGAAGTTTACGGAGATGCAGGCATGAAAAGCAGCTAATTGTGTAATTATTGTTTTTGTCCGTCTGTTAGCAAAATATCTCATGAACCACTGGATGAATTTCAATGAAACTATCAGAAACATTTATTGGATGCACATTTGCAACTGCTTAACTTTTAATGTCAACCCATTTAAAGTTGGTTGCCACAGCTAATCAAGTTTAGGTTAAAGGAAAACTGATTTAACTCAGTAGTTTTTACAGAAGTTGAGCTAAAATGTAGCTGAGACTCATTTGCAAGACATTTGTACAAAACATTGACATTCCTTTAAAAACGTCAGTTTCATTTAAAACAATTATTTTGAATGCTACATTTTAACTTTACAAAGCAACAAATAAACTGTAAAGGGTTAATCTTTAACATGAAAAGAAAAAGGTCAGATTCTGCCTTTGTGAAGGAGCTCAAACTTCATAGCGATCATCTAACCGAGCGTATTTGATTAGCAGCATGTTGCTGCTTCTGCTCTTTAAACACTTCCTCGACATCTCCGGCGCAGTAAGTAAATAATGACACGGTGTAATCATTTGGGTTTGTACTCGGATCATTTTCAAATCTTTTCATTACATTCTGAAACAGTATACGTAAAACCTCCAGTCTGCAGGACGTGTTTTTTTTTTTTTCTTTTTCAATGACAGCAGAAATAAGTGATTTTAATCTTGTTTTACTTTGCTGTATAGTTAAATATCTTTCCATGGAGGGAAGAGAAAAAGTAGAATGAGCTCGTTAAAGTGCAAGATGATGAGCTGCATTCATAAAATGCAGGGACATTTTATTGTAAAAGGTGTTAGAATATAAAAATAAGTCAAAGTCTGTTTTAACTGCAGTATTCCACAGTATAATATTTCAAACACCATGAAGTTGCACTCTGCTTGCCAGAAATATAATTTGCCAATCCAATGAGCTGTCACTGCTCCTGATGCTCACACCTGCTTTAGATCAGTGGTCCTCAAACCCACAAAATAAAAGCTAATTAGCTGAAGTAAACAAACCTTGTACAAAATATTTGTATGCATTTTAGGCAGTTATTTTTATTTCTTTGTAACTGTCAAAGTTTGGTCATTTTTGAATTGATATTCATTATAAATAATGTCACACATAAAATAGGCCCCTGTCTGGCTAGCTCAGGGGTCTGCAACCTTTACAACCAAAAGAGCCTCACTAAGAAAATGTGTCTGGAGCCAGAAAACCTACTATAACATTGATTTTCAACTGGTGGTCCATGAGCATTTCCGAGTTTGTTTCCAGCTAGTAGGCGTGACACTATACAACTAAAAATATTGTGAATTTGAACATTTATTTTTACATTTTAGGATAAAAAAAAAAAGACAAGAAAAAAATATAGTTTACACAAAATGTAATTAAAAACTAAAATTTTCACTGTTATCTAATGAATTCATTATATTCCTTCTCAGCAAATTGTCTTACAGGTAACAAAATCCTGATGAATTTAAGAAAAACTGTTAGGCCGAAAGGTGGATTATTGAAGTTGTCAACAAGCTAGCATGATCTAATCAATATGTTTCACTCCTTGTATTAGTCAATTCAAAGACATATTTGCAAACAAACGGATAGAAAAAAAACTGCTAAAGCTATCTTTTTCTGTTGTGGGTATAAAACGGAAAATTCAAGACCGGCTGTAGAAGAACCACAGAGCTGCAGGTTGCAGACCCCTGAGCTAGCTGTTAGCTTAGCCTGGCCAATAACTTTTGCCTCTTCTTACCTACTCTGTGTTCAATAACTGACACTAACTACTAATAACTATTTGACCAAACAATATTTAGAAGATGACTAAGTAAAAGTAAAAATAGCTTAACAGATAATGACTGTTAAAAACGAATTTTACTAATAAAAAAATACTTAAGTAAAAGGCATAAATATGCTTGCACTAATCTGGAAAGTAAAGTGTTGGATTTACTTGACCAAACTGGTTCCACTAAACAAAGTTGAGCAAACTGCTCAATTTATTCAACTCGGTTTAATGACCAATTGACATAACTTGGTTAAGTACATTTTTTTAGAGTGCATAAACAACTCTTTTCATGATGAGTTCCAGTCATATTTCAGGTGTTAAATTTTAAAGTAAAGAAGTGAAAGCATCATTTTTAGGTTTTTAATGTAACAAACTAAAAGTAAAAGTTACAATGTAAAAAAAAAACTTGGTAAAATTACACATCCTCAAAGAATAACGGTAATACTTTATAACAATCTGCAGCCATGGAAGGAATTATTCAAACTGAATATTAGTAGTAATGCGTGCTGCTTCCCCTAATGATCTGTTCCTATACCTTTTCGTGGATCTCTTGCGTGGACTGGGCGTCACAGAAAGCCACTGTGGCCAGATCTTTGAGGATGGGCATCTCCACTGTGCAGTCGCGCCCGTCCAGCAGCGCCACCAGGGGGCGCGGGTGCATAGGCCCATTCATAATCTGGGGCCGAATACCTGCAGAGAGACAGAGGAACGGGGGTTCTCAATTATTTATACGTGGCACACACAGTCAAGTGAGCTGCAGAAGAAGCCATAGAATGTAAATATATATATATAAAATAATAAACAGTAGTTGTAATTTTTATGCAGGCTCTTTTTTTTTTTATTTCAGCTGTGTGGCGCTCGCACACCTGATCGATACCCTCTGAACTTCAGTGGCGCCTTTTCTACTTTAAATCGCTGTCATAATCTCCCTCACCTGACAACATGGGTCGATATCAGGCATAGACACACACACAAACACACACGCACACACTGATGCCATGACCACCCCCTTGACTCACTGTTATCCACACTGTTACCAGGCAACAGGTCCTTTCACCCCATGAGGTCATCACCTCCATTATCCTATCACTGCGCAGGAGCCAGCAGGGCTTCAAGTGTGTGTTCCCCTGAGAGTGTGTGTGTTTGCACGTATGTGTGTCAGCACAGTTTGTAGATTCTTCATTTTTTTTCTGACACTGGAGAAAACAAGTCTCCACAGCACTTCAACTAAAAGATGTTATTGGGGCTTCGGTTTTCATACAGTGGCTCATCGGGGACAAATTTAGCAGAAAAAGGAAAAAAATAAATAAATAAATGGAAAGTTCACTAAATGTTTTGATCTCCTTCAACATCAGTATAATGAACTATATGGCAGGGGGGGGACTACAAATCATTCAAAGCAAAAAGAAATCTGTAAATGCAAACCGTAATTTTAGATGAAAACAGAAGGGGAAGAAAGAGGGAGAAGAGAAAAAGAAGATGGGAGGTGTGGGGGTCCAAGAAGCATCCACTCTCTGGCTCCCTGCTGCCTGTTGTCATGGTGATTAGAGGATTTGGGCAGGATTATGAAATATTTTATTTAGTGGCATCTGCGCTGCTGGAGAGGACGTCCAAGCCTGCTCTCTCCGTGACGGTGTCTCCAACTCCTCGGGTTTAGGGAAGCAAGCAGAGTGTGTGTGACCTCAACAACAACATCATGCTAACATGTGTTGAGATCTAACAGATGCAAAGTTTAAAATAGAAAAAACAAAACAAAAACAAAAAAATAATATTAATAAATAGAAAGGAAAATGAACTTTGCATGTTTTAAATCAAACCTTTGCTTATTTCCTCCACTCTGCTGTAGTTCTCCTCTTTGAAAATCTATTTATCACATGCCTGGTTATTTATTTTTCCCAGTCTGTTGGTAACTATATGTGCACTGTGCACTCAATATAAAGAAAAAACAGCCTGCCTGCTCAAGGCCAAACACTGAGAGCTGGAATCAGAATGATTAATTTAAAAAAAGGAGCATAGCGGGTTGACATTAATACCACAGCTCTGACAAATGGCCTACATTATTATTAGTTTTATTTATTTAATTACTGCTTTTTTGCTCTGCTTCTGTTTACAGCAGGGGATTTATAAAAGCAGAAGTGACAGGAGAGGAGTGAGATGGAAGGGAATATGATTGGAGCAAAATTCTGATGAAAACTGGGGAACTTCTGCATCAGTTTATCTTTATTATAACAAATGGACTGCTTGCGCTTTTAGATGGGGATTCAGGCTAATTTTACACATCAGTTTTCTTTACAACAAGGAGTAATGTTTATTAAACAGCAGCATGAATTCTCTGAAGACAGAGGAAGAAACAAAACCTACCAGGGCACAACTTCTGCAGTTCATCTGCAGCACCTATTTCAAGTTATGCAAACTTTCTGCTTTTCCAAGAAGAGTTTGCATGCTTCTGCTCAAATTAGGGATTTATTAATTTAGACAGGCAACATCTCAGCACACCTTTTTATGTTTGTCTATCACAAGTTGAGTATTACACTGATTTCCATCTGGATCACACTGGGGATTGAATGTAAAGATCCCATTTTGATCAAAATGTCAAAAATATTAATCGTTAGAAGGAACTGCAGCAGGTAGTGATGTATTTTTTTCATCTGTTTTTTTTTCTCCCTGATCACAGCCTTACAGAATTGGTCTTATACCTGACCTTTTTAATGTTTCTTACTAATAAATTGGAAACAAACCTAAATAAAACAAATGTAAAACAACTACAATTGTGACTTGCCTAACTAACCATAAAGAAGCAATGGCCTCAGTCTCTACAGTCCAAGCTAAAAGAATTGGTTATTCCTAGAAGGTTGTAAAAAAAAAAAAAAAAAAAAAAAGAAAAAACACCTGCGACTCCACAGCTCTCCCTGTGCGTCTCTATCCCACCCCTGCAGAGTTCATTATCAGACTGGAAAATACCTCCATCATATGACAGTGCACCACTGTTCAAACAACACACAGCAAAATTGGGGGGGGGGGGGTGGACAAAGAACACCCACTTCATGTTGAAAGAACAAGATCAAACTGTTTCTAATGGCTGCAGCATGAGCGAACAGGAAGCAGGCGTCAGAAGAAGCTGCGTTACTTGAAGGGAGGAGGTCAAAAAGCGGTTGATTAATTATTTCTCGGTGGCTAATTGCCTAACTTCAGCCTAATAAGGCAGAACGTGGCTCCGAGTTTAACACGTGAAGATCCTGCTGATAATTAACACTTAACGAGGTCGTTAATGAGGCTCCTAATGACTCAAAGACCTGACCGGTGATTGGAAGGCGCTCACTATTGATAGACAGGGACAAGTGAAGCTTTATTTTACTCATCCATGTGGAAAGAAAAACTATGATTTAGCCAGCTGTGTAACGGTGGACCCCCACCAAAAATGAGCTTTTTTGTGTCTTATTTTTTATATCTCTTGTCATTTTATTTTACTTTTTTTTGCTTTGATTTCATAAAGAATATTGTAACCTACCACATATTTTCAAAAAGTACACCCTTTTTTCCACTAATTGGCGTTTATGTTTAGACAGCCGATTGTTTTCAGTAAACTTAAAAAAAAAATCATTATTTAATTATTGCTACAATATTATAATTAAAACTGTTAGAAAAAATGCCAAAAACATTTAGTCATTTACTCATTAACGCCTCGTAACCAAACATAGTGTTTTTTATTTCTGCCGCCAAAAGGTGAAGGCAGATGATAATGTTTTTGACCATCTCTTAGCGTGTTTGTCTTTTAGCAAAATATCTCATGAACCACTGGATGGATTTTAATTCAAACTTACAGAAAGTAATCACTGGATATTTATGTACAACTGATTACATTTTGAAGTTAACCTGATTTAAGATGACCACCAAAGCTAAATTAACTTAAGAAACTTAATAATGGCTATAAGTCCGTCAAATTAACAGATATTGACCTAAAATTTAGAGTGGTAGTTGTTGAGACTGAGACCCAACATGTAATCTGAGCAGTAATAAATTGTGTAAAATATTTGTATAAAATATTGCCACTAAGTATTTGAGTCAACTCTGTTGTCTGTTAGCAAAATATCTCATGAACCACTGGATATCATGATATCCAAAATGGCCACTACAGTCAACTGAAGTTAGAAAACATAAACAAAGCTATAGTGCAGAAAATTTGACAGATATTAAGCTAAAACTGGATGTAGTAGTAGCATTCTCCCTGTCCTAACAAAACATTCTGCCCAGTCCCAACAAGAGTCATTGTGTCTATTACCTGTTATAGAAACTCCTGAAAGCAGCAGGAACATGATTAAAGATGGGTTTTTGTGGAGCTTTAACAGATTTTGGCAGCTAGTTTTTGAGTTAAAAAAATGTAAATCCTTGTGCCAACGACCCGTTATAGTAATTAGGTAATTATTACAAAACAACAGCAACCATTGTTTGTCTATCAGAAAGACAGCAAAAAAAAAAGCCAACAGCGTGAGTAAGTAAATGTAAACCATACTCAGCGTGACAGCTCAGTGTCTAATCCAGTGGAGGTCACATGTTTTTTTCATTCCTCCAGAAAAGCTTTGTTGGACTAAAAACAGATATTGTCCTGAGCCGACACTAATCACAAACTGGATGATTTTTTTTTTAAGAAGTATGAAAACCTTTGGCAGAACTGGCGACAGTGCTCTCTCTCAGCCACAAATTGATTACAGATGTTTTTTGGATTCTTTAAACAGAAATAAAGATATTAAGATGGAAAAAAAAACAGCAAAACTTTAAAAAATGCTCCACTCTTTCGTAAATTCCATTTAGTGGATCTCTCAAAGTGAGCTCACAGTTACTGTGAATGTTAGGCTCTGACAGTGAGTCAGAGGTTTTACAATTAAAAAGATCCCAAACAGAACATTAAAACATACTGGGGACATGGAGAGAATGTCATGTGAATGAGTGCTGAATGACCTCATTTTTACAAAAACTATAGCAAAACAGCATCTAAAAGCTAAAATAAGTAAGAGCTAAAAATTGCAAAGGAGTTTTTGAAAGCTAAAACTAACAAAAGAGCTAAGATAAACTAAACAGTGGCTAAAAGCTAAAATCTGTAAAATGATACTTAAAAAGTAAGCAGCAAAATGGCAAATAAAAGATAAAACCAATAAGACAGTAGCTGAAAGATAAATCAAGCAGAATGGTAGCTAACATCAGCAAAACATTAACTAAAAAAGTACAGTTGCTAAAAGCTAAAATTAGCAAAACAATTGCTAAAAGCTAAATATAGAAAACAGTAGTTAATTACTAAAACCAGCAAAGGGCTAAAATGAAAAAAAAAAAAAGCAATGGCTAAAGCTAAAAAGATCAAAACAACTGCTAGAAGCTAAAAATAAAGGAAATTTGGTGATGAAGGTTTTAAGGAGCTCAGAGATTTTCAAGGATTTAGAAAAAAGGATTCAGAAAAAAAAATATTTCCAAAGAATTAAAAGTGGAAATAAAATTTAACTCTAGGACATCATTTACACTATATACAATAACAGAGTTACATAAAAACTGGTGTTTATTTTTTAGGGTTAGGACACAAATCTTTAAATAGGTGTTAAAAACAAACATCAGTAGTTTCTGATGCTTTTTTAAATTTTATTTTTTGACAAATCAAACTGTCTGGTTTTGTGGTTATACAGTACATATTTTTAATACACTTTGAATGGTTGAACTGTTTCAACTTTGCTGCACTGTTGTAATGTTCTTGCCCACTTATTGCTTCCCAAGAGAGTCTATTCTCTTCACCTGCAGAGGAGTCACACACTCAGACCCTCTCTTACGTCACTTTTAAATTACTCTAAATTACAGGTGACTGCTTTTATCAAACGCCCTCTGGCTCATTCTTTTTTTATTCTCATTTCACTCCTTATGGATCTCTATACCAGCCACCTTCCCTAACCAGCAAAGTGAACGGGAAATAAAACCCTCCTAAATCACTTAGATTTGTGATACATGACAGTGGTCCCTGTATCAGTGGAACAAAAAAAAAAAAAAAGCAAAAACAAAAGGAAGTGAGGATGATTTTCCATGGCACAATGTTGTCAGGGACATGAGCTGTTGCAGAGTTCACAGTAAGCTTTTCAGAAAAAACAAAAACTTTGCTGTTGACACAGGACCAGGACGATCTTTGTGGGCTGAAGACCAACAGCTGGTTTTGGTTACCTAGCAACTTTCAAGTCGGGGTGGGGGGCCTGAGAGACGGGATAGTCCAACAGTGACAGGAGTGGGGGGGAGTGTAGACAACCCCATGGGTTTTTATTGTAGCAAGTGTGGCAGGAAGAAAGGTAAAAGCTTGATTTTAAAGATATCAAATCTTGCTCATGCAGGCCCACTAACTTGGCAAGCAGAACACAGAATGTGAGCTTTGAAGAACACAAAGACCACAACTGATGTTTCTCTCTGGTGCATGTTTTCAGTGAAACATCATGAATACTAATATGACTCATATCACAAGATTTTTATGCTCATGTTGTGAATAAGTCTCAGTTAATACCATGTCACATTTTAGTTCAGTACTCATTACATTAACAGAGTTATTGCTGTTTTTGTGTTATTGTCAATTAGCTGCGGTGGTCAATTTAATCTAAACTGACTTCAGAAGTTAACCAATTGCAGATGTACATCCAGTTATTACATTATCAGAGTTTCATTAAAATCCATCAAGTGGCCCAAGAGATATTTTGCTTACGGCTGATTTAAAGAGTTAAGGCTAAAGTTAAAAGCAAAATTTAGAGTATGCTTAGAGTATGTGTTGTAAATGACTCTTAGCAACAACCTCACAAATGGTTAGCCCAATATCTTTAAAACCAACTAAATTGTAGCCATTTTGGTATTTTCTAAAGTCACTTGGCTGAGGGGGTCAGCTTGAATTGGGTTGGTTCCAAAATGAAATCATTTGTAGATGTACATCCAGTGCTTATTTCCTAAAAGTTTCATTAAAACCTGTTGAGTCAATCATGAGATATTTTGCTAACAGACATGCCTATGATATTATCACCCATTTTTCCCTTTCATGGATGATATCATTAAGATTATTTATGTCTTGATGCTGCTTTTTCTTTCACTTCTTGTTTCGTTCTAACATCCATTCAGTTTCGTGTTGCAAGAAGAGGTATAAACCAACAGCATCAACTCTCTAACATGTTAGCAAAAGTCAGGCGCCTCTTTTCTCTGGAGAGTCTGCTTTCCTGTGTAAGTTTACGATCCTGGGCATCAGTAGAAAAAGAGGGGAGGTGCCGTCTTTTCTTTGGCAGATTTGCCTCCTGCTGGCCCCCCATCAGACCCTTTCAGTGCCCAGCTCCACTGCAGCCACTCCAGCCTGTCTCTTGTTCCACTATGTGGACACACAAAGACATTGTTTGTCCTTTCCCTCTGCCTGTCCCCCACCCCGCTCTGCACCCCTTTCCAAAGTTATCACCACCCAAATGCTCAGACCAGGACGGGTGAGGGAGGGAGAGGAGGGCAGGGCAAGGCAGAATCAGATGTAAAAATGCAGGAGCGAGTAAAGGAAGGAAGGAGGAAAACATATGCTGACACAAAGATATCACAGATGGTGTCAGCGCTAACTGACGGCGAAGCAAAGCCAGAAGTAAAACAGGCTGCGTCCCTCTTTAAAAGCACTTCACTGTTAAGGCCAGGGTCCGAGACAAAGGCAGCTGTCGGTGCTGATGAACAGCAGACAGTGCACGTCAGCTGGACTCCACATGCGCTCATAAAGACAAGTGTGTCCAGATAGGAAACATGTGCACACACAAAAAAATGCAAGTCGCACAAGGAGGGAAACAAATTACAGATCTGTTACATCAAGTGAGACAAACTAAAAAAAGGGTGTTAAAAATTCAGAAAATTTCTAGGTTTGTTTTCAGATAATGTTTGGACTTTTAAGTTCATATAAACTTCTGCAGGATTTTGTTTTACTTCAGACTCGTAAAGTTTTTTTTACTGTAAAGAATCCTACTTTTTAACATTGAAAATGAAAGAAAACTAAAAAATATTCTGTTTTTTTTAATCACTATCTTTTTTTTGGTTTTCTTTTTTTTCTACATAATTTGGGCTATGTGTTTTCATATATCAAGCTCATTCTAGATGACTATGACTGACATTTTACTTTATTTACTATTTTTAATTTTCTTTAAAAACATTCTTTGAAATCTTCTTCATTAGATTAATTTTCTTATGCTTTTAATTAGCTTTCTGCTACATTTAGCATTCAGTTAACATTTTGCTACATTTAGTTTTTGCTACCATTCTGCAATTTTAGCTTTTAGCTTTTGGCTAGTTGTTTCCTACTTTTAGCTTCTAGCTTTGATACTTTCAGCTAACCTTTTGATAGTTTTAGAATTTAAGCTAGAGCCTTGTTAGTTTTAGTTTCTAGGCAGTCTTACCTGTACTTTTAGCTGACCTTTTGCATTATTTAGCTACTTTTAGCATTCATCTAGTATTTTGCTACTTTTAGCTAGCAATTTGCTACTTGGAGCATTTAGATGGTGTTTTGCAACTTTTTGGGCTTTACCTAGCATCTTGCTTCTTTTAGCTTTCTGCTGTTTTTTTGCTCCGTTTTAGCTAGTGTTTTTCAAATTTTTGTTTTAACAACTCAGTTTTGGCGTCTTCGCCTAATCTTGATTAATTCATTGGACACTCAGCATTCACACTGCATTTTCACAGAAAATACTGTTTTATTCTGATTCGCAGCTTCAAAACAAGCTCTGAAAAAATGGACAAATTCTACAAAATAAGAGCATGACTCTCAACACTAAAACACCATTAACCTTTACACAAGAGGAGCCAGAAACCATACATGAACTCT
The DNA here is from genome assembly GCA_031762555.1 of Cynodonichthys magdalenae. NCBI lineage: Eukaryota > Metazoa > Chordata > Actinopteri > Cyprinodontiformes > Rivulidae > Cynodonichthys > Cynodonichthys magdalenae. The sequence goes on from JARVJO010000001.1 coordinate 30,901,635, forward strand.
GACCCTACAAACACCTCCTCACGATGCTCCGAGGAGGGTGGGTGCTGTGCGCAAAACCGGGAAAACTCTGATTCACTCAAACGCACTTACCCACCCCTCCCACCATCACACACACACACACACACACACGCACACTGTTTTCATGATACACTTCATTTAAAAAACATAAGAACCTCATTAGTCCTAAAGCCAACTCCCACCTCTCACTGTCGGCACAGATTTTTATGATTATCCTCAATTAGTGCACGCACACACACACGCACCCACACACACATTTGAACATGTATGATGCAAAACATCTTGCCTGTGAAATGCTGCCTCCACATTCTTCAAATCAGGTGATGCACATGGCAGAGGAAATGTAGAGGTCAGGGACAAGAAAAAAAAAGCAGAGATGGGCGTCTTCTCACACACTATGCCCTGGGGTTGTCCTCTCCTCCTCCTCCTCCTCATCCACCCCCCTCCTCCCCTCCCTCCCCTCCTCCTGTCCTCCTTAAGCTTGTCTTCTCCTGCTCTCTCCGGCTGCTCGTTTCCAAATCCGTCCTTCGTCGTCACCTAACCCCCAGAAGTTCCATTTCTCGGATGACTGGTACTCTGGGATGGAGAGGAAAAATGGATGGTAGAACGGGAGGGCAGTGGGTGAGGGGGAAGAAGAGAGAGCAACGATGGTCACTCCCCCCCCCCCTCTCGTTCTCCGAGCGTGCCCGTTAAAACCCTTCAACTCCTTTAATCTCCAGAGAGAAGAAGGAAAATGAAAAGAATCTTTTCTTCTTTTTGTTCTCTCTCTCGGCTCCAGAAAGCGATCCGTACTTGTCTCCTCTTCTCGTCCCTCTTGAGCTGGATCACTTGTATCTTTTTTTTTTTCTCTCTCTCTCTCCTCAGCCTCTTCTTCTTCGTCGGCTCCGTCCTCCTCTTCTCTCCCCTTCACAGCAGGTTTGGGCTATTCATTCAGACGTCAGGCTCACTCCGCCAGCCTTTTGTTGGAAGTCACACAGAGACGGAGGGAGGGAGAGGAAGGGGTGGCTGGAAAAAAAAATGAGGGGGGGAAGGAGGAGAAAAAAAAAGCAACAGAGAAAACAATCCAGTGCCACAGCTATGTGGAAGAAAATAAAAAAAAAAACTAAAGGAGTGGGGGCGCAATGAGAGGCGCAGAGCTCTTGGCACACGAAAGACTTCCTCTGCCATTCGCTCCAGCCTTCCCTTTTCACGTAAATACATTCCCCCTTTTCCCCCCTCCCCTTCCTCCCTCATTCTCTTCCTTTATGAGTTATTATTTGCGATCTTGGCTACACTGTCCTTAATAAGTGACCCCCCCCCCCCCCCACACACACACACACACACGGGCGCGCACACACTAAGTGTTTTCTGTTTAACACTTTCAAACTTTCCTCCACAGTCAGAGGCTGTGATTTTGTCCTCACATTCGCTCCTTGATGCTAAAACGAACCAGCTGTCCCATTCAGCCCGCCAGTGGCAAGAACTTTTAAGAGAAGAACTGACAATAAATAATAATAATAATAAAAAAAAGAATGAATTAAAAAAAAGAAAATGAAAAAAAATGAGTTAGTATAATAAATAAACAGCTTTACTTGCATTCAGGGGCGGTGGGTATAAGTGGACTAGTAGGGCTAATCCATCCCTGGTGTTTATAATAAAAAGTTAAAATTAAAACTGTTTTATCATATTTTGTGAAATTTACAACCAAACTGATGCCAAACAGTCTCGAGAAAATCCCTGAGTCTTTCCAAAGAGCTAACTTTTCACAGCCCTGTTAATTTAAAGTCTTTCGTGGTATAGAATGATTGACAGATGTCTTGCCGTGCCCCCTCAGTTTGCTGCGTAGGGTCAAGCCAAGGCCACAGGCTTCAGCCAATGAGGTTGAACATACAATAGCGCGCCTCAAGCACACATGTATGTGGGTGTAGTTTGGAGTAGGTACGATGGCGAGCAAGAACAACACAAACGAGGTGAATTATTTAATTTCTCGTCCCGTTTTCCTATGCGTTCTTATTTATATATTATATATCTGTTAGCCCACCCTACAAATAACACCAGCTGCCTCTGTGTGCAGCAGTAAGTGATTTGCAAAGTAGCCTATAGAGCTAATTCATCATCCAAATAGGTCCCAGTCCAAAGCTTTTCAACAATTAAGTATTGCTCTTGGAGTAATTTGCACATCATTATTAACACAAGTTTTCATTTACCCCTTATTTACTCTGAAAACACCAAAATGTACATGTTATTGTGTTAGAAAAATTGCAATAAAAAGCAATTTAAAGTACCTGTGACATGCCTATAAATACAATAAAAAAGTAAAAAAAAAAAAAACACCTTTATTTTTAAGAAACTTGGTATAATACACATTACTTTACCCATTTTTTCATATAGTGACATATTTTAAGTCTAAGTGAAACAGAAAGTGACATCAAAGGGGAACTCTTTAAGAAAAGGAACTCTGGTCTTTGTTTATTGAAACAGTATCATTTGAAATCTGACTTTTCTTTGTCATCACTTCCTGTCACTGCTCATACAAACATCTCGACAACTCTTCATCTCAGCAGCATGGATTTTTATGTATTCTTTTGCAATTTGTTTTCAGTGTTAAATTTCTAAAGATGTTTTCCCATTTATTCATAAAAAAGAGGTCACAGGCACTTTATTGCAAGGTGTACGTTTTGCTTTCAAAATAAAATCCTGCAGATTTGCAATGAATTCTCGCTTTTGAAAACATTTGTTTCCAGATGCATCCAGTGATGATTTCTAAGAATTAGAAGCTTGTTTTCTATACTACATGCAAACTTAGTGCAGGTGAAACTTGCTGCATGGAAACCTTTACTGCCAGTCTGAGTGCAGGATTTACATGTGAGCTGAGGGGTAAAGATTAGTGTGTTTATCACCACGGCGCTCTGACAGAGCAGCTCGACACTGAGCCGCGTTCCCCTAAAAGGATTTTTAGAATGATGCTCAAGACTGAGCATCCAGGTTATCAGAGCAGTTGGCAGGGGGAAAATGCATCAATAAAAGCTGTCAGATGTTCAGAAAGTTATAAAAAATAAAAACGTGGCTAGTGGTAGTTTAAAGTTGGGGCATGAAATGTGGTGAATAATGCATTAAATACTGTAGTTGGACTATTTGTTACACCAGGTTTTTTTTTCACTGATCATTAGTTTCAGAAAGTTTACCTTTTTAATTTGTTTGGATACATTCAATAATATTTATTTATCCCAAATACATCAATGTGCTCATTTAAACTTTGACGCTTTACTTGGACAGTGATTGAAACTAGTGGCCTGTGATGGACTTGCGACCTGTCCAGGGTGTACCCTGCCCCTCGCACTGTGATGGCTGGATATGGGCACCAGTGACCCCCGTGACCCTTAAAGGAAGAAACGGGTACAGATAATGGATGGATGGATGGATGAAACTAGTGGCATTATGTGTTTTTTTATGTGATGGAGGAGGCCAAAAACTTCGTGAAAACAAGCACAAAAACAAACAAAAAAAAAACACTCACACAACCTCCTGTCTGTGTGAACCATGCAAAAAATAAGAACCCCCCCCCCACCCTCCGCCTAAATCATCCTGAACATGCTCGACACACCTGCTGAGAAACGAACAACATTTTCCTGGAGTGTAAATGAGAATCATCCCCACCTCTGAAAGTATCTTCTTTCACTTTTGTAAAATACAGCAGAGCAGAGTGTCGCTTCTCGAGACGCTCGGCTGCACACACACACACACACCAACTCGCACACACAAACACACACAGCTCTGCGTCCTTTTTATTCAGGTTTAATATCCATGAAGATTTCATTTTCTCAAAATGAATTATTCAAGGTGACTCCCCTGGTCACTAAGAATGAGAGGGGGATGGGGGGGGGGGAGACAGAAGAACACAAGAAATACTAAAACAATTAAAACAAAAAATGGTTTTTAGATGCAGAAAACACGAGGCATTTTGCTTATTTGCATTTTAAGCTGCAGATGTTTTTAGCATCTGACGTCTTTTAACTTTCTTTGCTTCTGCTTCTAAAAATGATGAAGTAAATACAAATACAAACAAAGCCAGTCCTGGCCCTTTAGGATTTCATTTCTTTTGATGGCACCTGTCCAGGATATTATCTGTAAGCTTTATGCAAATACTTGTGAAAGCGAGCAGACACCCGGCAGGTGTTATCACTCTCAAGGGTTTTGTATTTTTAATGATGTTTACATACTAAAAGGGGAAAGACGGCAGGTTAGTTACACAGAATATTCACTGAAACGCCTTAAAACAAGAGTCTATTAAGCAAACATCTGAGAGAATATAGCTACTTCTACTCATGAAGCAATAATGGGAAATATTGATTGTGTCAAGCTAGTTAAATATGAAGGATTTTTGTATTCTAAAACAAAATGTTTTTGTTTTTTTTTTGTTTTTTTAATGGAAATCATACCTTAAACCAGGGGTGTCAAACTCATTTTCACTGAGGGCCACATGAGCATTATGGTTGCCCTCAAATGGCCAGTTCTAATTAACTTTCACGTTTTACTTTGACAAAGCATGAAATGTTACAACCCTCATCTTATTGCTACGGCTGAGCACCGCTACCAAACAGTACCTGAGCCCTACATGGTATTTTGTACAGCAGTTTAACACGTCCTCTTTTAAACACTGAAAAGTACTACATGTACAATAGACTAACAAAAAAAAAAAAAGGGTAGCATTCATTTTACTCCCACTTTTCAACAGGGAATTCCCACTGGAGGGGGCATTCCAGTTTAAATTTACGACTTATAAGTGCAAAAATTCCACTTCCCAATACAACTGGACAGCAGCAAAAGTTGTTAAAAATGTTGCGAAATGGAGATTTTACACATCGAATTTCACCAGCTACTGGCTACTTTTGAACCATGTGCACCTCCACCTAGTGGTGGGATGCTGTAAATTTGTGGGTAAAATAATTAAAGGTAAATGTTCCAATGCAAGGATGAAATTTGTGCTCTGCATTTGACCCATCACACATGAGAAACACCCAAGTGGAGCAGCGGGCAGCTATGTGAGCACCTGGGGAGTAGTTGGGTTTGGGTGTCTTGCTCAAGGACACCATGACATGTGGGCGTGGTGAGGAGTCGAACCTGTGACTTTCAGGTCCCAAGTCGGCACTGCACCACAGCCGCCCCTTAACATGCATTGCAAAGTTTATTTATTGTAAGACAATACATCTGTGAAGCTCTGGCAGGCCACAAAAATGATGTGACAGGCCACATTTGGCCCACCAGCCTTGATTTGATACATGTGCTTTTAGCTGCCATGTTTTTAACTAAAGTTTTAATTGACTCTTAAAACTAAATTTGCTGACTCTTGTCACTTCAGAGTGTCAGTTTGGGTATCAGCAAAAAAAAATGGAAATGAGACCAAGTGTAATTATCACCTCCTGTATAAAACACCAGCTCATTCATATTTATTGCTTCTATTTCTATTACATCCTTATGATAACCATTAATCTTACAAGGAGCCACCATCAGTCTAGTTTGACAAAGGTTTTCCTTTTACTTGTAAACATTCAAGTTTGATCATTGACATTATCAAAGAAGGATAAAGCATCTCTGCCCTTTCCTTTTTAAAACTGAAGCCAAAATGTTGTTCAGTTTAACATGACACTTTTCTTTAAGTCTCAAATACCTAAATAATAAAACACACATCCGCAAGTTTCTTGTGAATCAACAAGAAACAACTCTTGACAATTTATTTGAAGTGTATTATTAATTTTTTTAATCTGGAAGGCATCTTGTTTGTGTACATGAATGGGTGGGACTTAAAAAGCCTTTTAGAGGGGCACTTATCTTGTACAGCTTTAAGTACTGGTTTTTGGTTCTGTCCCCCCCCCCAACACCACCACACACACACACACACTCATTTTGATCTTTTCTTTTAAGCATGAAACTGAAAATTCAAAGCTACTATAGCAAGGTAAGAAGTACAGGAGCCATCTAAAAAAAATCTAAATTATTTTTTTTTTTTACAAAAGGTCAATGTGCTTGTTTACGTGCAAGGCAGAATCAATTTTTTTTTTCAGTCAACGATATGACATAATTCTCCATCTTTCTATGTAACCGAGAAGCCACAGCATGATTTCAAAAAGTTTTCCTTCTTAGACTCTCCCTCCTTCCCTCGATCCAACATAGCACAACAGTTTCCATGTAAAGCTATAAAAAACACCTCCCACTTCCACTCCTCCACTGATCTCTATAACGCTGCTTTGAAAGCAGTGAGTATTTCAGTCTAATCTAAAGCTGTGTCTGCAGTTTTCCTGCTAAGATTGTTTTTCACTCTTCTGCTGATTTTACTTTAGTTAGGTCACTTCCCATCTATAAATCACTTATTTCTTGCATTTTTTTCCCTTGCGGACAAGCTCCTTAGACCACAACCACAGTCATGAATGAATGCGCTGAGCTAAGAATATTGATTCTTTGGGAACATATTCTTCCCATTATCTTTTCTAAGTATTCTTCCCCTAAAATGGAAAAGGCTAAAAGAAGCTGGAGACTCAGTAATAAAAATGTAATGGACACTAAGAATATCACCTGGAAAAAATGCTTTTGCTCACACTTTTATGTAACATATTTTTTATGTACTTAACAAACCAATGATTTGCAAAAAAAACTGAACACAACTTTTACTGCATTGTTAGAAAGCTCATGTTTCAACTTTAAATTTGTTGCTAAAAAATAATACTTGAAATGAAATATCATCATTAGACAGAACATGATCAGGAATTTCTTTTTTTTTTTATTTGAATGTTCTCTTGGGTTACAAGGAGGATAAATGTAAGATTCAGAAAGCTCGGTGGCTCAGTTGGTAGAGCTGTTGCCTCTCAGTAAGAAGGTTCAAATCCTGGATGGGGGACCTTTCTGGGTAGAGTTTGCATGTTCTCTCAGTGCATGCGTGGGTTCCCTCCGGGTACTCCGGCTTCCTCCCACACACCAAAAACATGACTGTTAGTTTAATTGGTAACTCTAAATAGTCCCTAGGTGAGAGTGAATGGTTGTCTGTCTCGTTTATCTCTATGTGGCCCTGTGATGGACTTGCGACCTGTCCAGAGTGTACCCCGCCCCTTGCACTGTGACTGCTGGATATGGACACCAGTGACCCCTTTTACCTGAAAGGAAGAAGTGGGTATAGATAATGGATGGAGAAGCTCGAAAGCAGTGAGCAGATTGCACTACAGCAGTAACATTTTTTCATCATGACCACACATTGCTGACATCAAGCATTAAAACAAATGCAGATGTGGCAGAAATGTTTCAGTACGTAGTTACATTTTTTTCCCCCACTTTGAGATGTAGTTAAGTGTGAGCGCTGCAGAAAACCCAACCTTATGCACTTTAAAAAAAAAAAAAACATCACCAATAAGTTTAATTTTCAACATTTAGTTGAAAAATATTTCCTATTTCCTTGGAACATATCTGCAGTACAGTTTTGTTTTTATTGGTGTTTATTCAGTTTAGAATATGACCTTTTACCCCAAACAATTAGAACACATCAGGTTGTACAGCCAGTTTTAATTTATAGCTAAATAACATAACAAACCAATTAGACAAGCAACTACCCTCACAGTGTTAAACCTGTTTTTAATACAATCCTTATTCTGAGAAACAAATAGTATAAACTCGATCCCCTTTTTACTATAAAAGAGATAAACATAAAAAAAAATCACTACAAATTCCAAAGTGACCGCCATCATAATGGTAACAACCTTTCACAGTCAGCCCCAATTAGGGTCAGTGTTTGACCCTCTATGTACTATAGATGTGAAATTTGACAGCCTAGTCTCCATGGAGACTTACAGCATGACTGACAGCTGTCAACACTCTGTTTCCCCTCCTCCATAAGGCAAACCTCATCTTTTAGCTGCATCTCTCTCCATCCTTCTCCGTCTCTTTCAGAGCCTGTAGATCCTGCAAATACACAATCTGACATCTCCAGAACTAATATACCTCTCTCGCATACAATAGAAAGGTAGTAAACTGCAGATTGTGTGTCACGCAGAGCGGAGAGGACCTGGGCTGACCCCAGGTTATCTCTCAAATTAGTGTAAAATCACTCTCAGCGAGGCAGGGTGTAATACCTTAAAGCAGGGGAGCACGATAAGTCGTTTCATCCATGATGCTTGGCTGTATAAAAGTCACACTTCAGTCGTTTCACCTAATAACTCTAACAGTTTTCATTTTAATTTCCAAAAACAAAGAAGCCCCTACAATTGGATTTTACCTGACTAATTAAGATTTTAGTGTTGGAACGTTGAGAATGTTCTTTTATTTACGAGCAGTTTAGTTAGCAGCTTTGTGGTCAGTGCAATGACTAAATAAAATCATCTGTTTGCATAAAAAAAAAGAAATAGAGGAATAAGTCAGTTTATTCATTCCCAAGTGGCAGCAGAGCCTCCAACAAAAACTGGGCACGCATTTTACACTTACAAGTTTAGACCACTCGAGATTGAGGCATTTTTTTGATGATGCAGCTGCTTCACTGCTCATGACTGTATCCACAAGTGTGCAGCTTCAATCATTGGGCCAGATGCTAAAAAAAAGGGTCTAAATATTTGCTGCGTCTCGGAATAATCTTTCGTCCCAATGAATCATAGTAATTATTATTATCAATAACTTCACTGCTGCAGTCCTTGCAGAAACCCTTCTTAAGAAAATTGTTATTTCAACGACGCACATTACAGGAAAACAAAATACTACAATGCCATTTAATTTTTTCTGGATCATGCAGCGCTGTCCCGAAGGGTTAATGTGTTAGAAATGGGGGGGGAGGGGAGTCGTAGTTGGAGTAGCTTTTCCTGCTCAAGGCTATTACACTGAGCACCATACACTGCGCTGGGTGGGGGCAGGCCATCTGTGTTTATACATGGACTATTAATTCAAAGGGGAATATTTTCTGGTGGATGCAGAGCAGTGCTGTACCTGATGATTTCCTGAAACTGTCACAGTATCAAGAGGTGGTTAGACAAAGACAAATAGGAAACGTACTACTGCTCATCTTAGGAGTTACTTATCAAAAAGCACATTGTAGAATTAAGAAGTTGCACATGATAAATCAAATAACGCAACTTCATAATACTTTTAAGTAAAAACACTTTTGCTTAAAAAAAAGAAAAAAGACTAAATCAGCAGTGTTTTAAAACAATAGACAGATGCTTTAACTAGGAGCAAATCAGCCTACGATAACCACCAAAACCCACGTTGCCTAGCAACATACAATTTAGGAATATGCTTTCAGAGCAGCTTTGCGGATGTGTCCATTAAGAGATGAAATTACCAAAGCAACAAATGTCAGCCACATGCAAATAAAGTCTGCTCTGCTAACTGTGTGTGTGTGTGTGTTAAGCGTGAGATGTATGAGGCAGACCTGAGGAAATATGTTTCTGACGCACAACTACATGAGAGCCAGCAGCCTGTTTTGACAGGCGAGCTACAGGGATTTTATTTTTAAAAACGTTCTCTCCTAGGCTTGAAAGTCTCAGAGATAATAAAACTGTCTGAGTCAAAATTTGTTCTCTGTTTGTGGTGAAAATTTCCAGTCTGTTTCAACCCATAAATAGCAGCGGAGGTTGGACAGAGCCAAATCAGGGTATCTGTGGATTAGTTCAACAGTAGAAATTGAGGATCTGAAGGATTAAAATCCCCCCCCCCCCATCCTCTCACTGCAACCTGCACTGAGAAAACGACACAATCACACAGCAGCCATCAGAAAGGTAATTCGATTTTATCTGTCTGACAACGGTGGTGATAGTCTACCTCTAGTGAGCTGGTGTTAATAGGGATATCCATCTTAACTGTCCAAAATGTCTAAAACATTTGTCTTATAAGACACAAAGTAACATGTTTTAAGTATAATTAAAAAAAAACTTTTACCATACCTACAATTCAAACTAATTTGACATAGTGTAAAAAAATAATGATGGAATGTGTTTCATTTACATCAACTGAATCAAGCTTCAACAGATAAAACACGTATGAAGAAAATCCTAAATAAAAAAAGGAACTATTATTAGCAAATTCCCTCAAAAAGAACAGATCTACTTGTTATTCCATGCAAGTCAGTAGAACAACTTGACTGCAGGAGTGTTGTGATGTCCAACTGATTTTAAGTGCAGCTGCAGAAACTGTGACATATAAGATTGCAGGAGGAAAAAATAAATATTCACAGTTTTGCATTTCATTATATTACTTATCAAAGTCATTTGATACAGCAGTGTTGATGCCCCCCCACACACACACACACACCCACACAAAAAGACAAATATCTGCAAAAAAGTAGAGGTACAGTATATAGTAATCCCAACAACTTCTCGCAAAATGCAAATATTCAAATATTCCCACACAGTTAACACATCTGCCCATAATATCTGGCTTTTCTAGTGCAGAGAATCTTAATGCGAGCTGTTCACACATGAATGCAGCGACTGACAGATTGTAACATAAAACTGAGCACAGTTGTTAAAAATCTGAAACGTAGCAAAGAGGATGCTGACAGCTGTTCCTCCCAAATCCTCCATACTGTGCCCTATCAACGCCACTTTCAGCTGCATTTAATGGGCCGGTTTCTCATTCCGATAAAAGACCAGCATGAGATTGCTAAAATTAAAAAGGACTTCACAGAAAGTATGAAGGAAAAAAAATTTGACAAATCCGGCTCTCACAGAGATAAGCAGACAAGAAAGTCAGATGAAATTTTAAGAATCAGGACAAATGCTGAAAAAAGTAGAACAGAGCAGTAATAAAAGCACAAGTTACTCTTCAACTGTATTAATTTCAACATCTGGAAGACAGTTCAGGGGGTTTGGGCAAAATCGGATTGTGTGCAATTAATTGTCAGAAAGACTGTCAATTCAATTTAGTTATATTGCGCCAAGTCACAACAAACGTCATCTCAGTGTACTGTACACACAAAAAAAAACAATAAATCTAAAACGAGCCAACAAATTGTGTTAAATCAATAATTATATTTGCCACTGTGCAATTCCAAAGACATATTTTTGTGTGCTACATACAACCACTATCATGTGTGCATGTGAGCCCAATGGTGGAAGGCAGTGCACATCAACGAATGCTAACTCTACAAACTTGTTTAACTGCCTGAAACAGACACAAATCGGAGTATGAGGAAGCCGGAAAGGACAGACCATGGCCACAACGTTGGCTGCATGCAAGTGCAGTTGTCATGTATCAATCATCATATTAATCATTTTAAATGCCTTATTAAATCATGATTTTTTTTTTGCCAATATCGCCCCACCCTAGAATGCAGAAATAAATTTTTTCCTCAACTGGGTGTAGATAAAAAAGAAATGGAAATTCATCTACTTTTGAATGAGAGAGCTCCAACACAGCTGTCCAAGTCTGTTGTGTTTTGTTTATATCTCTAGAATGGGTTGCTCTGATCTGTAAATTCTCTTCATGGGATCAATAAAGTATCATTCAGTCATTCATTCATTTAAATGATAGATCTGTCCAAAATGATTTAAGACTAACAAAGGTCTTCTATCATATTTTGATTTCCCAAACTCAAATATAAGCCATAATTTGTAAGAAACCCTGCTCGGCCAAATAAATTTTATGTGCCCTGATCTGAAAGCAAAACACACAAATATGTACTGAGTCGATATGTATTCACATACGACTTATCCATCAAGTTGATGGATGAAAATAGATTTGAACAAACAACTGCAATCTTATACCAAGGTTGTTGTTTTCAATGTACTGAAAACTCTTGAATACATAAAAAAGGGAAAACATTATTCATTGCTTGAGCAACATTGAAATTCCTGAAAGCAATAAAAGCTCTTTAAATGATAATCATTACAAAAAATATAATGAAACTGTAGCACACATAAAATTACTTAGAAATAAAATCTAGAAATTAAGCATGTATAGGAAGACCAAGTCTATTAAAAATGTATTCAAACAGACAACAAATTACCAAAAAAGAGGAAAAATAAAAGCATTTACTTGTGTCTGGAGATGCCATAGTAGACACGATGACAGGTGGACCTGTGCGTCGACTCAACTTCTGGTTAGCAACCAGGACACCTTGACCTTGAACAGGTACCCCCACTGGCACAAGGGCATTGTCTGATGCTTGACCCTTACGTATCAACTGAGGACTTGGGTGGGGGCTATGCATAGGAGACATTGGAAGTATACTCCTATCCCTCTTCATCAGCTCCATTGGTACAGTGTAATTGGTGGAGTATGCTTTTGGTACTTGTTGAGGTGGCTGCTGCAAAGCTGGCATGGATACAGGCATCTGCTGTGGCATCCCTGGCACAGATCCCGGTATGGCAGGCATTGATCCAGTCATCTGCTGTGGCATTATCTGCATACCCTGCATAGGTACCCCAGAAATTGTTACTCCAGAAGAGTACGCTGACATTGGTCTTGTCTGAACAGGCATAATTGCTCCAGAGTATGGCCCGGGGGAACGAGGTAGTTGGCCTGGGTAGCCGATTGAGGCATCCAAGAAGTTTTGAGAGGGAGCACTGCTGGGCCTCCTACTTATTACCTCGCTCATTCTTGGGGAAATGGTTTGCATAGCCCCAGGTGTTGGTGGGGGCATAAGTTGAGGATCCATGGCTAAAACATGTGGAGGATGGTGGTGCTGTTGATGGTAGATATCTGAACGATGGCTAAAGCTATTAGAGCGACCTCGCATTGGTGTCTGAGGTCGGGAGGGGACTGGAGTAGCCTCAACAGGCCGCTTCAAGTTGTGGAGCAAGCGAGACAGCACACGAGCTTGGCCGAGGTTGGGAGCAACGGTGCGGACATCATTGTCTTCCATAACAGTTAGCATGCCAGTGGAGTCAAATCCCTGCTGGATGAGTGATGAAATGGTGCTCTCTGTTAAGCCCTCATTTCGCAACAAAGAAAGGAACTCTGTATCAACTGCCTTCTTGGGATCCACGGGCAACGGCGTCTGTGGAGTAGCTAGGGGAGGTGCAGAAGATGGAGCAGGAAGTGGGGTAGTTGGAGGTGGGGGTGCAGGAGTAGAGACTGTCTGCACAGGAACAGGTACAGCTGGGAGAGCTGCTGCAGTCTGCACAGGAGCAGGTGACACTGGAAGGGGAGCAGACAAGGCGAGGTGTGGGTTGGACACTGGCATGGCAGGTGGAGGTGGAAGTGGTTGTTGCTGCTGCAGATGCTGCTGCATCTGGTCTTGCTGAGGCTGTAGCTGAACTGGTTGCTGTTGCAGTTGTTGCTGTATTTGTTGTTGCTGTAGCTGCTGTTGCTGTAATTGCTGCTGTTGAGAGTGTTGTTGCTGCTGGAGTTGCTGTTGCTGCATTTGTTGTTGTTGAAGTTGCTGCTGATGCAGCTGTTGCTGCTGTATTTGCTGTTGTAATTGCTGCTGTTGCTGGATGGTGTAAGGTGATGCTGTATCTTGCCTCATTATCACTCCTTGACTGACTGGATCGACTACAAGACAGGTAGCAACTTGCTGCTGTGAATCCAGAGGGTGGCCATCAACATCTGTAAACACTGACTGACCAGTCAGAGGTGGAGGTTCACTGGCATATCGAGGAGAAGCTTGCTCCATACCATAGTGTACAGGAGTTGGGGCTCTGGAAAGTAAGCGTTGTTGACCATCTTGCATCATCTTGGTAACGGTTACAGCACCAGGTTCCCTATAAGCTCGATTCAACTCATGGACTGTTGGAGGAGGCGGAGGAGGAGGAAGAGGGGATGTAGGGGCTTGTGGTCCTGTCCTACCTGACTGACTCTGATCCCACCCAGCACGAGCCCCCGGCGCCATCCCAAAATGTGAACCTGACCTGCTGAGGGGATGAGACGGTGGGGGTGGTTGATCTGACCGGTAAAGGCCCTCAGGTGGCCGAGGAGTCATGGCAGGATCGTGAGAATAGTAATCCTGATGTGGAATTGATCCTCGGTGAGCCATGGGCGCCCGCTCGTAATGGTTTAAATCTGGTACAGAGCTCTTCCTCAGCCCCCGCGGATCGTGTCGCTCAGCATAAACCTGCCCGTAGGGAGAGTCTTGGTAGGAATACGGAGCACGTTTCAAATCCAGGTCAGGAGGACGCACCCCTGGTGGAGCCTCGTACCACCCTCCCCCCTCCCCGTATGACAAAGAGTTTCGTCGGCCTGCTACTCTTGCTTGCTGCTCATACACGCTGTCACACTGACTCTCCCACTGACCCTCATTCCCTCCCAAGGTGTCCCAGCTGTGGGAACGCCCAAGACCTAACTGCTTGTTAGGCACAAGCATTGGCAAAATTGAAGAAATTGTTGAAAAGATTAACTAAAAAAATATAATTAAAAAATAAAAGTTTTGGGAAAGTGTTTTTAAATGTTCAAGTTATCACACAGCATCAAAGATAAAACAAAGGGAGGAGGGAAAAGCAAACAGACAAAAAACAAAAAAAGGAGTACTGTTTCACCTGATACCGGCTTGTAATAAGTCCACGCTATCAAGTGACTCCCCTTTAAGCTGAAAGTCCTTCAATAATTAATGTCAGGCCAAGCCGTGTTGTTGCGTGTGACGAAAAAAAATACCACACTCACAAAAAACTTTCACATCACAAAACCACACAACTACTGCAGAGGAAGCTGAGTTATTCCATGTAGGACCCGATCATAGGACGCAAGCGTGAGATAGCCATCAACATTCAATTGTAGAAGAGAAAAAAAAAGGATAGGCTGGGTTGTAGGTTGGAATGGGCAGGGGCTTGTACTAATCCGGTATGGTTTATCTCACTAGGACATTTTACTCGCTCTGCCGATTGCTATGAGGGATTACATCTAAATAAAGCCTGTTTAATTCCACTTCCTTCTGTGACGTCACATGAACCAAATAGCAAATATGGTGATGGCGGTGATGCCAACAATTTTGATTCCACCTAATAAAAACCCCCTCTGCCCAATCCTTCCACGACACCTACCTGAAGCTGCTGATGATGCCCTGTTGTCAACAGGTTTTAGATCTGCCCGAGTCACAGCGCAGGGTGGGGGAGGCCACACAAGAGGCTCAGCATCATTGAAAACAAATAAAATACAGCCCTCTTAGCTTAGTTCTATGTGCTGTCAGTAAACATCAAATCCACTCTGATTGGACACTAATCCCTCAGGCCTCATGCTTCCAGCAGAACCACCACGCAATTGCTGCCCAACTCGCTCAGAAACGTCCTTGATAGCTGCCTGGTGCTCAGAGTTACTGCCTCACTCTCCTTGATTTGGGATTACCCAGACCTGCTGTTTGCATATTAGCTACAGGATATTGGAAATTGTATTGCACAGGGATTGCAGAACACAAAATAAAATCCATGTGCTGAGAGTCTCCCCCCTTTGCCCCATGCTACCTGGACCAACCACTCAGTTATAAGTGTTATTGGTCAGTTTGTTGAAGAAAAAAAATGTAGCCATTGCACAACATTTTGAAGTTACAATGCTGTTTTAATAAACCACAAAAATGTTTACATAATGTGATAATTTTTGTTTGTAAAGTCAAGAACACCCCCCCTTTTTTCAAATCTCCCTTGATCTCTTACACGAAGACGGAGTATTAGGGACATTTTAATTGTAATTTGTTTTTATTACAAGAATAAAGTCATAACAACATTAAGGGTGTAACATTATGAGAATAAAGTCATGTGAAAATAGTCTTATTACGAGAATAAAGTCATATTACGTGATTGAAGTCGTAATATTATGAGAAAAAAGTCGTAATATTATGAGAAAAAAGTCGTAATATTACAAGATTAAAGTTGCAATATTAAAGTCATAATATTACGAGAACCTTTACACAAAAATGCAGTCTTACCACTACAATAAAATGAGGAAAGTTGAGCAACTTTGGAAGTTGTTCTTTAATATCACTTAAAAGAAATACTCCATCTTTTAGCACATTAGCATCAAATTATCAGTAGCAGGCTCTTGAAACAATTGTGCAAATTACTATGATAAACTGAAGCCGTATTGCAATTAATAGCTGCATTGTCAGATTTAGTCATCACGATGGAAGCATATTCCACTAAAAGCGACCCAGTGTCATTGCGGACTTCTTTATAAACACAGAGACACACATGGCTGTCCACAGCATGTGTGAGGAAAATAGGGGAAGGGGTAAAAAAAACACTTAGGAACGGAAAATGGACATATGCCAGATTACCCTTTTTCTCATAATATCATGGCTTTTTGTTCTCGTAACTTTAATCTCGTAATTAAAAAAATAAAGATCTTGTTGTGTGGCCCTAATACTCCGTTGTGAGAGGTTCGGTAACCTAGATTTCGAACATGTCAACCGTTTTGGACGTTTACCTGTATAATGGGCCCCAAAAATTGGCAATTTTTGCAAAAAATCTGTACTGGTCTCACCCGCGCGGGGGTGGGGGGTGCTGTCGATTGCGGAGATGACAGCGACTGCTGCAAAGCAGGAGGGAAAGGGAGTGGAAGAAGTGGAGAACTTATTTATAGTTGTACTTCTAGCACCAGAACAGGTTGGAAGATGGTTATTTTAAGTTATTTCTTGTTTTTTTAATGTTCTACATGTTAAACTAATTTGAAGCTGGGGTTTTGAAAAAACCCGTAAAACTTGAAAAAATCTGTCAGATTGCTCTATATGTCCATAGACCTGCAAAATGATGGAAAATCTGTGTAAATTATAGACAATCCATACAACTTGACATGTATGAGATTTGATCCTTTGTAGAGGAAAAAACACCATCAGTGTGCAGGGAATGCTTCTTTTGTATTTTATTCAAAGCCCTTATGCTTTCAAAAATCCTTTGTTGGCAAGCACAATTATTACCTAAAACCTCTCCATTTAATGTTAATTTTCCAAATAGTACCCCACCTCTTGCACAGTGACTACGGGCGCCAGTGACCCGCGTGACCCTGAAAGGAAAAAGCAGGTATAATGGATGGGTGGATAAATGTTGTTTTCCATGATGGTATTTTATAAGCTTTAACTAACATATTAACTGCTTTTGTTTAACTACAGTGATGTTCCTCCACTTCCTGGCTGAAAGCTGATCGTTTCTATCCTTTTGTTTATTAATGCATGAAAACACGTTTAGCGGAAGACGTGTCGATTTTCATCCCAGCCCATTCGCAGATACTTCTATTGCAATAGACAAAGAAGCTCAAACTTTACTCTGAACAGATATTCTCAACATTTTGGTTACGGTTCCTTAAAATTTTGTCAACAGGGTCTGTGAAACCTGCAGTCATATCAGTGAAACAGAAAGTCTTGTTTAAACGTTGTTACGTAATAAAACAGCAGGGAGAGAAGAGAGTGTGCTCAGCTGTTTTTATTTTTTGCAAGCGAACAGAAAGAACTGATGGTAGCTGATTTAAAAGCATCCATGCTTATAAAAGGGAACCTTGTCAGAAAGGTAAGGAAGGTATTAGTCTGGTTGATGTTTAAAAGGAAATCAAACTGCCAACAAGAGCAAGCTGTTCCAGTGACCCTAAGTGAAGAAAGGAATTAAAGCTGAGAGACTGCAAAAATTAACCCTTGAATCAAGTTTTATTTTTATTAAATAGGTCAGATTTTAATGCCATTTAACACCTAAAGGCAAGCCATGTTTGATAGTCTGCAAGACACAAATCCCTTAAAGTGTCACTCCGAGATAAACAGCATGACTTAAATTTAAATAGTGCCGCTTTAAAAGACTTTGTATATTAAAAGAATTTCTATGTCTGATACAACCACATCTGTGTCAAGGCTATGTTTCTTCTCCTATTGCTTCATCTGGCCCGGTTCCCCAGAGATTCTTAGTTCAGCAGAGCAGATCACACAGCTCATCCTCGAACAGAAAGAGTAAGGCAGAGGTGTGTTCTCAGGGTTTCCAAATCTAATCCTGACAAAAAATAAATAAATCTCCCAGTTCAGTTCATCTCAAACTAAACAATGTTTGATATTCAAATTGAAAATGTTCCTCCATTTGACACACTTTCAAGACTGCGCACACAACGCCAGATTCACTGTAACAGAAGGATTTAGGAATTAAGCTGGAGGTTTTTAGAGCAAACATAATACCACCCCGGCAGAAGCTTAAAAAGACTTTGAACTGAATAAAGCTTGACTAGTGAAACATTTTAAAGAACGAAAATAGACAGAAATACAAAATAAATGATCAAGTAAAAATGCAGTCTTGCTAAAGAACCATTTTTTTTTTTTCAAGGAACGCATTTCTATTTTAAAATGCAAAAATCAACGCATGTTTTTACCTAATGTGATGCCAAACATACATATAAAACAAGCTGCTTTCAAATTTCACTCTTCATCCTCAAACCTATAGACACACACAGTTGCTCGGCAGCCTTTTGACCTCGCTCTGATCGCCTCCCGACATGCAAAAAAAAGGCCCGAAACGGCTTCGGCGCTTCGTGTCCCTTTTCATTCACACATGTAATCCCTCGCTAAAGCCTTGGCCTTGGTCAGGCGCGCATACATGAATAAAAATCACACGCCAACTCGGAGGGAAAACTGCCCCTCAACGGAAATAAAAACAACTGTCTCCTACAGTGTGACAGGTCACGTCGCAAAGACATGGCTTGCATGTTAAACATGCTGACTTATGCATGAGAGTGTGGCAAGGCACTAACAGAAAATGAGATTACAATACCAATAGCACGGGTGCTGCCAGATGAATTGCAATTCACATTTAACACACAGTATGTATGTAGCTGCTGTGTTTGGGATTCCAGTTAGAACATTTGTCCCTGAAAATATCACCAAAGGGCCTGAACAAACTGTAAACACATGTCAGTGGCAGTGGAGCTATTGCATAAAGTCATGTAGGTTAAGTTAATAGTCTGAAGTGAAATGCATTTCTTTCCATTGTGCAAGCACAAAAACACAGCAACGCTTGACACATTCTATTGAATTTTCTCAATGTCAGCTACGTTATGCAGCGGTTCAACCATCTATAAGCCCTGTTCTTTTTGCTGCATTAAAACAATAATTCATCCAGTTTTCTGTCTGATTATAAGAAAGCCATTAAAACAGGGCAACGTAAATGATAGTAGGGGCCACAATTTTTTTAATCATACTACCAGAGGGCCACATGAGGCTGAACACTTAACCTAATGTCATAAAAATGCCATTTTAATAATGTGTGTTTACGTATGCTTATTGAATATGGAGGACCGAAACTGACATAATTAGAAATAAAAGCAGAAATATATGAACGGTCCAATAAATAAATAAATACACTTAAAATGCGCCAAATAGATTATAAAAGAACTTGACCTCATGTTTAAAAATTTAATTGACCATCATATTTATTTCTCAGCTTAGTTCAATCAAATTATAGATTTAAGCACGTACTTTAAATTTTACTGTTTAAAAACTGTTTTTCCTTTTACTTGTATATGCATTTGTGTCTCTTAAATTATAATATTTAATTTTTTTTAAATAAATTTTCTCATAGGTCTTTTTATTTCCATGTGTTATTATACATTTCTCTGTCTCCTGTTTTTACTTTACCTTATGCATTTCTGCCTCATTATGCAAATAAGGTGGGCTGCTCTTCTTGGGTCAGCTCCTCTTCTATTAGTCAACAGACAGGAAGGAGCAGGATCTATGTGCAGATTTACTGTGTATGCTTGTTGCTTCAGTTTAAATTTTATTTTAAAACAAAGACAAGATGGAAACACTTACCTGTGTATATGTTTTAAACTAAGCTTTAACCTCCTAAGACCCGAATTCTCGCATTTACGTGCATTTTTGTCCACATTTTAGGTGCCAGGTCCTAGGAGGTAAATCTTTAAACTTTTTTCTGTGAACTGATAGACTACCTCCCATTTCACCTGTCCAGTTTTCTCTTTCCTTTTAGCCCGTGTCTCAATTCATGGGCATACCCCGAGCATAGTACTGTCCTAATTCGAAGGCTCCTCATCATGCGGCCGACAAACTTTCGAAATCCAAGGATGCATGCGAGTATCCTCACCGGCCGAGGATATCCCAGGAATCAATGCGCGGGCAGCAAAATAAACAGAGAAACTAAGACAGTGGAGTTTTATTTTTTTTAATGAGTCAGCGTAGTTTGGAAATTCACCACGAACCAAAGAATTTGTTTTTAAAAGTAAGTTTAGAAACTTATCTGTTGAAATTTATGCAGCAATAAGATGTTAAATAAAAAAATGCAACTACAAGTGCTGATACTGGAACTAAACCCGAATTAATAATGTTTTTTCATTTATTTACGTTTTCAACGTGAGGTCATTCTTTCAGTAAAAAGACATGTAAATACATGTCCCAACGCATTTTAAGTTTGATATGAAACTGATCAGTATAGTAACGGGGAGTGAGTGATCACGCAAACTCACGTAAAGCCAACATCAGGCGGAGGGTAGATCTTCTCATTTCACAACAGTTTTGAGCTGCCTACCCTGCCTAGGGAGGATGTGGCCCACGTGGCCCAGCTGGGTTACATGCTCATGAGGACCCAGCCCATAAATTGAGACACAGCCTTAAGGCTGCAGCATACTTCATCTGAACTGCCAAAATTGGGCTGAACTGTGGCAGTTTCATGACGAAAATTGCATCATTTTGTTTGTATTGTCGACATTTTGGCACCTTCTTGTCGCAAACCGCGGGTCGAACTTTTTACCCCCCTCCACGTAAGAACACATACGAACTTTATTGTGTGATTGGTCAGAAGTTTGTGGAAGTGATTGTTTGTGCTGCAAGTGCTCAGACGCTGCATTTTGCTTCAACCACTCACTTAAAAAAAACCCCCAAAAAAACGACTCGTCTCCAGAAGCCGACTGTTGTAGCAGGAAGCAGCGGTTTATAAAAATAGTCAAACGGCCAAAAACTCGTGAATGGAAATAATACAGATGTTTTGTATGGTGAAATCTGACTGATAAAAACTTTGAAGTTTAATCCGTAACCAGTTTGTGGAGAAAAAACGTTGGGTGACGAGTCTCGGACTTCTTTTCCTGCACTGTAGACTCCAGCGGGAAAGAAATCCCATGCAGTGATGTATGCTGCAGCGGGAGGGGTTTTCCAGGATCTCGGCACGGTGTGTTTCAGGAGCTAGGAAAGGTGTGTGTGAAACTGAATGCCGAACAACCACGTGACCTCGCGTCGGCGGCGGAGCGAGCATGCTGCAGGCTTTAGCCGTGGCCGAATGTCTTTTCTTCACTGGTAGAGAAGATGTGTGCGCGAGGTGGGGTGTGCATTGGTGGTGCCCTCTAGTGGCAAACTTTGTCTTTACAACCACTTCAGTGCCACAGAGGCATTTTTATACATTTTTGTAGTTATTTATCTAAGGGCTGCTTCAAGTGAGGCCCACAGGCCACCTGTTGCCTATCCCTTCTTTTAAAATAACTCACAGCTGAAGAGCTCGTGTTAAAATAATACTTTTCCAGATTATCATTGTCCCTCGCCACTGATAAGCAAAGGCAGGCAATAATGTTTTTTTCCCATTTCTGTTTGTGTGTGTCTTTTAGTAAAATATCATGAACATTTGAACAAATTTAAACCAAACTGTCAGAACAAAACAAATAGAGGGTTTAAAATTATTTTTATTCTAGATCAGGGGTGTCAAACTCAAGTCCTCAAGGGCCACGATCCTGCATGTTTTAGAGGTTTTCCTGCTCCCACACACCTGATTTCAATGGATAGGTGATTAACAGGCTTCTACACAATTTGAAGAGTTAATTCAATCACTGAATCAGGTGTGATGCAGCAGGAAAATCTCTAAAACATGCAGGATCGTGGCCCTCAAGGACTGGAGTTTGACACCCCTGTTCTAGATGGAAGCCACATCCAACTGACCTTGACAAAATGCCTCTAAATCAGCCAGTTGTACTAAAATTGTGCAAAAATTGTGCATAAGCAATGTGTTGTTTAAAATTTTACTATCAATTGCTTTCTGTTGACTTAATGTGTGTTGAGCTGCTTCCATGTCCTTTTTCTCCTCCCTGCCACCCCACAAAGCCTACTGTGGGTTTTTTATCGGAAGTACGGAACAAGACCAAAAGAGGGGAGGATGGTTTATAAGAAATGTCTAACTCAGACACCACTGTGATGACTTCATACCAGAGCTGGATATCAAAGTGTGAAGTAGAAAGGGAGATAGAAGCAAAGAGATGAAGTAGAGTCCTAAAATGTTTAGGGCACACACAAAAAAAGGGGGGAAAAAAAAACTCTCTCACACACAAACCCTTCTACTCACTTTTACTTCTTCACATCCCTTTCTGATCATTTTGCAGGTCTGAAATATGTGTTTATTAACATTTCAAGGCTAAAATAAACACTATTTTAGTCAAATTATTTAACATTCACTGCTGAAACAAATCATGTTTGCTTGGCAAAACAAGACCCATAATCACGCAATAACTTAGAGCCACAAACAAAAAAACCCTCAGACCCATTAAGACAAATTCCACTACCCCACCTTGTGGTGCCTGCGTCCAATCACAAACCAACCATCAGTGCCACGCTGACACTCTGCGACCTACTTCACATAGCAGCACCTCTTCAATCCCATCTCTGCTTGGATCAGCCAGTTAGCTCTGGCTAAACGGCAGTGGCAAAGACTTTTTACTCTGCCGCCCGAGCCAGTGCATGCTGGGAACACAGATGGAGCGGACAGAAGGAGACGCAGACAGAGAAAAAATGGGGGGAGTATGGGAGTATGAGAACTGAAGCTCGCAGCAGATGTTTGTCACAGTTCCCTTATTGCAGTTACATTCTTGTTGGCACCTAATCAAGCCCACAGCAGAAGGAGAAGTTATGACATATACATTTTGAAAGCTGATGGCTAAACTAAACAAATCTTGTTGGGTTTATTAGACAAGTAACTGTGGTAATTTTGATCATTAATTAGGAATTTACTAATTCTGATCATTAACAGGGTTGAGACTTTTGCACATGCTGTCTTTTGGCAGCAAGAATTTTGAAAATATTTTTAATAAATCTCCCAATATTGTATAGAATGAAAGTTTGCTTATAGAAAAACGAACAAAAGATACTACTACTACTACTACTACTACTACTACTACTACTACTATCACTACATAATCTCAAATGATGAAAACTGCATAACCTCACATTCGATAACATAAAAAAACATAAAAATACAATTAGAAATAAAAATTCTAATATTAATAATAATGATAATATTATTATTAGTAGTAGTAGTAGTAGTAGTAGTAGTAGTATAGTAGTAGTTTTATTACTACTACTATACTACAACTACTACTAATGATAATAATAATAATGCTTAAAAGTACAACATTGACCCATTTTTTATTTTAACCCAATTGTATTTTACGGTACTTGTTTTATTATGTTATCATCCAATAACATAATAATATTGGCGGCATGATGGATCAGTGGTTAGCACTGATGCCTCACAGCAAGAAGGTCCTGGGTTCGATCCCCGGTTCGGACCTGGGGTCTTTCTGTG
>JARVJO010000001.1:30927454-30951787 GCA_031762555.1 Cynodonichthys magdalenae
GATGCCTCACAGCAAGAAGGTCCTGGGTTCGATCCCTGGTTCGGACCTGGGGTCTTTCTGTGCAGAGTTTGCATGTTTTCCTCATGCTTGCGTGGGTTTTCTCCGGGTACTCCAGTTTCCCCCACCCCTAAAAACATGTACAATAGGTTGCCTTCATGTCCAGGCCTCCCTTGAAAAAGAGATCTGAGATCTCAACGAGACTTGCCTGGTAAAATAACAGTTAAATAAAAAATAAAAATAAAATAATAAGAATGCTGATTCAGCCTTCACATCGTTTTCCTGCTTGGTTTCTTTTTTTTTGGTGAGGTCATGCCATCATCATCATTTCAGGTGTACTTTGATGATGCAGTAATCTGCTTATTTTAGCTCCAACAATTAATTTATTTAAAATTTAATTTAAAATGATTTTAATTAAATTCATCACATGCTCAAATCTGTTCAGTTTGTTTCAACAATGTCCTTCTCCTCACTGATTATTGATTAAATGTCAAAACACTTTTTATCAAACCAAGTGTTTTCTTCTTCCAGCATCTCAAACATATTTTCTTATTTGCTTCATCCAAACATAATCTGAGTTTGTTCTGCCTGTGAGTTGCTCAAAAACCAAAGTAAATCAGACAAAAACATTCAGTGTTCCAATGAGATCTAAAATCTTGCACCGTGACGACTTTTGATAAGGGCAAACAGTCACACTACACCATCCATTTCAAATGCGATTCAGACCACAGGCCCGTTGCAGTTAGCCACTCATCACTGAGATGTAATCAATGCACTCTGCTGCGAAACAACTATCGGATTGACACAGTTATCCTCAGACAATAAATGGGAATTAAAGAAGCTGCTCTTGCTGTCTGGCTCCAGTGCAAACCATAACCGCGAAACAATCACAATCACTCCATAATGCTCTTGTTTTTTTGTCAATACACACGGCATGAACTTTGATTTCTATTTCACGCCTCGTCCCAACAGTGTGTTTATAGATAATAGTGGGTGGCTTTGACATTATGCAGCAGAACACCCCATGCCTCTGGTTTTAAAATACCCTTTTTATATGGCTGAGTAGATTTATTGCTACTGTGAAAACGGTGTGATTCACCACCCTCTGATCTTTAAACTTCCCTGATGTGAATCACCCTCTTCTACACATTTTTAAGAGCAGCTGTGCTGACTAACTGCGCCAGAGGTAAAAAAAAAAAAAAAAAAAATGCAATCCTTTTCCTTTTTAAAGAAGTGACTTTACTGTTGATAAGAAACATGGACCTGCAGAAGGTGTCAGTGGCAGGACTAACATACTGCTGTGACAACACCCAGTCTTTCCTCTTGCTTTAAAAAAAATGAAAAGAAAATGTGTTTCCAAGCACAGGAAGGCTTGTGGTTTGGAGAGCTTTAAGATGCCACATGTGGCTCTCATTCCGAGGGTGGAAACAGCAGCATTACTGCTGCATTTAGGAACCTATAAAGCTGAGTTTCTGAATCTCGGTAACATTTTCCTCAGAAATGAACAAAAAGGAACATTGTTATGTGATACTCTGAGGCGTGTTCGCGTAAACCTCATCAGTCTTTCCAAGAAGACCGTCTTCCACTTAGATTGAAATTATTATCCAAATTGCAAATGACTACATGCTGCTTTAGAGTATGTCATGTGACTCACTTAGAGATAAAAAAACTCACAGTAACAACAGTTTTTGTGTGTGATGTCTTTAAAAAGCTTTGATCCTCACAACAATCCCTAATTGTAACAAAAAGGCATTTGAGTGTCTTAAAACATAATACTAAAACACTCGCAAAGATACATAGTCCGTCTATCATTTTGGCAGTTAATGATTTAATAATTAATGGAAGATCTTGTAAAGATATGGGAGCTAAGTTTGTAAAAACCCTCAATTATTTAGTAAATATTTATTGGACCCACTTCTCTAGTCCACAGACTCTGGTTCCAAAAATACAACATGGAAGTTCCTACAGTAAATGGACAGGCAAGGCGAATGAAGTTTCTTGTCCAAGGATCAACTGAGGCGGTTTGAACTGGCAATCCACCGGTTACCGGATGAGATCCTACCTCCTGTCACCATTGTTTGATTGATGGATTGACTGAGAAATTATCACCACAGTGTTGAAAATAAAATATAATCTTCAAAATGTCTATTTTTTTATGTAGTATTTTTTTTCCTGACAAGCCAAGACAATAAAACACAATAACAACCAAGACAGAAAAAAAATAGTGGTATTCATTGTTTTTATGTTAACTTGTCAGCAATCCAGTCCAAACTGATCAATTCTATAATAAAGAAAGGCAACAAATCTTACAGTTTATGGTTTTATTGGTGCAGATTCCAATAAAATACATTCTAACTAAGTGACTACTTCATATTATAAATACTAGAAGCAGAATTTTACGTGAGTTTGAACAGGCACCTCTATTTAGTCTTTTAGCATCTCTTGTTGATGGTTGATATGAAGCAAAACTAACAATGAGAAACTGAGAGGAACACGGAGCAACAGCCTATTTGAAACACATATGCACACGCACACAAATCAATCCCACAACCCACTCTAATCCAATCTAAGGGCTCAAAGGAAATTTTCACTTTATTACAAACTCCTTTCTTCATCTCTTCTGCAATCTAAAAAAAAAACAACACAAAAACGTTCCATTTCAAGTCTCCTTCGACTATCAGCCAGCCTTCTTTTACTCTCCAACAGATGCACAAACACATACACACAACATTTTGCTCTGCTGACATTCTTAAAAGATGAAGTTTGAAGCCTCAGCTGGTCCCAGGGCTCCCTCCGACACACACAAACACACTCATACAAGCAATCCCTCTGATCCCTCTGGCTTTTTACTGAGTTTGTAGCAGCATGGCTCAAAAGGCTTTTTTGGAGACTCTTTTAGTAGTAAATGGAAAAAAAAAAAAGAGGAGAATCTCTTGCATACTCTCAAATATATACAAACGTGTAAACATCCAGCAACCAAAATCATCAATTTTCGAATGCAAATAAAGTATTTCAAATGAACATTTAAAGAAGAACAAAGAGGAAACAGGAAATGGTGGCACTCACCCTCACAGATTCTGTCCAGTCGCTGCCGTTTCACTTTACGTTTGTCAACCAGGGACATCCTTCCACAGCTTCAAATGTTTTCTCCCCTCTCAATTTTGTTTGCCCACTTAGACTTCCAGCTCTCCAAAAGCGGGCTTGTAGATGTTTTCTACCTAAAATGTGAGAAAGCAGAAACCCAAATTATTCCCTGAAACAAGTTGAACTCATTGGTGAGTTTATGGTTTTTAGTTTGCTACAATTTTAACTTTTTTTTGTGAGGAAAGCACAATGAAATGTCTTTCAGAAATGCTCCCCATGGATGCAGCAGAGTTATTATAAAACTAATTTACATCTGCCATGCCCTGAGGGTGTCATGATATAAATATACAGTGACTTAAAACACCATATAACAGAGGGTGGAAGATAATTCTAAATTATGCAAAGCAAAACATCAGTTACAGTACATGAAAAAATGTATGACGCACCAATTAAATATGCAGAAATGTGTGCAAAACGAAGTTAGCTGTTACACAATTGGATCCTTTTCTGCGAAAATATTATGTTCATGTCCCCCTTTAATGAAGAAGTGACGTTTGATAGAAGCGGATTACTATTGATTGTGCAGAATTAGCAATCAGTTACCTCAAAGAAACTCTCCACTAGAGGGAGCCTCATCTCAGAGAACTCCATTTATCTAAATCAAATAAAAATAAATAATATATTCTGGAACTAAATGCTCCTTAAATCAATCAGAAAAAAAACAACAACAAAAAAATTAAAACCACAAACACACAAATAAAATCAGTTTGAGATGGTGGAATTTTACAAGTTATTATTTTCAAAGACTGACCACTCCAATGAACAATCGACCAATCAGTTCCTGCTGAGACTTGAGGAACACTGCGTTATTTTATTTAGTTACGCTTGTTGGAAGAGATGGAGCAGACAAAGACAGAGTTTGGCACACAAATGCACACGCACACACCAAGACAAAAACTGGCGAGCAGAAAATGTGGGATTACAAGCACATGAAAAAAGGGCATCGAGTCACACAGTGGAATGTGGGTCAGTTAGTCAGCAGACGGGAGGAGGGTTGTATCAGCAGAATAAAAGACATAAGGGGGGAGGGGGGGGTGTGCTGGTGGTGGGAGTGAGAGGAAAGTACTAGAAAAACATCATCTAACAGGATGAGTACAGTGTGACACCATCCTCCTACATTTTGACTGCAGGTCTGTCGACATTTTTGCATTTCTAACCTTTGTTTCATTTCACATTTGTCCTTAGGCTCATTTTCCTCAGATGATTCACTTTCACATCGGCTCTAAATTGATTGTTTTTATGTTGATACCATATTTGCTTTGTAAATACCTTGTTTCAGGGGTGGTGCGTGCGTGGCTGAGCGATGAATTGATGTTTTATTTTGTCATGGACAGCTATAAAGCGTGATGCGGTGCGCTGCAGAAATACTGACCTAAAAAAAAACCCCAACAACTGTAGCTGCTAATTCTGACCATCTTTCTTCGACCCAAACACATTTCAGCTTCAAGCTCCTCCGCCACTTGCCTCCTCCACAAGGTATGCCTTCCTGCCAAAGAGCTAAAGACCCACATGTGGGAGTCAGAAGCAACTGAGCAAAGGGGGGTGGCAGAAAACAAGTTACTCGGAGGCGAGGGAGTCGCACCGACTTGTCTATGAATAGAATGGAGGAGATGCACGGGGTCATATCTGGCTGCATGAACAGCAACTGTAGAGGTCACAAGTAAATCTGACCGTTCATTTTCAAGTAATATGAAACATATTTCACTTTGCTAACTTTTGGTTAAGTGCACAAACACTGTCAAAAATTGCTCTTTAGATCCTGCAAAATAGCTTCAACTAATGCTCTTTATGTGCAAATTTCAGCATAATGAAATTACATAAATAATTCTTCTTGTGCAACTTTTCCCTCATTTTTGGTAATTCGTTTAAAGCAATGCAGTTTTTCCTGTAATATTTGTGGCACAGCTTCTCAAGTATTCACAGTATCTCCCATGTCTGGTCTTCAGTTTCTCTACAGACACAGGCTTTTAGCCACAGTTAGGTGCAGGCCTGAAAAGAAATTTGCATGGCAGTAACCAAAAGCAAATTTAAATACATTGTGGATATTTGTTAAAGACAAATTTCTTTAGGCAAAGCACCGCAACTTTTAAAGACCACTGTTGGAAATTGTATTGGGTACATAACACCCACCAAAATACCACTGTAGAATAAACCCACAAACGTTTCCTGAGAAATTGAGCAGATCACAACAGAAAGTTAAAGATACTGACTTTTTATCAAAACTTGTCAAATGTGACCCAAAAATTGGATGAAGAAATCCAATCCAAGAAAACCTAAAGTAAACACAACCTGAAACACTTAACTTTCACACTTTATTCCTTAAACCAGAGGTTTGTCTGTGGGGCTCTACAATTGTATTTTTTGTTTTATGGTGTTTTGCAAGTAATGCAGAACTTGCTTCCTAAACCATTGATGGTCTCTAAATCCTGAATGGGTGGTCTGATTTAAAAAATACTGTTTTGGAATCATTGCATAGAGTTTTTTAAGTAAAAGGAGGAAAAACAGTTGTAAAATAACTGAAAACTTTATCAAAGTGCCTACTTAGAGGAAAATAGGTTGGGAATCACTGCCTTAAACCTGTGTCCAACTAAAGGCAAATGTGGCCTGCCACAGCATTTTTGTGGCCCGACAGCCCTTCAAAGATGTATTAATGTCTTAAAATAAACACTTTACAGCCAGCATTGACAATAAACCACATCTCCCACAATGCATGTTGATATTCTACCCACAAAATGAAGGAATCCCACCACTAGATGCAGGTGCACAGGGTTTAAAAGTAGCCGTCAGCCAGCAAAATGTGACGTATAAAATCTACATTTCGTGATATTTTTGGCGGTTACTTTTGCTGTGGCCTAGTTGTAAACATACAAGTTGGAACACCCCCTCCAGTGGGAGTTCCCTGTTGGAAGATATGAGTTCAGAATTCAAGGTGGCAGCAACAACTCCACAGAGAGTAAAACTCTTACTTTTGTAATAATACTTCTGTATTATTTCTTATTATTTATTCAGTCGTACAAGCAATATTTTTCAGTGTGTTTATACAAAACGCTGTTTCCATGCACAAAATACCACATAGAGCTCAAATATTGTTTGTTAGTGGTTCTCAGCAATGAGATGGGGAAAGTGATGTTTTGTGTTCCGTCAAAGTTAAACATGAAACGTCAAAGGCCATTACAACCATAATGCTCATGAGGCTTGGTGGAAATGAGTTTGACACATCTGCCTTAAACATCTAGGGATACTTTTGACCATTAAAATACAGCTTTTAACTTTTTGCATGATCACTACAAACGCAAGAAAAACAAACCATAAAAATCTAGAATAACAACTTGCACAAAGGTGGCAATATAATGAAATGTGACTCATATATGAAGGAGATTCACGTCTCTTTCAAAAAGGAAAGGGGAAAAAAAAGGAAATTAACTCAGCTAAGTGGGTTGAAAAGTCAACGTCAACTTAAAACGAAGCTCTCAGCTAGATGAGAGCCAGAGAGGAAGTACAGTTCTCCTGCAGCCTTTACACCGTCGCTGCTCGACTGTTGCTCAAATAAGTGCTGTTATGTAACTTAACAATAGGGGGATTGACCTGAGAGAAAATACATACTCTGAGCTGAGGAGAAAGAGAGGGGGGGATGTCTCACACACACACACACAAAAAAAACAACTCCTGGGACGGTGTGGAGATGTCCAACTCTGTCAGTTGTAGAAAAGAAATCATGTCATCTCCTGACAAGTCTGTAGATGTTCCCAGATCGTGACCAAAGAAAACAGCTGAGTGATGTGGGGACTGATGCAATCCTCACTGTGTTCTTGGTAATAAAGATGGTTTTGAGTATTAAAGATGCAGGGATTGTGTAGCTGACTGCTGTCTGCAAATCTTCTTTTTTTAGAAACACTCAATGCAGTGATGGACTTTTCCTGCAGTGTGTGGAACCCACAGTATAAAATTCTAATAATGCCAATTTCCCTTTGCAATGCTTGACACACACAAACAGATGTGTGTCATGTAGAAAACCCTGCTGTTCCCGCACTGCATTTTCACTGCTGTTAGAGGCACTTAGTACATGGTTGAAGCTCATTTGGCAGCAATGTGCCAATTTTGTTAAAGGCATCCTTGACATTCTTGGCACATTTTTCTTCAGAAGTCACTAAGTGCTTCACCAACCGTCGCGGTGCATTGTTGCCCATGTTGCGTCACTCAGCGAGGTTGCAAATGTGTGAAGCACTTCTCCATATGACACCTTGTACGGAAAGAAATGTTACAAGCAGAAATACATTTTCTCACTTTAGAAAAACAAATCGCTCTTACTTGTTTTTTTTTTTCTTTTTTCTTTCTACTCTTTTCGGGAAGAAAAGCACACAGAGAGGCAGCTCAGGAGATCTTGTTGAGATAACAGCATCAAAAACTCAGCAGGAGGGAAGAGAAAGTGAAATGTAGATGGATGTTTTTTTTTTTTAATAGAAAGGGGAAGTTTGTATCTTTAAAAGGGAAGTTTCTCTGTCTCTTATTAAATCTTTAAATGAAGTGTCATCTTCTGGCATAATTTAACATACTTGGTGATGAACAGCAAAAACACACACAAAAAAAGCTTGACACTTGTAGTCACACACTTGCACAAACCGCAAGAAAATTTGCTGGTTTTTAGATAAATCTAAAAGCATTAAATAAAGTATTTTGGTACAATACATTATATGCAATAATGCAGCGTGCCAGTAAATAAAGTTATCCTATAGTCAACATTTTGAGGAACAATGGTGTTGCAGCTACAGTAAGTTATTTCTAAGGAGTCTATGATTTATTTTCCTAAAGGTGCAACACAGCAGGAAAGAAGAAAGAGTCGAGGGTGGTTTTGGTTTCTCTTCCTTCATTTATCTGATGGTTGGGGGGTTCTGTGGTCCACATAAAGCTGTCACTCAGACTGCTGATTTACACCTTCCTCTCTCCCTGCTAGGCTCTTCTTCCTATCCTGACTAAATACAGCCTCCTTTTTCTGCCCCTCCATCATCATCATCACAATCCTTAAGTGTGTCCATGGGCTTCTTCCGTTTGTCCTGTCAGTATCTGGTACAGAGCCATGCATTGTCTTTTTCCATCTCCTCCCCCCTACTCTGCATTCTTTCTATCTTTGCTCCTCTCACCCTTAAGAAAAATGAGACTGCAGTGGTGCTAATTGCTGACTTTGGCTATTGCGCAATTTCGTAATAATGTCTATTCATTTCAGTCGCCATAGGAATGCATAATGGTGATTTTACTGTGCACCGTCGCCTGTTTGCCAAAGCTCAGTGAAGCTTTGAGTGCAGCCAAATATCCGCCCCCCTCCCCCTCTTTACAGCGCCTTACATCTAATAAACTAAACGAAAATCTGTCATAAAATCTCCCGTCGCAAGAAATTGATTTCCCACCTAACAAGGTAGAGTCTGGATGATGAAGGATTTACTGATTGCATCATTCATACACAGTACATGTAAAGGATGCACAAACATACGTGCACATGATTTAAGGTAAACCTGGAAGCTGACAGGTGAAAGGCTGCATCCATGATGGCTTTATTGTGCCAGTAAATCTGTCTACTCCACTTTCCTGTTGACATAAAACATGACAGTAACCAATGCTTGCACTCAAACACACAACCAACACCATTCTTCCATGTATGATACTTTGTAAGGTTCGGACCAATCTTTAACCATAAAAGACATCAAACTCATCGCTGATATCTAAACTAGAGATAGGATCAATAGCTCTTTAAAAAGATCCGGATCTTGAGGAGTTGTTTGTTTCATAAGAGACTTTGATTTTGAACAAGTTATGTCATCACATAGGGATACGAGTCATTACGTCACATTGGCGGAACCATGTGTTTTATCAAGTGGAAACCCCTCCCCTTTCCCCCTGAGCTGCTGTACTCCACCGCTCTGCCTGTTTTCCAAGAGAATGTGAAGCGGGAGCAATTATCTCCAATAAAATTAAAGATACAAGAAATGGGCTTTACTGTCCACGACTTGGTTTTAATTGTTTGTTGTAAGGAGCCGTTCAAAAGATCTAGATCGTTCAAGAAGGTCACAAATCTAATCTAAACAAACTTAAAAATGTTCACAGACAACAAGAAGATGCACCCGTTTGACAGGCTGTAGAATGTGCCAAAAAGAAAATGAGTCACCAAAATGAGGTGACTCACAACCATCTCAACTTTTTGTAAGCATCCCTCAGAATTGAACTAAACAATTTAGACCTAAAATTAAAATTTTTTTCTCTCCTTTTTGAATCAGGCACAAACACATTTTATTTCAGATGGATAAAATCCACCAATGCAGATCCTTCCTATTGGCATTGCATGAAAGGAGTTTACTTTATTTAAGTCTCTACATTCTCCCCCCTCATAAAAGAGGGGGGACTGCCTATGTTGCATACAGTATACATTTATAGACAACATTTAAACCAGACCTAATAGTTATTTAATAGGCTTAAATAACTCAACGTTTCAATGATCCTTATCCTTGCATTATGAAAAGTGACGCAATGAAAAGTTAACAACAAAATTATAGCCTGAGCATTCCTGGAAGAAATATATAATATTCACCACCTTTTATGCCAGAGTCTTTAAATAATCCATTTTATATTGAGAAATAACATAGAAAATACTTTTTTTGATGTTCTTTCATTTAAATTAGAGATAAGACAAATGGCTCTTTGAAGGGATCTGGATCTTGACAAACCGTTTATAGAGACGTTCAATAGAGCTATTTGATTTTGAATGAGTAACGTCATCGTGTGGCACCCTCTGCCTGTCTTTTGTAAAAAACATGAAGGAGAAGTTTTCAAGGATTAAAAATAAAGACATTACGAGGAGTAAAAACAAACAAAAAAAAAATAGTAATTTTTTTTTACTATCTATACTTCAGTTCCTATCATTCGCTGTAAGGAGACATTGAAAAGATTTGGATCGTTGGTGAACTTCACATCTCTAATTTAAATCTGACTTGGTCAAACAACTCTTCCAAGTGAGTTAATGTCACATTTTCTCAGTTGCATGTATCAAATCCTATTTAATTTTATGGTTTAATAGTTTCCTGGTTGTGTTTTTTTCAGACACTGTTCTTTCTGCCCATCTTCCCTTGCAGTTATGCTTGCACTTTTTATGCTTTCTTTACAAGCGTAAATTAAATAAATGTGAACATCACTGAGAAAATTGAGTCTTCACATCCTGCAGTATAGTAAAATGTTTTATGCTCAAACAACTGTTTTAGTGTAATTAGATACACTTGAAAGTTGTTTTTTTTTTGTACTGAGGTTTGCCCATGTAAATTTTAATTAGTGAACTCGATGATCTCGCTTTCACTGCTAATTAAATATGGAGTACCTGATGCATATGCAGCGACTGTGCAAACAACGAAACTCCAAATTAACTGTAGAAATGAGTTCATACAGTAAGTGCTTTCATTTACAAATTTCTGTTTGAAGAGGGGAGAAAAAAAGCAATGATACAGAAATTTAATCCTCATTGTAGGGTGAGAGTTTTCTGAACCTTTGTTAAGTACACACAATTTGTAAAGACAAAGACTACAAAAGAAATACAAACTGTGCTTTTTCTGAGAGGATTGTGCCTGGCTGTCTGGTTATTTATTTTTTAAAGTAGCCAATATCCCAATTCCAACTACTTAAAAAGGAAAAAAAAAAGTATACAGTTTTACAAAGATATTTGTCATGCTTGAGCAGCAGCAACTGAAACTTGTCAAACATTTTAAACAACCTTTTGTGTCTTCATCATCTCAGAGAAATGCGGTCAGTCTGACTTGGGTTGATTTCCTCTTTTTAGAATTTAAAACAATATGTTAAATAGGGGAAGATTTACTTGCTGTGTTCATTAGCATAGAAATATGATTAGAGTTTATGAGCAAGGAATAAAATAAAAGGTGAGAGAAGGCAGTGAGCTCTGGTATGAACCTCACATAATTAAAGACCTAGCATTCCTTGATGAAATGCATATCACCCATCACCTTCCAATTTGAGACTAAGATCATCTTATGCTAAAAGTTGATGGCATTATAGCTGCTTTGGTCAAACCTTGAAAATCAAAAAACTTAATGTAAAATATCATGCACTTAGATTATGTCCTTAATGACTCAAATACAAACCAAATTTCAGCTCAGTATGTGTAAAGCTGAATGAAGAAAGATATTTTTGTTGGCTAATATTGATTAACTATGATGACCAACTTTTCAATCAAGTTGACTCCAAATGTTATCAGTTGTGTTTGTACATCAAATAGTTTCTTTTTTTTATCTGTTCAGTGGTTTATAAGATATTTTGCTAACAGACAGACAAGGACAAAAACATTATCGTTCCCTTTCATCTTTTGGGTTAGGTGCTAGTAACCTTATACCTGGGTGTGATACAGGGCAGGGTATGTTTCCTGTAAGTACTCAGAAAGTACACAGTAAGTGCACAAATACAGAATAAGCAAAATTTTATTAGCTGCTGTGTTTACAGTAAAAACGTCATTGGAATGTAAATAATTGTCTTGAACACATTACAAATTTATCAAAAGTTGAAAATGAAAACAAGTTTTAGGATTAACAAAACAATGATTAATAAGCAAAAATGTCTGATTCTTTTCATTAATTAAATTATTTGCTGAAGCTCCAAAAGCTTAAAGCCACATCTTCCCATTTAAATTTCTGCAGCTGAGTCCAGGTGGGTATAAAAGTATCCTCTGGGGAAACTACAGCTTCCCTGGAGCTTACTGATGATCAACACAATGAGGGAGTCATGGTGTTTCTAAAACATTCTTCAGTTTCCCACAATGAGACACAATAATTCCAACTCATATTGTGTTGTTCAGAACAGATCTCAAGCTTGCTTTCATAAAAAAAGACATAAATATTTCCTTTAACATCTCCCAAGCATTTAACTTGATCCTTCATCACACTATTGTCTCATATGATGTTCACTTTTTTTCAGCTTAATCAATTCAGTATTGTGCATCTCCAAGGACCAATATCACAACTCTGCTTTCAAAACTGTAGCTGGGTTGAGAAGTAGTAATCCATCTAACATGGTTTTCTTATTTTTTATGACAGTAAACTACATGTAAGACAACTAGACTGTAAGTTTGAGCAAATGAAGAGTAAATGAGGTTAAGGAAAGGCCAAGCTTGCCCCAGAGACCAGCTTGCCATGAGCTGAACACCACTGACCTAGATTAATACCAACCACAGCAGCAGCAGCAGCAGGACTATTAAACACACCCCAGTTTCCTGTATCCTGCCTTTCTGTCTGTGTGTGAAATGATTCCATCTGTCAGTCTCAGCTGGGCTGTGAGAACACCGCCGAACTCCACTGCCCACACACACACACACACACGTATATATACAGGCCGACACCAAAAAAAACACAGACGCGCTGGCTGGGATCTGGGGCCAAGGTGGGTGTCTGGCTGCAACCTGACGCCTAGGAAGGGGTGGGGGGTCTGAGGGGGGCTCTTCTCAGCATGAAAAGCTAAAAGATGGGAAGCGAGACATAAGGTGGTGACTTTATGAGGCTTTATCATTTCGTCTCTGAGTAAAAACTGGAATTCTTTAGGTTGGAGCAAAATGGTTTCAGTGACATCAAGGTTAATCCCTTTTCATTTTGTCTCTATAGAGTAGTGGTAAACAAACGCTTGTGGTTAAAATACAACCAATTTAGCATGTTTCTCTGTTTATGCCTATGTGCAGGTATTTTTTTTTTCTTGCTGTTATATACTGCGTAACTGACATATACTGCCATGTTTTCGTGTCCAAGGACAAAAACTGGTATTTACCAAAAAGAACCACAGCTGAAAAAGGTAAGCCACTTGTGAGCAGCAAAATAACACAAAATAACTGAGAAAAAAATACGAAATAAGGCAAGGGCAAAGACAGATTACAAGGCATGACTGATATTCAGAAGAAAATGGGAAAAAAAAACATTAAGCAGAAGAAGAAAATAAGACACACAAGAGAAGCAGAGAGGGTTTAGGAAATGATCCAAGATAAGAAATGGGTCAAAAGATTCAAAAAAATGTTCTTTGAGTTATCTGAAACATTTTAACAGCTTGAACTTTCTTTACAGTTAAAAAGATGTGAAAACCTTCAGTCTGGTTTATCAACAGCGAAACATAGTTCTTTTTCTTGCGGTGCTTTTTGTCGCAAAAAGGAAAAATGTTCTCAAAATATAATGAAATTAGCAGTAACTAATGCATGTACCTGGTACTAACTTTACCTAGTCTGTACCAGATTACAGACCAATATGTACCCCAGAAGTACATGGTAAGTACACTGTACATACCAGGTTTGTACTGTACCACCTTGTTTGTACTTGGAACATTTTGGCTGTGTCCAAATTCAGGGACTACATCCTTTGAAGGACCTGGTCTCTGTGGGGTGATAAGAATAACATTAACAAGATAGAACTCAATGCCAACCATCACTGATCTCAATGCTATTCAGATTTTTATTTGAAAACTGTACTCTTTTCCCTCGCTTTGTCTGCCATTACAAGCAAAAAAAATCTCCCATTGGTCCCAATGCATCTTAGAATTGGGTGGGCCAAGAAGGAACCACCAGATCAGTCCCTGATATGTTGGAAAAAGGAGGATGCATTTGTGGGCTGCAATTAGAGGAGCATTTGAATTTGGAAAGATGTTGGTGCAATGCTGTGATGTAATCGGCCTTTAAATTCGGCCTTTGAAGGATGCAGCCCCTGAATTTGGACACAGCCATTATTAGTTTCTACCTAAAAATCTTGTATCCGTAGCATTTTTTTTTTTTTTGCTCTTCCAAAAAAATTTCAATTTCTTCATTCAAAAAGAATCCAGCCCGCAAGTATTAGCACTACCTCTATCAAGCTTTTCATAGCTCTTACTTGCCTATCCCTTGTGACAAAAAAGTTAATTACAAAAACAATGTTCAATAGCTAGAAAAGACGCTTTTCTTCTGGAAACAAACTCAATGCTCAGTAAATGTTTTCCATCTCAGTGACACCTATTTCCAATCTCCCTCTGAGTCCCGAGGGGACAATTCTCAGAAGAGCGGGAAGGAGGAGGAGGGACGAAGAGTGTTTTGGTTTGCCTGGATTCTGTGAAACATTAACCCTCGCTAAATCCTTTTCTTGTTCGGGACCAGGAGCCTAACATCTCCACGCGAGTGAAAATCAAACACGTCTTTGTGTGAACAAGCTGATGAAAAGCAAAACCCAACCACCCTACTGAGCTTCTCCGCAGCAGAGAATCAAAGACTTAGCCTCGGGCTCACCGAACAGTGGTAATATTCATAATTGAGATAGCTAAGGTGATAAAACTCAATCACACAGAACAGACACTTTGCCTACACTTCCATAACTGCACGCAACAATAGAGTAATGTACCAATTTTCACAACAGAGAAGTGAAAAGAGGCGGGTTCAGAGCTTACAATGCAGCAACAAGTAGTTAAAAAAATAATTGTGGGACATTCTAGAAGCACACATGTACTCTGTAATGATGATGCACTTGGATACCAGTGTCGACTGCTCATTTAAATCAAAGAGAAGTGCAGCTACTGACTTAACAACGTGGTTCAGATTTCAAATTGTTTCATGGACACTTGCCAGATTTTCAGTTTCTGGCCTCCTGCCAGTGTTTATGCAAGCGAAGAGCCTGTTAGATGCATGAAAGTGCGGTATGTGAGTAGTTTTTAGCTGGTCTGGATTCATGAGTCCATTTAAAAACTAAGGATTTCTATTAACTTAATTGCCCTGAAGGTTGTAAAGACAATCCACACACAATTCACCAAAATCCAAAACTCTGAGAAGCAATCTTACAGAAGCGGCATTGATTTTTAAAAGAACAGAAAGGTAGAAAATCCTAATTGTTCCTCAAAGGAATGCATATCGCCTGCTGCCTATCATGCCAAACCTTTGAACTATTGTTATAGTCAAGACCACCTAACCTGAGTCAGTCAAGACCAAGACCGAGGGAGTGTGAGACCGAGTCAAGGCCAAGATCAGAAAAAAAATGAAAGTAGTGCCCTCACCCATACAGTTTACTGTACACAGGTAGCTCACCTGATATGTATAGCTAATACTGACTAATCTATATTCACATATAGCTTACCTTTCTTTGTGCTTCCATTCTAAGGGTCGATAAAACTTTGACGTAGTCCCTACTGTCTCTGAAAGAGAAGCATTGCAGGATTTACAAGTCGCTGTATGCTTTCTTTTGGAGGATATTTTACAGATATATTCTTTATGATTTATGTAGCCAAATTGTATTACTGAAGCTAGGAAACATCTTCTCCCCAGACAACCATTGCTTATTGGAGGGCCGTGTGCGAGTGAAATGGCATGGGGATGGATGACAGCGGTAACAAAAATACATAATTAGCAATGAGTCACGCTTGGATTTGAATCTGTGCGTTTTACATCCAATGATGTTAACAAATAAATTGGACAATATTCTGGCAATTTAGTGATATTTCCACAGTTGTGGTCTTGACTGATCTTGAAATAAAATCCTGAATCCTCAATGACCAAGACAAGACAGATTACAAACATGGTCGAGTCCAAGACGAGACTGAGATGATCAAAAAGTGGTCTTGAGACTGGTCTCAAGTACTAAAACACTACTTTGAACTAAGAGCACTGTACGTTGAAAAATAATACACTTGCTGCCATTTTGGTCAACACTGAAAATACTGTTAAGTGCAATCTCATGCGAGTTGTGAATGACTCAGCTAAGACCACAGGGTTGACTCAGTTAGTGCTAAAGTTTTCACACTGACTATGATCTATGCTGAACATCTTGTACAGAAAGGCAGAATCGTTGAAAGCACTACAACATCAAAAAGAACAATGAGTTGAACACTGGTACAAACCCTTGGGCAAAGCTGACTAAAACTCAAAATCAAAATCAAAACTGGTCTGTGCAAAGAGGATGGATGCAGAAGCCTCAAGAAAATGAAGACCTGATGAGTCTTTTCCCAACACTAACCCCTAAAGTTCTCCCTGCTTCTTGTTCTGCAACATCATCAAGCTTGTAAAACATTCTGCTACTTTTTATGCATCTTCAACGTAACGATAATAGACCACAGATGCCTGATTTTGTAAAACACACGTACACACACATAAACACATACAAAAGATTTCTCAAGGGGTTTCTTACAGGTATGAGACTTTTCTTTCAGCTTTTATGGGTTCAGATAATATACTCGCTGCCAAAAAGAAGAAATGTGATGAGCCAGTGAAAAAGAACAAAATAAAAAAAAACCTTTCAGCTCGACAAAATGAGCTTCTGCATCTTCGTTCGCTATTAGAAACAGCATTTAGACAATGTGCATGCATGCTAAAAGTGTACATACTGCACAGCTCCAGATTGAAACATCCTATTAGGCAGCACATTCACAGATCCATTAGCATTTAAATATGCTGGAGATGTGCTTCTTTCAAAATACCATTTTTACTCCGCTGCGAGCAGAGTTCTCCAGTTGTCATAAACAACTTCTTTTTTTTTTAATTCAAGGACCTTTTCAAATGTCAGGGCCAATCAAACACAACACGACAGGTCTCTGGACAGAAAAAAAGAAATACAGCTTAGAGGGCAGAGAAGAAAAGCTGACTTATGCATATTCATGTGGTTGGAAGGTTCAGTGACTGCTGTCTCTGAGAACTGTAACCGGTGGCAAAACACTTTGTGTGGTAAAACACTACAGAATATTAATGATAAAAAATATATATATCTTAACCACCCCCACTATGTCTAAATGTCAATGTCACAGAGCCACGCTGACCAAAGCATCCACGAGTGTCTCTTAAATCCCCAAAACTCCATCTTTTTTTTTTCCTCCCTTCTCTATCTCCGTCAGCAAATTTGAGCAGAAAAAGTTTTCTTGGTGAATAGATGCTCAGCAGAATGGCAAACAAACAGAGCCATCCCTGCACTGGCTGGGGCCCCACTTCAGCATTTTAGACATCTCTTTCAGTTAACAGCTTGCCTAACATCAGCAGGATGGATTCTACTGACACACGTCTATGTCAGCTTTTGAGACACAAAGGAAGCTTTCCCCCCAACCGGTGCTTCACACCACCTCCATCTGAAAACTAGAGAGGATAAAAAAAAAATTAATAAAAAAAAAAGGAAGTAAAATCTAAAAGCAGCCTATTGTCTGTATATGTGTGTAACCTTTTTGAGAAGACTCCACCAGCTCGGTTAAAGAGAGATATTATCATCCAACTGCTGCTGTATTTTTGACTCATTCACTTCCTGCCTCTCTTAATTTGTTTCTGTCTCTTCTCTTTGGCTACAGGAAAGCACAGTCATTCAGGAGGACATTATTAGCTGTCAGCATTAACAACCCTTGTAGCAGCCGAGGCAGCAGCAGCAGAAGAAGAAAAAGCAGCAGAGTCAATATCATAACAATGTGCAGAGAAAGCTCCTTCTCTGCCCCAGCGAGCAGAGCAAGCAGTCAGGACAGCCTGCTGCGTGCAGATGGTGCTTTGTCTCTGTTAGTTTCTGCAAAGTGACACCCAGGCACAAACACAAGAACACATGTAAACATAGATGGAAGACCACACAACCATTATTTCCTATTGCTGTGTGTGGTTTGCATGAATGTTAAATGCTGTGCAAGTTTACAATAAGGCAATAGAGATGATCTACGCTTTTCTGACAAGGCATTCGTACGTAAATCTTCACTTATATAGCACCTTTTAAAACCAAAGTTACAA
Source organism: Cynodonichthys magdalenae (assembly GCA_031762555.1). Lineage (NCBI taxonomy): Eukaryota > Metazoa > Chordata > Actinopteri > Cyprinodontiformes > Rivulidae > Cynodonichthys > Cynodonichthys magdalenae. The sequence goes on from JARVJO010000001.1 coordinate 30,945,312, forward strand.
AGGGCCTCACATTAAATAAAATACCATAAAACAAACATACAATTATAAAAAGAAAAGAAAAGAAGCACTTTCAAACTGTAATACAAGTACCACTGGTGGTACTCAGGATCCCTTTAGTGGTACTCAGCAGAAATTGTGGTATCAACAGTTTACAAGTGAAAAAACAAACTAATTCACCATCAGACACTGAACTGTGGTGTACAGCTGAAAAGCAGAGATAGCCAAAAAGATGAGTGGTTAAAGTACAAATTGATCTCGGCTCCAAATAGGAAAACTACTCCAAGCAAAAGTGCAATGGAGAATATTTTGAGAACTATTGTGAAAACTGGAGTGGACGACGGCTAGCTGATGTGCAAGTGGCCACTTAGATAGCACCAGTCAAGTCTCTATAGCAGGGGTGTCAAACTCATTTTCACCAAGGGCCACATGGGCGTTATAGATGCCCTTAAAGGGCCAGTTGAAATTAACTTTGACATTTCATGTTTAACTTCGACTAAATCCCAAAACGTCACATTCCTCGTCTATCTCTATGACCGAGCACCACTAACAAACAGTAACTGAGCACTACATGGTATTTGTGCATATTAACAGCATTTTAACATGTCCTCTTATAAACACTGACAATAATTTCAAATTTCATATTGAGCTGTCATGGTGTGAAAAGAAGAGCAAAGACTGTGTCCTTAATGTTACCACGATTTAGCAGAGATGTGTGAGTACACTGCTGTAGCTTAATGTTTGATTGTCTCAAACGAAACCTTTTAAATACATTTTCGGATTTGTTTAACAGCTGCTACACTGGATCAACTGCAAACTAAATACTTCTGTTTGAATTCCTTTCAGAAGTGCATACCTTTCATGCCAATGTTTTAGAATATGATCATCCTATGTTAAACAATGAGAGAGTTAAACATATTGGATATGTAGGATGTGGCAGCATGAAAATACAGCTAAAGTTAACAAAAAAAATTGGCTGCACTTAAGAGCAAACAGCTTCTGCCTTTCTCACTACTGTATCTATGATATCAGCAGCAGCAGACAAGAGTGAGAGCTCCCACATACAGAAAAGCACAAAGAATCAGAGCGAAAAGAGTTTCTTTAAAGCACACTGGGCAAACAGGTCTTATCGGTGAGGAGAATCAGACACCTGCTGCTGCTGTTGTCTGGTGCGGCGCACATCCACTCTCAAAACTATCCTTGACAACCACAAACAAAGACACTCGGAAGCATCTGGGACACAACAGAGCGTGTTCCAACAAGGCAGGAACAGGTGCAGGGAGATAGTGCACCAATTATATTAAGCACAAAGTAGATTTTTTTTTTTTCATGTCTGCTCTTTTGAGACTAAATTAATGCTCAAAGATTAGAAAAAGTGTACCCAAAACGGCACACAACACGATCTTTTGTTTAAACTACAATTAACATTTTCATTCAAATATTCTTTCAACATGATTTGTGGGCAATGTTTTCGACAAAACTCAAAATCAGCAAAAATGGACAATGACTCAATATTTAAAATGGGAAGTTGCTTTAAATCCCAAATCCTCCTTTTTGTGAGATTTAGGACTACATCTGCATGACATCAGACATATATTTTCAGCCTTGTGCTGATTGCAAAGTGTAATTTCACACCCATTACCTCCACTGCACAATGCATGGCACAGTCACATCACATGACAGTAAAATCCTCCCTGAGCAACCTATGGGAACTTTCAGAAGCTCTAGCCATTATGCGAATTCTCAGAAGAGCTCGCAAAATCTATCCCAGCAGCGTCCAAATTACTGTTAAATGGAGTATTAGGCTCTTAGAATATGATTAACCAATTAGCACTGCTTCTCTGAGTTCAAAACATGAAGACATTGCACAATACAGAGTATTTTTTTTCTTCCAGTTGCTGAGCTTCTAGTTCTTTTTTTTTTTAATACAGAAGATACGGCAGCAGTTCTAGAAAGTATCATCACACAGCCTTTTCACATCCTCTCTGTTCAAAATGAGTGGAGAGCACAGTCAGAAACAGCACCTGTGCTTTCAAAGTCCATCATCATCTCTTCCTGCTTTGGTGCACTCAGTCGTTGTCCAGCCCACCTCTCAGCTATCCAGCCTGGTGCAATACAGCCGAGACGCACAAAAAAAACGCGCCGCTGAACAAGCAGATCAGCCATGTACATCGGCGCTCCCTACAAGCACAAATCATGTTCATAATCACAGTACGCTGACTCCACCAGTCACCAGGGAGTTTCTATTGAGGTAAATGAGACTCCTGATTTTCAATACAAACACACAGCTACTGAAACACGAGCTGCGCGTATCATAAATATTAAAGATTCTGCATCTTCCTGGTATTTTCCCTCTCGATGATAAAGAGATACCATGTATACGGTGTGATGGTCCCTAAAGGTACTCATTGCAAAGTCATACGGACTGGTAAAAAAACTAACTATTGAAGTAGAAACAAAATCTGCACATTTTATTCTATTGATGGATCATGTGTTCTTAAATAGAAAATTTGTAAACAAATTATGTGACCGGAGGCATAATTCCACAAGCATTTGTTGACCTACGGAAAGAGCCAAAGTGACTGAAAATACATCAACAATGGTGACATCCACAAAAAGGGCTACTTGGGAATGAGAAGTCTGACTATTTTTATGCACTGCATTGTATTTCAGCTCAGATTTGTTGAGAGAGTACGCGGAAAAAAGTAGATTAGGTTAAAAAGGTAAAGTTACTCTTCTAAAAGAAGTTTCACAAAACCTGTGTGTCTGAATGCTGAGCTCTGTATTTATGGCATTCCACTGCCCTACTTGATCCCCAATAATTGTACTTGACAAAATCTTTTTTTTTTTTTTACTCTAATTTTTTCATCTAAATATCTCCTCTGAGATACATCGCTTATTCGATTTATAATATACTTGTATACCTACACAGACTACTGCCAGCCTAATGAAGGTCAAACACAAGCTCAAGTGTTTTGTTTAGAGCGTACCCACATTTCAGAATTTACCATCTGAAAAAAACTCCTGAATTAAACTCAAAACGCACCTTTTGATATAGTTCAAGAGAACCTTTTATTTATGTGCAATGCGTACCTTTAAGAGACCAGCATTTGTGGGCTATAGAAAGTTCAACCTTCGAAGCAAAGCAGTGGGTGGTGGATAAAGGGGAGAACGAGCTGGGAAGATGGTGTTGCAAGTTGAAAGAGAGAAAGAGTGGAAGGAATATTGGGAGGAAATGAGTAAATGTATCAGTTGCATCATCTGCAACAGATTTTATTTATTTTTTTGTTTGGCAGCGAATATGGTCTCTAATTTAAAGTAAACCTCTTGAGATGATTAAATGTTTTTAATTATGTAGTATTTAAAATGCAAAGCGCTATGATCTGGAAGGACGCAGGGGCCAAGGCCGGCACGTCATTAACAAAGGCCTTTTCTCTGCAGGCAAGTTCCCCTGCCTGTTGTGACAATGCCCACGGGGTTAGAGCAGATGTCCGTTGCCAGAAGCACATCTGCATACAGCCTCTCTATCCCCACCCCTTCACTGGTCAGACAATGGAGACGCCCCCCACCTTCCTCCTCCTCCTCCTCCACTTGAAGCTTTCTCCCACTACTGCAGTTAAAAAAAACAAAAACTGAGGAGCGAGGAGGAGAAGTAAGAAACCAGCCTGTCAAACCAAGAAACTGGATATGTTTGGCTGCTTCAAAATATTAATAAAAAACTTTTTCCCCAAACTTATCCAGTGTAGTCTTCATGTTTGTACTCCTGTAAGGCAACTCATTCATATGAGAGGGGGGGGATCTATAATATTTTACCTTAACTGGATCTTTAATATGTTCAATAAATTGCCTAACTCATTAGTGGGGGGTGTGAGGGGGGATTTTAATAAAGCCAGGTTCCACATCATCATGTCTGCTTCAACCCTCCCTCTCTTCTTGTCCCTCCAAATGATGGCGCAGGGACACATGGACAGCGATGCGAGTAGATTACAGCTTTCCAAACTAAGCCCCCCTCCCTCCCCTCGGAGGAACACATACGGAAATATTTCCACACCTTTTTTTTTTTTTCTCTTTTCAATAATCTTGAATCCTCCTACCTCGACTGGATGCTTACTGAGTTCAAGCGTCGGCTTTTACAGGTTCCAAAAATAGCAGCGCAGGCTACGCATTTTTCAAATTCGCTTGTTATCTCGGATTTAGATCATGATCCACCTTTGAGATGACACGAAAAAAAAAAGAGAGAAAAAAACTTAATCCAGCATGCAATGGGACAATCTCCGGCGCTTGCTGGGAAACGGAGGCTGGTTTCGGGTTTTTTTTTTGTTTCTTTTTTTTTACGAGCGCGAGAAGCCTCGGCTCTCCGTGCGCGTGCTTCTCCTGCTGTTTACTTAGAAGCTTCATAAACACTCCTATTCTTTTCCTCCTGCCAGTATTGAGAGGTGTGTATCAGTTTGCTTTTCCGTCTCTCTCTCTCTCTCTCTCTCTCTCTCTCTCTCACTTGCTTTTTGAGTGAGGCGGAGCCTTTTGCCCACTTCTCCCTATCATACACAAACACACGTGCACGCGCACAAACACAAAACACACACACCACAAGTTTTTCTGCAGTTGGGGTGAATGATGGGACAGTGCTGGGAAATGTCTTGAAAATACATTATGATTATTACTATTATTTTTGTTATTATTATTATTATTATTATTATTATATTAATATTACTTGTGTTATTATTTATTTATATTTATTTTCTGTGTTTTGAGATCATGGCCACTAGATCTCAAACTTGAGGGTGAGATTTCACTGATGGTTGTAATTTAGAGGTCTTGAGTTTTTGTTTCATATTAAATTCAACTGAAACAAGAAAGCCCCAGAATTCCTACAAGTATTATATATCTTATTCCATTCTGCTGTTGATCAAATTTTTAAAATAACATTAGGAACAATATCGAGCGAAATTGTAAATTGTCACTCTTTGTGTCGTAAAACATTCTTAGGCATTACCACATTAAATTGTAGCACAATATTTGTTAAACTGACTAGCCATATAGGTTAGCTAATATTGACTATAGTTGTGGTGTCCATCTTGAGCTATCCAAAAGTTAATGATTTGTAGAGAAACATCCAATGGTTACTTTCTGAGAGTTTTATTAAAATCTACCCAGTGGTTCATAAGATATTTTGCTAACAGACAGGCAGGGTTGAGTCAAAAAAATAATGCTTTAAACAAAGCAGTCACGCCATAGCAATTAATATAGCTTGTATGTTGTAAATGACTCTGAACTATAACCACATCAAGTTTTAGAACAATACTTAAAAAATTGACTGAATTATGGTCGTTTTGTGTTATCATGAAATTAGTTAGCTGTAGTGGTCATCTTGAATTGGGTTGGCTCCAATAGTTAATCAGTTGCAGAGGTATATCCAGTGATTATTTTCTGAAAGTGTCTTATATCACCATTCAGTGATTTGTGAGATATTTTGCTAACAGACATATCTAGCTGACTCTAAATAGTTAATGTCAAGAGTTTGATTTTGCACTGTTAGCACTCACAACATGTGTTGCAGATCAGCTTCAGCTACTACCACACCAAACTTTAGGTAAATATATTTAAAACTGATTGAGTTATAGCCAATTTTGTGTTTTTCTTAAGAACAGTTGTCTGTGGCAGCCATCTTGAACAGAGTTATAGATGGAAATCCATTGATTATTTTCTGGATGTTTCAGTAAAAATTGTCCAGAGATTGATGGGATAATTTGGTAGGAGACACACAAACAAACAGACAGACTTGAACTTAGTAAAGGCTAAATATGTCTAAATTATACCTTAGTAAAAGTAAAATAAGAAATTAATGTATGAAAAGGAAAAGTGAGATTTTAATCAGAATGTATTGTTGATACAGTGTGGAGTTTATGTTGCTTCTATTCAGTCAAGCAAACAACTGGTCATTAAGAATAATTCAGTTTCAGTAAATATATCTGAGCATTTTAGGACAAACACAATGGATGTCAAAAAAAAAAAAACATTTACACAACTGTCAATATTAAAAAAAAAGAGTCGACTTCAAATCAGCTATTTATTTTTCCTTATATTATGTGCTGAAAGCAACAACTGCAGATGTTCCTAATCTATGTTTAATTTGTTTAATATACCGGTCTCATTTTCAATCATTTTTCCAACAGCAGAATAATTGTTGTTTTTATCATTTGTTCAGCATGAAGACTCTATAGATGACACAAAGCAGCGGTGTTCCAGCATAATTAAATTTATGCTGAGAATGAAACTTTCTGCAAGGAAAATCATGTTATACGGCACTCAGTTATTTAAAAAAAAACTAAAATTTTAACCTTAACGAACAACATTAGGCATTAAAGTGATGACAGTTTTATACAGTTACTTCTTCATACCCCTTTTTACTTCTTCATACCCCTTTTCAGACAACTTACATTAATCAATAATCATTGTCAGATCACAAGATTAAAAGTCGA
>JARVJO010000001.1:30955023-30972396 GCA_031762555.1 Cynodonichthys magdalenae
TTGATTTATTTATTATTTAAATTTGTTAATTGTCTGAAATAAAAAAAGTCATTCATTCATTCATTCATTCATTCATACATTTTCATATGCATTCATTTTAATATGCATATTTACAGTATGATCATAAGCTTAACCTCACTTATCACGAGTTGAACTTCTGTGTGTGTTTACATGTGTGCCTGATGAATTTTAATAGCTCCTCTGACCACGTTGTAAATCCTGTGAAAGCAGCAGGCATGCACGAACAGCACACAGAGAGCAAAAATAATACCAAACTATAAAAACACATTTTTATTTCAAACACCAATGAAATTTTCAATGGGCTGAAGCAAAAACACCTTCCTTTCTGATGTCAGATTTTCTAGTAAAAATCTGAGTAAATTTAAGAATTATTATTATTATTTTCCTATTTTTACCTTCCCAACTTTTTTCTGATTTGGGGTTTTACACAAAAATGTCTTCATGTTAGTTGAGTATAAGTCTTTTACATAGAATCTGCTGTGCTTTCACAAGTTAGGTGCAATAATTCTATCCTTTTCTGTATTAAGTGCAGGTTGTAGTCATAAAATAAATATAAACCTGTCTAAAAGCAAAACATAACACCTTTTTATACACAGTAAATCTTTAAATCAATACCGATTATAAAAACATTCACTTTATTGTTTGCTATTATGATTACAGATTGTAAATACACTTGTCAAATGATGTCAGTCAACACACACACACACACACACGTCTAATCTGGTCAATATACAGTGAGTATTTGAGGGGATCAGCAGTGTGTGACTGCATATTTCTGCAAAGAGACATTATTTCTTCCCTCAATTCCTCTTGGCGGAGATCTGAGTGTTTGACCTTTTTAAAATGCAAAGCAATTCTTCAACTCCAGAGAGTGAACAGGAGGCTCATGATTGTGCTACGAAATTTGATGGACTTAAAGCAGTAACTCATGGAGAGGGAGAGCTGCTCTGCACCTGCTCGAGTCTTGACTTGGTTATAGGGATACAATAACACCTCCAAGGGTTATGTTAATCTTTAAAGGCGAGTTATTCTTGTGCTGCGCCGCTCTTCGCTTCATTTGAATGAATATTTCTCTGCAACCTTGAATCAGTTTCTTGTGCTTAAATTACACAATTGCCTAGCCTGCCTTTGACAAGCAGCTCTGTTTGTGTGGGTGTGTGTGTGTTGTGTATCAAAGTCTTGGTGTACTTTTGTTGTGAAAATAAACCAAAAATCCACATTTACTTAGTGACTAAGTCTTAGATATTTTACTATAAAAAATAATCTTGTATAAACCGTCACAGTTACAAAACATTTTATTCTTATTCACAGCTTTTTCTCCCATTTTGAAAATAAGCGCAACTTTAACAGCATCATCAGCAGATCACTTGCAGTTCTCTTCAACTTAAAAGGGCAAATTGTGTCAAACTGAATATAACCACTTGTAACACATTCTGGACGCAGGCCAGATGAGCTGCTTCTATGAGAGTAACTGATAATACCACAATTGATCATGTGCCATTTTGCCAAATTCTCTATTTGTTGCAAAATATCAACCAGTAGCATTTTTCTGTTTTAAATAAAAGCTCGTAATTTTGCTGTGATCATACAAATGTTCTTATATTTGAAAAGCTTTGATCACATGTTGTGCAGCCTTTATAAATTGAGATGCTTTTATTAGGCAAGAGTCTTCAGTGATCTTTAATTTGTTTTTTTTAGGTTTTGAGTGGGAGTTTCTTGTAATTTAAAAAAAATCGTATTCAAAACTTCATTTTTTGGAAGATTTTATTTAGATTGACTCACATAAAATTATAAAAAAGCTATTTTCTTTACCAATGATCTTCTAATGGATGATGTGTCTCATATAGGTTCTGTCATGATTTGCTGGAATTTTTTTTTCTCTTTCCTAATAATTTAACTTTCAAATGCTTTTCATAATTTTTTATAAATGCTTGCTGTTGTTTTCCAGTTTTCCACTTTCTTCATTTTTCAAGTGAACAACTCATGGTCAAGACAGACAGCTATAATGATAATGATTTAAACTTTTTGCACTGTACAACATGTATCCAATCAAATGTATAAAAAACTAGAATTACTTCTCTGATTGGCTCATTAAAAAGAGTTGTATTGTTTTCTTGTAATTTTCTTCCTTGCTTCCTCTTAAAGCTGGAAATAGAATCTTGTGGCTGCTAATGTCTAATCATTTGAGGCAGTAGAGATGGTTTGCAAAGGAGAGCTAAAGGCAAGACGTTTCACTGTCAGATTCACAAAAACCAACGGTTTCTGCGGTTTACAGCTCAGTGATGTGCTAAACAGAATCTGAAGAAAATAAACTTAGGCCGAATGTTTCAGCTAAAACGATTAGAGGAACGCGTCAAATGTGATTAACTTCACTTGCTAACATATTTCTAATCACATTTCCTGAATTAAGGGTCTTGTGTTGTTGGGACTCCTTTATATATGTGTGTGTGTGTGTGTGTGTGTGTGTGAGAGAGTTGATATATGCTTGTTACCTAATAAGATTAAATTTAGCATAGAATTGATGAAACCGAGAGTCTCTAAAGTACAAATTGCTCACAAAATGGCAATCAACTGTCCAAGTTGTAAAAATGTGTTTTTTAGCAGTGAAATGACATATTTGTTGATTTTTACTATTCTTTTTTACTTCTTAATCTAAAAAGAAACCAGTAAAACAGCATAGAAAGAATTTTCAAAGTATTTTCTTTATTTCTTGTTAGTGAAATGAAAGGTTTTTTTTATTATGTTTACCGGGTATAAAAAGAAGGTGAAAGGAAAGAGCTGCAAATATTTCTTTAGATCTGAAAGGTATTCTTAAAATAAACACAAAGTGTAGTTCTCCATAAAAGCATTTATCAGTCTTATAATTCATAGAGCTTTTCATTTGACTTAATTTGCTGTTTAGTAGCTGAAAATATTACAAATTCAATGCAGTTTCCTTCGAAACAAACAATGAATTATTAATTCATCTATGCATGTATAAACTGTCCTCCTGTTTCCCTTGTGGGATCCTTGAGCAGACGGATGCCTTTTAGGTTTTTGTTTGCAACCCGTCTAATGTGATTGTTCGCACCACCTACACACAAATTAGCATTCAAACTGTATATAAGGTTTTAAATAAAATACATGGATGAATGTGATTCGGTGCCAAGGTCTGGCCTTCTGAGGCCGTCTCCTCAGTACTGCTCAAAGCCAAGCTGGTGGACCTCACAGCTGCAACGCCTCAAAATAATCTATTTAAACACACACACACACGTTCATCACAAAGCCTCACAAACACACCAATTCTTTTTTTTTTTTTGAGTTTTAGCAGGGGGAGGCTTATCTCCTCAGAACAAACTTCTCCAGTGATGGGAATGTTCTCAGGATGTTATCTGTCCCTCTGTGGAAATGAGAGATAGCCAGCAGCCACGTTTATCACTACCTTCGGACTCTTGAGGGTCTCCGACCATTACGGCATCAAGGACCACTCGGCTGCCAGAGGGACAACAACCAACTGGCTGTCTGAAAACAGAGAGAGAGAAAAAAAGAGTGAGGCTACTGATGGTTTGAAAGAACTGCAAGTAGGAAACAAACTGAAACTACTTTTAGGATTTGGGGATAGTTTTCCCACCTGTGGGAGCCAACTCAGTGACTATTTTGGCCTTTGATTTTTATTTATTTATTTATTTTTCGAAAGTACGATGAATGTTTAAATGAAATGTTGATCATGAAGTAAAAAAAAAAAATATTAAAAAGTACCGATCCCTTGGCTTCTTCTTAAAAAGACATAAAAAAGTAGAGATAATCAAAGCAGCCAGAAATTAGTTATAATTGGCAAAGGAATAAAGAAAATGAAATCTTTGAGATTTAACCACAGCATCACCATAGCAACACTCTTTCAAGTCGTATCGGAATTGAATAGGTGATGGACAAAATGCACAACCACATAATGTCAAAAAAGACACAAAGGAGGTTTAATTTGACCAAGAAAAAAAAACAAAAAAAAAGTTATTTTGCTGCACAAAACTGAGTATGTCAAAACAGCTCGGAAGCCTTTTTGTGAAGAAAACACACACAGTGTGCCATGGCAACACAAATCTTCCTTCTGTTGCTGTTTTTTTTTTCCGACTGTCTGGCAAATCCACCTCTTGTTTTCAAAGCACTTTTTTTTCTCTCTTTCTAACAGGTGCAAAACCTCTCAACTCAGCACATCAAAGGGGCTCGTGCACCTGCGAATAAATCACAGCGAATGGTAAGAATCCAGACTGGAGCCTCATAACACCAAAGAGGTCTGATTTAATATTCATGAGGTACAAGGCTTTGGTGGTTGAATGCTTGTGTCTTTTGTCCTTGGAAGAAGGTTTGATATGTCAGCGAGTAACTGAATTTTCATGTACCTGTGGTCTCTCGCCTCGCAAGACTATCGCACAAACAAGTCTTACCAGATACTGACGTTTGCTGACACGATGTTTCACCGTGAGATCTTTAGAGCTTTCTTGCCAGGCTGCAGCGGTTCTGATCATGAAGTGTCCTCGTGCGTCAAGACGTTTCTGTCCCTTTAGCTTCATTTAGGCCACATGTGTAAAACTGAAGGCCCACAGGTGTCTGATGATTCAATGCAACAAAATAAACAAATTTAAAAGGTGAAAGTAAAATATGCAGCCCCTGAGCTGTAACTGTGGCCTCCTGAGTGATTTAGCTGAATACCCCTGTATTAATACCTCAAAATAAGCTGGTTTGAAGCTAGCATTGGCCATAAACTACATCTCCCGTATTGCATGTTGATTATGCATGGAAATTCCTTGTGGGAGTGTTCAGAATTTAAGATGGCAGTTACTTAACACAACACAACAGTGAGTAAAACTCTTTTACTTTCATTTTTAATAGTATGTCTGTATTATTTATTTCACATTTAGTCAGTCGTACACATAATACTTTCCAGTGTTTTAAGAGGACATGTTAAAACACTGTTTCTATGCAGGAAATACCACATAGAGCTCAGTTACTGTTTGTTAGTGGTGCTCAGCTGTAGCAATGAGGCGAGTCACATTTAAACACAAAAATTCAAGTTAATTACAGTCAGTGGGCTCTTTGAGGGCCACCATAACACTCGTGGCCCTGATTCAGGCAACATCCAGCCACCCATATGATCAAAAATAGGGTTGAAACAGAGCTCATAACCAAAAAGTGTTTAGTCATTATAATCCTCTTCTACCGCCTCTTAATTGTCACCTGTCTGCATCCAGGGATCAGGTTTTTTTTGGCAGTGATTAGTAAAATAAGCTTGAGATTAGGCCACAAGAAGTCACAGTTTCATATAGATGTAAAATGAACTTCTTTGTATGTGAATGAGCCAATTACAAATATTGAATCAGAGCCTGTGAGAAAAGCTTGCCTCCCCAGTGAGCACTTAAAGGAAAAAAACAGCTGGTCAGAACATACACTGGAGAAAACATCCACTTTAGAAAGTGTGGTGAGGGATTTTCTTTGCTTTTTTTTCTTCCCACACTTCCTCCTCTTTTGGTTAAGCTACACACAGAAACAAACTCACCCCATTGATCCCAAGGGGGTGAAACAAACCCATCTACTATGACTCAAATCAGATGTATTGCATTTCTCAAGCTCTAATTTAATGTTTTCATGTTGAAATAGTCTGGCAAAAGCTTGATACATTTTTCTGGTAATTATTATCCACAAGTTTGAAAAAAAAATTCACAGATTTTCATTCTCAAAGCCTGGGTTTTGGTTATTAGATCTCTTATACAGAAATGATACAGAAAGTTCATGTAAACATGCTGCCCCCTGCTGGTAAAACTGTAGATTAGCAAATGCAGTCTTCACACACTTAGCTTAAGAAGTAAGGAAATTAGTGTTTGGTAATTTTTTTTTTGTAACAATGCTTCTTGACAATAAATCTTTTATTGGTAGCACCTGAGATGTATCAGAATCTCAAAACAAGTGTTAATGCCAACAGCTTGGCAGAGAAGATTTGTCTTGTTTTTCATGTGCACAACCCACATACCCAGCTCTACTGTACATCCCACAATTGCATGTTCCTTATAAATGTTGCACATTTACAAGGGAATTTAACAAGCTTTATAATATTTATTGCCAAGAATCATTGTTACAACTTTTTAAAAATTTGATTTTACTGTTATTTAACCAGGCAAATCCCATTGGGATCGCAGATCTCTTTTGCAAAGGCGGCCTGGAACTGAAGGCAACTTATTGTACATGTTTTTGGGGTGTGGGGAAACCGGTACCTGGAGAAAACCTACGCAAGCACGAGGAGAACATGCAAACTCTGCACAGAAAGAACGCAGGTCCGAACCATTGGGGACCTTCTTGGTGTGAGGCACCAGTGCTAACCACCGAGCCATTGTGCTGCCAACAAAAATAAATAAAATAAAAAAATTGACCAAACTCAAATTACTTACATTTTGTGCTACGTTTAAATTAGTGCTTTAATGAATTCATTTTTTAAAGATACCTTTAATATCTACAAGCATTTATGAAAAATGTACCAAAATTTGCATCTACCAATAATAATAAGCTGAAGACACTTGTCTTTATGGGTCCCACCTGTTTGAAGTTCAGCTTAAACTCAAGAGCCATTAAAAAAAGAGAATCTGCTAAGTCTTCAGTTCAGCACTTTATTCAAGTTTCATTGAACTCTGTTCTGTGTCGTTCATCAGTGTCTAAAATGCAGACCCTTTTCAGGACTTGGCAGGAGCTGAATGACAAGTAGCTGCCAGCACTTCCAGAGACTCTCTGATGTTTGAGTTATCTTGTCCGAACCACATGAACTGCTCACCTGCCTGAGCCTTTGCAGCCTCTTCTGACCTCAGCTTGTGGTTCCGAGGGAACCGTCTGGTTCTGTTTGGAACATCAACGGTCACCACTGATGGGAAGTCATTTTGGTAAGTACTGAGGCTGCCAGTGGTCTTCTCAATGCTGTTGTCAGCGTCACAGAAACAGAAATGTGAATCATGCTGTCTGAGATAATTGGAAGACTTCCTCAGTCCTAAACCCTGGTGTACCAACACAGAAGAGATACTGTAGAAGATTTTTGAAACCAGGTTACAGATCAAAGCATTTATAATATCCTGTTTCACACAACATACTTACATAAGAGAAGAGCATAATGCTGTCTTTTAAAGCATGCTTGTTGTCATGGCAAGAACTTGGATAGTCTACTCTGGATTTCTGTAAAGAATCACATATAAGACAAATTATTTTTCACCCCTGGGTCCTTGGTAAAGGCTAACAAAGAAGCCAAATACATACCTGTTCATTTTTCCATTTAGGATATCGTTCAGAGTTTAAAATCTGAGGCGATATTTTTGCTTGACTCTGCATTATTCCGGTGGTTGTACACGTTTCTCGAGTTTTAATCTCACTTTCTGAAGAACCCGGATGAGCAAACTGAAACAACATTTTAAATAGAGCTAGACACACAACCAGTATTTTTGTCTGGTAAATTTATAAAAATTAGGTCTTTTTTTCTTACCCATTTGCCTCCATTGTTCACAGAAGAATATGGTTTTTGTCTTCTGACCATGTTGAGATGATGGGATGACTGAGTAGCTTAACCAGAACACAACACACTGTGCAACAACTAATTCAAACACCGGTGACTATGGAGACGTGCAGTAAACAACCTGATCCTAGGTCGCCACGGAGATGTGGAATTTTTACAGTAAAATGAAAAACATGCCTTTTGAATGTTTCAAAACTATTGTTTTTAAAAATTAACGATGCAGCATTTATTGCTAAATGAAAGCATTTCTTCCATTTAACAAATGTTTTGTCCTTATCTGGATTAAGAATAAATTCCTCAAAATGATAATGTTTTTTGTTACTGTTTTTTGTTTGTTTCTCTTTTATCACAACTTTTTGATGAATTGTGTTGTTTTAATTCTTGGAAGATCACATTTCTAATGCTCTACCTACAAATCACAGTCTCTTGCAGTTTTAAAATTTCTCTCGTTATTTACAGAAGATGAGGACATTTCATGCAGTCAATTTTATGCTCACAAATGTTTGGAAGGTGTCAAACTTTTTTCATATATTTATTTTTGATCAAATATTGCATTAAAATGTTGGCTGACATTTTCCATTTCAACTTCTGCTTCGCGAACATATAAAATGTTTAGTGTTACATTTAAACATATGGCTTGCAAATGCAAAATATTAAAATAGGCTGGTTTATACAGTATCATAAATTTAGTTAAAAAAGATTAGCCATAACCAGTTTAAATCAGGAGCAGCTCTTTGATAGTATTGCTAAAGAAAGAAAATTTAAAGTAATGTAAAAATGTATATGTAAAAATTCAAAAATAAAGATAAACCTACAGTCAGATTGTTAAACCATGGATTACAATCCAAGTTGTTATCAGCTTTTAAAGCCTTGAGTAAGAAATATGAGCACAGTGATGTTTAGGAGCCTAAAGGGATGGCAGACTCCTGCTGAAGCTGAAAATCAGTTGTAGTCTGAGTGTTCTTTGTTGTGTCGCTTCCTGTAGATAAAATGAACAGATGAAAACTAAATGACATTACAGCAAGTTAACAGGTTAACTTTTACATATTTGAACGATTAAAAAAATGAATTGTAAGTTGTAAGCTCTAAAGGTTATTCAGCTGAAGATGTACATTAAAATACAGGTTTGTGAGATATTTTGCCAACAGATACAAACACACATATCCAATGCAATTACATTATTGTTTGCCTTTCATGCAAATTTCATGAAATTTCAAGCAAATAATAAAAACAATTGAAAAGCAGAGGATAGAAGTAAATTTACTTTGTAGTGGGTCTGTAATTTGAACGAGTGTTTTTTTTTCTAAATCATAGCTTTTACTTTTATTGTGCTACATTCAAAACAAAAAACAATACTTTTACTTCTTTACATTAGAATGTAACACCCTGTTACACACTACAAATTTAAATATAACTGGAACTCTTAATGAAAGTTTTTAATGCACTCTAAAACATTAAGTGTTGAATTTACTTAACCGAGTTATGTCAACTGGTTGAGTAAATTTACTCAACTTGGTTTAGTGGAACTAGTTGGCATAACTCGGTTAAGTAAATGTGCCCTGAGACAACGTATGTTGTGACTTGGCGCTATATAAATAAACTGAATTGAATTGAATTGAATTAAATTCAACACTTCATTTCTTTGAGTGTGTGTAAAAGTACTTTTACTTTTACTTTCCCGATTCCTTTTTTTCAAGTAATTTATACACCTCTGCTGAAAAGGTTCAAACATGTTCAGACAGAGACAAAGGTTTTTGTCTGGACATCATTGGCCCAAAATACTTTCAATGAACAATAAAGTTCCTGTTGAAACACAACCAAAGTGATATAATATCAAATCAAGAAGCAGCTGTTTGTTTACCCTGCTCATTGGCAAAATAAAATTCTTTTCTGTAAGACAGATACCATTCAAAGAGCTCATCAAAGTAGGAGCAAACTTTTTCCTTCTCTCCCTACGAAGGCACTTCTTCAGCCGTTTGCTCAAATCTTGACACCTGACAAAAAAACAGGTAATTCCAGACAAATTAATGTAGCTATTGTCATTCAGAGTGATCAAACTTTTCTAAAACACAAGAAACTGCTTTTTTTTTGTTCTTACCTTTCCTGTTTGTCATTGTATTTATTCAGCCTGTCTGCCTCCTCCTCCTTCTCCTTCATCCATCGTTGCAGAAGTTGCTTTCTGTCTGTATGAGCCTGCTCCAAAGCTTCTTTAAGTCCACTCTGCTCCAAGCGCAGAGCTGCTAACTCTTTTGACTGACACTCAGCGATGTACTCAAATTCTAAAAGGGATGCCTTCAGGTTCTTATTCCTTTTAGCCAGAGTTAGAGCCTCTTGGCGGTACTGGGACACGCTGGAAAAGACAAATTAGGATTTATTGATCACATATTGCTTCATGATAGATTGTAAGTCACAAGTTTAGTGACTTGGGTTGATTTTTTTTATGATTCACCTTAATCGTTTGGTTATACCATTCATTAAAATAATATTTTTTTTTTCTCAAAAATATAATTCTATTTATTATTATTAATTCTTAACTTGAATTACATAATGATTAAAACCGTTCTTCATAAACTCTATGAAACAAAATATTTGTGAACTGGCATGTTGCAAATTACCGGGACTGCCAGTATTGCAGCTCAGCTTCTTTCAGATACAAGCTGGAGGTCAGGTCAGCGACAGTTTGAGACAACTGAGGAGACAAAAAATACAAATAAAATAAAAAGATTAATTATTGAAACAATAGGAAAAAAACAAACAAAACAAACAGTTTACAGGTCCTCGCCTTGCAGCCTGCACATAATAACAATAAGAAAGCTTCCTGCTATGACTAAAATAACATTAAAATTCTCATTTTACATGGCAAATAGGTTCCAAAAGCTATTTTCTCAAGTATTTCTTGAACAAATGTCTGATGTTTAGCTAAAACATTATGCAAACATGTGCAATGATAGCCCATTTTTGAATTACACCTCATTACCTTGTTTGCCAGGTGTTCACTTTCTCTCAGCTGCAGTTGAAGATTGATGGTTTTCCCAACTTCTACACCACCTGGCTCCAAACTAAAAATATATTTTTTAAACAAAAGCTGAGAATTTAGGGGGGAAAATAAAGATCATTTGAAAGTGAATTTCTGTTCCTCTAATCTAACCTCTTACTGTGAATATCTTCAAATATCTGTTTTCGGATTTCAAAACGTTCCTGCAGCTGAGACACTGTAGGAAAACACACATATATAGTAAAACTGGTACAGTGATTATCAGAAACAAAATACCAACACAAATCCATGAATTGGTCTTACAGCTCGAGAAAATGCCAACAAATGGAAGTTTCTCTCCATCATCTCTCTGCAGAAGTTGAACTCGTACGTGACTCTTCCAGCTTCCCATATTAAATAACCTCACAGCTTACTTAAGTTGTTGTTTTTTGAAGTAGAGGACTGACTGTGATTTAATCAGTTTGGGCGAAAATGAAATAATCAATTACATGGGGTCAGTAGAACAAGAATTTACATCTCTCAGCAAAGTTTCACAGCTCTACCCTTCAGTCAGCAGCTGACATTCCTCACCTGGATATAACTTCTGACCTAATCCAGCACATAACATAACATAACATAACATAACATAACATAACATAACATAACATAACATAACATAACATAACATAACATAACATATAATGATATAATATAAAAATGAATTTTCTCATCAGTATCTGTTTTGTTTATATTTTTGTTTTTCAATGAATACGTTTTTGATTAAATGTGTCGTGTAATAAATGTGTTTACAACTATAAAACAATCGCAGTAAAAATGTATTAGATGTGTCATACCTATCAGGAAATTTCACAATAAAATACGGCAAAACAAACCAGAAAATGCTGAACTTTTCTAGAAAGAAACCATTCAAAGTACTTCCGGGTTAACTCGTATTCCATAACACTTTCTTTTAGGGGAAATATTGTTGATGCTGAATTATGCAGGCTATTTTGTAGCATTCTAAAGACCAACATTAAAAAAAATTAAAATATGAATTACTTTCCAAAGTTAAAATCCAAATCCAATCGCTCTTACATTGACACCGGAAGTTGTTGTTTGCTTAGTGCTAACGTGCGATCAGAGATGTGTGGCTGCTGGTGGACAACAAGGTAAGGTTACAGGGTTGTCAAACAAGTAACCATGGACTAAATATTGTTGGGGTTAAAAATTAAATAAACTTAATCGTGTGAGTGTCTTTTAGCATTAGTTTAGCATTCGAGTTGTGCAACTTGATGTTCCTGCTCTCTCGTTAAGCTAAGTTAGCTTGACAAAATTGACATGTAAATACCGGGGAAGATTGACTTTATTATTAAATTTGATGCACGACATTCGTTATCAAGGAAGTGCATAGGTATTTTATAGATTTTCCAAACAATTTACATGTTTTCCACAGGTTAGGACTTCGTCATTGATAACGGGGGTAAACAGTAGTTTGTCCAGTATGAGCTCATCATCAGCTGGGGACGGACCAGAATCTGGGAGTCCCTTTGATAATCAAGCAAACGAAGAGATTGGGGGTATTACCTGCACAGGAGATTACAGCAGACAGGTAAGTTACTTACCTAAACAGAAAGTTATAAGAAATAACGATTCTCATTATTTAGTAAACAAAACTATTCCTAAGCTGTGTCCATTTTTGCCACTTGAGTTATACACTGTGTCAACCATGAGAACAAATAACTTTTTTAATTGTCATTTATTTGGTATTCTCAAACTTTAATTGTCTTTCTATTTTTCAAATGATTTGAAATGTAGGAGTCTGCAATTTGCTTAGGGAATGGTGAAGTAAAAAGCTGTGCTGTGGTCAAGTACTCTGCAGCCCCACCTCCGACCACCTATGCCCTCCTGCAGGAGAAAACAGACCTGAAGCTTCCACCTGCAAACTGGCTGAGGGAAAACCCCCAGCTGGGCAGTGCTGGCACCACTGTGTTGGGCTCCAGCAGCAAATGCAAGCCTTTCTCCAGGTAAAAGCAAAAACTTAAATTTTTTTGGATTTGTTTATTCTTTATTCAATATATTAAAATATTATAGGAGTGTGCTGGGAAAGTGACTTGTAAACCTAAAAAAGCTAAAGGGCTCCATAGATTTAGGTTCTAACGGTCATCATCCATATTTAAAGCTGGTTTGAAGAGGGTAAATGAAGACTGCAAAGCAGAGATCTGTACACAAATTAATGTGACCCAGTTGAGTTATAAACTGATATGTTGAAGCTCATTTTTATCTTTGCAGTTTTGGGATGGCCTATGACTTTATTGATTGCATCGGGGATGATGTTGATGTGGTGTCAGACTCTGAGGTTTGTGAGACTTTTTCATAATTCATGGCTGTTTGTTTTTCTACAACATACTCACAGCTGGTGTTACTGTTTTTTTTTTTTTTTAGAACATCAAGAAGCTTTTAAAAATTCCCTACAGCAAATCTCATGTTAGCATGGCCGTTCACCGTGTTGGAAGGACACTGCTTTTGGATGAGCTGGACATTCAGGAACTCTTAAGAAGATCCTCTCAGGTAAAGCTGTGCATATTCTAATGAGCTTCCTAATAATTGGTATTTATATGACAACTTAAATATTTTACACAATTATGTGTTGCAGACTGGAGATTGGACGTGGCTCAAAGAGATTTATCAGCGGCTAATAGATCAAAAATGGCAGAGAAAAAAAAAGAGCAAAGAGCACTGGTATCAGAAAGCCATTCTGTCAAAGTTCCTGTATTACAGGTGAATAGTCATTCTTTAGTTTAGTTTAGTTTAGTTTAGTTTATAGTTGGTCTTCCAGGAGTCTAAGCCTAAAGCAGCATAACTAAGGAGGAATCCCAAGCCAACCCTAACTATAGGATTTATCATTAGGAAAAGTCTTAAGTCTAGTCTTAAAAGCAGACATGTAGACAGTTTTCAGAATGCTTATTATTTTTCTACAGTATAAATGGTGATGGGGCTGCAGAACCTGTAACAGACGAAATGACTCAAAGCGATGAAGAGGATGGTGCAGAGGAGTTCAGCTCTTCATGGCCTGCCACTTTCACCAGCACAATGACTAATGCAGAAGAATCAGTTACTCCTCAACAGGTAGCTTAACTTGTGCATATTTATTTAAATTTAATGTTTAAGACAAAGTTATTAATCTCAATATTGCTCTCTGCGAAGAACATTTAAATCGTTTTCAAAACTTTTTTTTTCTTAGGTGTAATATAATAGAAAAGTCTTAACTAAAAGACTGATTTTCAAATGTGCAGGAAAGTGTTTCTGTGGATAGTACGTTTGCTTTGGGTCAGGTGACATCCGTACCTAGAGAGCAAAACCTCCCTACTCTGTTCAATGAAGGGGAAAACAGTCAGGTAAAACAATATTTTAATGCTAATTAACATTAGACTGCGACAGCCAGTAATTTGTCTAATATCTAAACATGAATGGTTTGTTTTTCAGGGTTTGAGGAACGACTTTGTGCGAAACATCATGTGGACATTTGAAGACATCCACATGTTGGTTGGGTCCAACATGCCAATTTTTGGAGGTGGTCGCTATCCTGCCGTCAGTCTGAGACTCAGGTTTGAGATTTTGTTTGTTTTTGCATTGTCTCAAACTTGACATTTTTAGATGCGTTATTACAATGCAAAGGCATGGTTTATAACTCACTCTGTTTTTTTGTTTTCAGGGACAGCAATAAACCAATCAACATTTTGACCGGTATCGACTACTGGCTTGACAATCTGATGTGCAACGTCCCAGAACTTGTCATGTGTTTTCATGTCAATGGCATTGTTCAGGTATGTTACTGTCTTCTGTTTGTTTTCCAGAAGTACAATATATTTGCTGGAATATTGTTTTAATTGGGAAATTATGCTTACTATAAAAAAAAAAAAACATTGAAAATGCATTGAAATACAAAACATTTTATTTTACTTCAAGTGTCTGTTTAAAAAAAATCTCTTTGCTTTGTTGTTTTCTTTTTCCTTCAGAAATATGAAATGATCAAAACAGAAGATATTCCCCATTTGGAGAACTCAACATTCTCTACTAGGGTAGTAAAAGACATCGCCCAAAATGTTTTGTCCTTTCTGAAGTCCAACTGCACAAAGGAGGGTCACACCTACTGGCTTTTCAAAGGTGGAGAAAAACAGTTTTAGAATCAGTTGTTTTCTGTCGTACTACACTTCTGTGTGTTTATCTAACAAGCTGAACAGTCACATCTTGTTTTCACAGCTAGTGGAAGTGACATTGTGAAGCTTTATGATCTTACCACCCTGTGTGAAGAAGCTGAAGAAGAGAACTATCAGAATCCCTTCACTCTACCTGTTGCTGTGTTACTATACAAGTGAGTGCCTCTGTTTTCTGGATGAGTTTATCTTTGTGCTCTATGACTTTTAATGACTGAAAATGAACTTATGCCTGGTTCACACAGCAAGATAATTATGCAGATTTTTGCCTTTCCGACAATCTTAAGGACACCCCGTTTATCGTGATGCTCTAAAGATAATCTGATGAGATATTCCTGCCTGGTGTGTTGTGTTAAGAGTGATCTAGTCAGCTAGGAAGGACATGGGGACTGCTTCAAGATCCTAATGTTTTATGTTTTTTTTTTGGTACAGAGTGGCCAACAACTTGATGTTGAAAGTGAGGCAAAACAGAAAGCACTACAGCAAGATTAGAACCCTGCTTCTAAACTGTGTTAAACTTCTCAATCAGGAGAAACATCCTCAGGTATGTGTGGTTTTAAAATTACAATTCTACTGTTTAAAGTTAGCATTAGCAGCAGGAAAGAGTTGAGAACCCTTTTAAGAAATGTTTGAATAAATATCTTGATTTATTTAGTAATTCGCTAGTTATGGCTGAAAGCACAAGGTAAAAACCCTTTGACTGAATCTTAGAGGACTGTAGTTTCGATGCGAATGAACTCAACTCCATCCTGATTTCTTCTTTGTGCACAGATCATCGCTTCGGCCTACTACATGCTGTCAGAGCTGTTCCAGCTCGATGATCCTCCTGAAGTAGATGAAGGAGAGTCGCTGCGGGCTGGTGGCTCAGAAGACAGCTACAGTGACGAAGACAGGGAGGAAGAAGACAGGGAGGAGGACGATCTGACAGAGGACAGTGATGAGAACGAATCCTACAGTAACTGCTCCAGGCCTCAGGATGATTGTAAAGCGGTGGCCGTGATTCGCTCTGTAGGGGAGCTGTCAGTCCCTGAGAAATACAAATCAACTCACCAGATCAGAGTGAGTGACTCATTATTTCCTCTCTTCTCCCCACCACACATACTGAAGGAGACAGATTGTGAACTCAGGTTAAATGTTTGTGCCTAAACACATATATCTTTTTTTTTTTAATCATTTTTTTTGCAGCCAAGTTGTACTTTCCCCGTTTCTCAAGACAAAGAGGAGCGATGCAGACACGTCCTGAGCTATGTACTAAAGGTAAGTTTCTATAAGCAGTTAGCAGTTCATATTACAACAAAAGTATCAAAGAGGACACCTGCAAAAGGAAAAAAAGTCCATAAAATAAAGTGCAGTTCAAAATGAGGGGAGTAAACTTTTATTAAAAGTCTGCCATAATTTACTCAGGGATTGAAAGCAGTGGACAGTAGCATCAAGAAGGAGAGTGATCTCCCTGCTGCTGACCCAAACACTCCCATTCCCCTAAAATATGAGGATGGAGGTGCTAGTGGAACATCTGAGAAAGGCATCGCTCTTCTCCTAGAAAGAGGTCAGTCAGCTGTTTTTATTTCATAGACAAATTAAGAAACCATTTAATGCAAAATAAGACAAGTCAGGTAAACATCGTGACTAAATGATGACCAAGTTTTCTGTTTGTTTTCATTATTCTCTCCACCCAGCTGGGTTTGTGCAGGTGGACCAAAAGCACCCGACGCGCTCTGGGATGATCCCTGGTTCCTGGCAGCACCGGATGAAGCTGCAGCTTTTTATTAAAGCCTCTAAGGCATACTATGTGCTGTCCGACGCAGCCTCTAATCTGCTGAAGTACGGTCGAGCTTTGCGCTACATCAAGTTATCTCTGCAGTGTTACGGTGAGTGAATTTACCTATTTAATTGTGATAATTTTCAGTACAGTAATATTGCAGTTGTATCAGTCTGAATTAAACATCTAGTATTTACTGACGATGGGGGGGAAACAGATTTTTCTGTCACTTTCTCCATCTACTTTTCTTGATTTGAGTTTGTTGTTTTCCCCCAGATGCCTATTGTTCTATATGTGGAACACTACATCCACAAGTACTGCTGTTTCACAGCCAGTGCCTGTCGCTGTGTGGAGACATTCAGCTGATGTTGGCCCAAAATGTTACCAACAGAGCAGCTTATCTTGAGGAGTACAGCTACCAGACCAAAGAGGACCAGGAGATCCTGCACAGCCTGCACAGGGAGAGCAGTTGCCAGGGTCAGTCAAGGATATGTTAAATGAAAGGCATCTTTGTTTTGACTTTTGTTTATTCACATATATTCCATATTTACTTTTTTTTTTTACTTTCTACTTATTAGCCTTCAGCGTGGCAACAGACCTGGCCATGGACCCTGAGTACCAGCTGTTTGTTAGCTGTAAATGCTACGAGGCGGCACATGAGCTCCTTATCTCTGAGGCTTTGAAAGATCAGTCCTCAGATCAGCTGTCCCAGATTCTTAAAAGGCTGGGAAACATCCGCAACGAGATGGGAGTCTATTATATGAACCAGGCTGCAGCAATGCAGTCCGAGAAAGAGGGTATGTTATCAGACTAGGGTTGGGCATAATCGTATCGTGTGCAATTAATCGTCAGAAAAACATTAATCGATTATTTTTTGGCACTTGAT
>JARVJO010000001.1:30972496-30983923 GCA_031762555.1 Cynodonichthys magdalenae
CGTCAAATTAATCGTTATCGGCTAAATACCACAATTAATCATGATTAATTTTTTTGCCAATATTGCCCAACCCTATATCAGACCTTGTGGATTGTTTTTAATTTGACAACTGGGTTTTTGTTCATGGAAATGTTACCAAATGTTTTCATGTGCTCCTGTTCTAGTGAAAAGGTTGGTGTCTTCAGCAGAGCAGGAGTTGTGGAAGAAGAGTTTTGGCTTCTTTGAGAAAGGAATGAAGGACTTTGAAGCCATTTCAGACAGCACCAATACTGCCTTACTGCTGTGTAATACAGGCAGGCTGATGAGAATCTGTGCTCAGGCCTACTGCACAGTGTCTGCTGATGAGAGCCGAGGAGAATTCTCACCTGATGAGGCTCTTTATTACAACAAGGTTCAGTATCAATACTGCTCTGTTTTAAACATTGATGCATTATTATGTAAATGCTTTTAAGCATTTATCTCATTTCCCAATTTTTGTGCTATTTCAACAATTTATGGTAAATGGCCTGAACTTATATAGCACTTTATAAAGTCCCTCCGGACCCCCAAAACGCTTTACACAACAGTCATTCACCCAGTCACACACACATTTACACACTGATGGCAAACTACCCTGTAGCCACAGCTGCCCTGGGGCGCACTGATAGAGGCGGGGCTGCCATGCACCGGCGCCACCGGACCCTCTGACCACCATCAGTAGGCAAGCGTCTTGCCCAAGGACACAACGACTGAGACAGCTGGAACGGGGGACCTTCCGATTCCAGGACGACTCCCCTAACCACTCCGCCACAGCCGCCCTATGTATCAAAATGTTCAGCTCCTTCAGAATATTCTGGCTATGACTTTTGGGACTTAAGCAATTTATAGTTTTTGAAATATTTAGCTTTCTCTACCATATTTTTCTCATTAAAAATTAATGGAACTGTTTTCATCTTCAAAGTCCCTTCAAAATGTCCATAAACATTTACTGTACCTTTTACCTTTAGTTCTAGTTTTGTTTTTTAACTACTTTGTACTAATTTTCCTTTGGCTTCAATTTTGCTGATTTTAGCTTTTTTAGCATTCTGACCTTTTCTACTATTCTTCTAATTGCAACTTTTTGCATTTTTTTTTCAGCTTTTTAAGCTGCTTTCTGCTAATTTCAGCTGTTTTCTATGTTTTTAGCTACTTTTTAGCTAAATTTACCTTATTGTGTTAATGTTGGCTTCTTACTGTTTAAGTAAGCAAACGTTTATTTGTGCTAATTTCAGCTATTTCAGCTGTTTTTTTTAGCTATTTTAGGTTAATTACAGCTATTTTAGCAAAAATCTTTCAGCATCTGTAAACATTCACACTGCAGGAAATTCACATTCTCGTGTTTTTTTATTGCACTCAGGTTTTCACAAATTCTGTGCACCTTTTTTTTTGTTCTATACCAGGCCATAGATTATTACTTGCAAGCAATGAAGTCACTGGGTAGCCGAGAGAGCCACTCAGCAGTGTGGGACAGTGTAAACTGGGAACTGTCCACCACCTATTTCACCCTGGCTACACTGCTGCAGGACTACGCCCCACTATCAAGGAAAGCCCAGGAACAGGTGAACCTGAAGCATTTCTCCATCATTAATATGCATGTTTCCTTATTTCCTAATTCCTAAAATAATTCTTTGTCTGAGTAACATTTAGATTTGTGATTGTTTGTGCATATACAGATTGAGCGGGAGGTGACAGAGGCAATGACAAAGTCTCTTAAATACTGCGACCTGCAGACTGAGTCAGCTCGTCAGCCGCTCTACCAGTACAGAGCTGCCACCATCCACCACCGCTTGGCCTCCATGTACCACAGCTGCTTTCGAAACCAGGTAAGACACAGATTTATTTACTCATTTAAAATATTCTTCCATGGTAATGTCTTCCAGCTAAGTAGCTTCTTGCTTCAATTATTCGCTACTCTTGAGTTTTTTTTTTTTTACTGTTCTGTGCTCGCCACAAGTGAAAGATCTTCATCTCTACGAAAAAGTATAAAATAGGATGTGAGGATTTCATACCTAAAGCTTTTCACAGATGTCTGAGTTTGTTCCTGTAATTGTTTGACAGGTGGGAGATGAACACTTGAGGAAGCAACATCGCAGCCTGGCAGAGCTTCACTATAGCAAAGCTGTCTCTTTATTCCTCAGCCTCAAAGATGCACCCTGTGAGCTGCTGCGCACGTTACTGGAGAGGGTTGCTTTTGCTGAATTTACTATGGCAGGTAAGCATCTATTTATCAGGAGTAATATGTTTGGCAGAATGTTTTTTTAAGAGAAATTTTGAATTTGAGAACAGTAAGGTTCCTTTCGATAATGTGTGTATGTTACTTTAAAGGTCAAAGCAGCAGCATAACGAAGCTGAAAAGTTTATGTGGAGCACTGGAGATCATGACAGAAACTCGTCATGCCTTTCAATTGATCCTTCAAGAGCTGCTAGATGAGCAGGCAGAAGTAAGTTTTAGAGCTGTGAATGCAAAGCACTGTTCAGATTTCTTGAGCTGTTATCAACAATTTCTTCTTCTTTTTCTTTTGTAGTCAAGTGAACCACCTGCTGCTGAATCAGCAGACTGTCCTGGCGTGGCCAGTGGCTCCACATCTGGACTGGATCTCCATGAGGTAATGAAGTTAATTGGTGTTTTCGAGCCAAGTTTCTCCTTCCTGCTGCTGCAAACCATTAAACTGATGACAACAATAAAACGGAAACCAAGGTGAGCAACAGTCGAAACCTCCGCAGCTCTGTTTTATTTCTTTTTTTTTTTTTCCCCCCCACACTCCTGACCAGCTTGTTTGTGTTTTTTACAGCAATAAGGATGAGGAAACAATGAAAAACTACAAGAATGTTTACTCAAAGCTGCTGCGTGCAGAGAAAAACGTGCCGCTCCTCAGCCGTGTGGAGCTCTACATCAAGCTCCTGCAGCAGCTGACCCCACAAACAGGAAGTGATGTCACAGAAACAAGTAAAATGTAAAAAAAACCCACAGTTTCTGCCTTCACTTACATATAAAGACTTTGACTGTACTTTCTGATAAACTTCTTAAAAAAAAGTCAGAAAACATTTTAATATCAGATATTAACAAGCACAAACTCAGGAGACAGTTACTATATTTTTTTTTTTCCTGAAAATCACCTTCTGCGCCTTTTAAAATATGTTAAACATCTTCATCACATGTTTTGACTTGTATATTTTTGTGTAGATATGTACATTCAGAATAATATTTTTAGTTTTCCTTAATATTAAAACTGATTTTGATCACGTGAAGTTCCTGTGGAAACAATTCTATTTTGACTGAACCAAACACGAAGCTCTGGGATTGTCTCACTTTCTGGGAAAAAAAAAAAAAAAGTTTAAAAAATGTAAAGCCATCTCTAAATTTTCTACATAGTGCATCAGTAGAGAATGATTAAGATTAGGTTTAACATAATTGAGTGTTTTTAACATTACCAGCCATTCTGGTAATAAAACAGAAAAGAGAAACTTTTTGCTTTAAAAACTGTGCAATATTTAAGCAACTTCCAATGCAAATTCATGCTGCTGATCTTTAAAATGCTGTGTATAAATGTGAATTAGTGTTTTTGCATGTTTGGCTTTGAGAAATAAAAAGTTTGAAGGTTATTCTACAACAATTCTGTGGGTGGTTTATCTTAATAAAACAGCATATTTTACTTTATGGTTGCCAATGTCTAGACACTAGATAAAGCGAAGTAGTTTCATGTGAATAATGAACACATTTAACATAATTCCGAGAAAGATTTTTTTAACTGGCAGCGCTTCGCCTCAGCTAATTAGCAGCTGTCCTTGTGCATCCGTTCAGCCGGTGTCGTTGAGAAGAGGACAAGATGTGTTCGCTTTGGCGTTGTGTGAACTGGCTGACCCCACTGTTACTGAAGTGGATCCACAGCAGATGGAGCTGCCTGCGCGTCCAAAACGTCCGTGCACCTCATTAATCAAATTTGACCCTCTGTGGGGTAGGTATGTTTGACACCCAGCTGAAGGTAAAATTCATTTAAAAAAAAAAAAGGAAAAGCGGGGCCGAATGGTAGAGATTGTGAAGATTCAACAGGATGTGTAACTTAAACTTTTAAGCCTGACTTTGGGGTGGGGGACAAGTTATTTTTTTAAATAGTGCGCTCTACCAAAGTAAAGTCTGAACATCATTAAGAAAATCTTTCCTTAAAATCATTGAAAAATCGGTAAATTCAACTGTCCAGCTTTCCAATATAACATGGAACGTCCTTCAAATGATTTCATCCTGACTGAGCAGCAGGTCTGTCAGTCACTGTATTACACAACGATCAGAAGTCTGGTTCTCCTGGGGTTCTTCTGGTGAAGATTGCTTGTCCTCTCTGTACCGAGAAGCTTCATGGTTCAAAATGTTTTGGAGGATGTCTTTGCTCTCACTGGTTGGTAAATTGTAGAAAAAGTACTGTGGTGCCATTCGAATGAACCTACAAGTGAGGAAAACAGTTTATTAAGTAACGTTTAGAAATAGTTTGATTTTTTGGAAATTTTAGTGATGTCCGCTTTTTTTTTTATGGTGATAAAAAACAACTTAAAAGCACCATACAGGTAACAGCTTTCACTTTCTGCTTTAGGCTGCAGGTCTGTGTAATCCATAATCCCCTATCCAACTAGCAGACACTAGAGAACAGGATTGTAATCCCTCAGCATGACCAGCCTCTGCTGAACTGCTTTACATACAGTTCAAAAGGTTTAGTGGAACGTGTCTGTCTGATTATGTTTAAGCCTCTCCAAAAGCTAAGATACAAGGGTTTTCTAATGCTGGCCTTCAGATTGTTTAATAAACCTGCTCTAAAGCCAGTTAGGAAGAAGAAAAATGAAAGGCTTACTCCTCTGATGTGATGAGAGTTACAGTGCGGAGACAGTTGTCCACCGAGAAGGTGTGCTCGTGGAACAGAATCCACTCCGGCAGGCTCGGCTTTGTGCTCTTGGCTCTGTAGGTGGAGAGAGGATGGATCTGTGCCACGTGCTTATGGGTCAGGATAAAGTAGTTCCCCGATCCATCCACGTCCCGCGCCACCTGAGGGGAGGAATCAGAGTCTCAGCAGCAGTCACCACCTGAGAAAACTTTATTTCATAAACACAGACGCACACAAACAGAAAGGGGTGTTCTATGTGGAGTACTAAATGGAAACCGTTTCAATGCGGAGTTTGTGAGCAGTCACAGCCATTTATGGTCCCTTAAAGTCAGACATTTAAAAGTTGTTCAAAGGTCAGTTAAAAAGATAAATGTCTTCTTGATGTTGGCTCTAACTCGTGCTGCAACTCTGCAGGTACAAAGTCCCAGCTAATGAATACATTTTAATAAAACACCAATCCAACATAATGTCAGATTATCTGACTATAAACAAAATGTAAATTTACAAGTCTAAGCATCTTTTGGAAACCTGTTTTAGGTTTTCAGTAAATCAAGCATTCACAGCTGACCTGCATAAAAAAACCTGCAAGTAGGGCTCTCCTAATGTTGATGGTGTTGATCCGGGAGCCAAAGGCGGGTGCTGAGACAGGCAGCTCGATTCTCTTCAGAGTATCTGTGAGCTCAGTCCGAAGAGCATCGGCCATCAGCAGAGCTTTGTAGTTTAGGAATAAATCCTGACACCATTTCTCCTCATTACAGTCTGACAGAGGAGGGGGACAGGTCAAAAATGTAAAACCAGAATCAGGGATAAACACTTCATAATATGACAATATTATACAGTATATCAGCATAAACTGCAATGATTTTATTCAGTGTATCATGGAAATATTTTAAAACTGCTTGAGATGGGCAACTTAAATGATGGGGGGGCCACATCTTTTTTAGTGACACCATGTTTTAGTCTGGCTGTGGCGGAGTGGTTAGGAGAGGCGTCCACCATCAGTGTGTGAATGTGTGTGTGGATGGGTGAATGTCTGTAAGTGTAAAGCGCTTTGGGGTCTGGAGGGTCTTGATAAAGCGCTATTTAAGTTCAGTCCATTTACCATATTTATTTATTTATTTATTAAACCAACATACAGTGTGGTAGCCTAACATATTTCATTCTCAAATGCATGTATAGCAGCTGTTAAAATGCACTCTAAAATGCACTTTCTAAGAAGGCCTTTTTTAAGTAAAAAAAAAATATATAAACAAATTCTCATCTCATTGGCAGGACAGACAGAAGTCACCAGATGTGGCCCCCGGCCCGCCAGTTGCCCATCCCTGGTGTAGAATATTTTGAACGTGAACAATATGTTTTTAAACTCACATGGATCCTGTTGGCACTGTTTGAAGGACTTGTAGATGTTGATGAGGGTGAAATGGTCCCCCTCTGGGTGCTGGAACTTCATGTAGCACTGGGTCGCGTCTGGTTTCAGTTCCACGGGAGGAACCATGAAGCAAGAAGGAGCTAAAATGCACAAGAAGCTCAGATCGCATTCCTTACTCCATAACCAACAACATCAGGTTGACATGTACGCAGTTTTCTGTGGACGTGCCACATGTTACCTGTTAGCATGGCAGCTATTATGACCACCTCGCTGACACAGTCAAACTCACAGGAGGCCAGCACAGTCTTGGCCATCTGGGGCTCTAAGGGGATTTCCGACATAATGATGCCCATCTCGGACAGGTTCCCATCATTATCCAGAGCTGCGAGATAATCCAGTTCTTCCAAAGCCTGCATCAGACCTCCAGGATCTGAGTAGGAAATTTTTGGGTGTTATAAAATAAATTGTGTTTTAAAAAAAAGGAAAGAAAGAAAATGGACTAGGAATTAAACTACTGAGGTAAGCTCTCAGCAGTGATTAAAGTATTTAATCTGGGAGATTGTTAGTTCTGCACAAATACAGTGTCTATAGTGACTCACTGGTAAAATCCCTAATGTTCTGACAATTGGGTGGAAATGCTTGAAATAAACAGGAGATTAGGAATTTGTAATCTTCACCAACATCTGTCTAATATTAAGCAAAAAAAAAATATACAATTTTATGTTACAAATTAGTTTTTTTCTTGTTTTTATATCTATAAAAAATAAAATATAAACATAGGCCACTTTCTATAGTCTATTTTACAAGGAAAGTCACAGAAAAATGAGGACAGAATAAGAGGGGGGAGAAATTGCTGCTTGTTATTATCTGTCCACCCAAACACAAACTCCATCAGGTTTGAGATCCAATCAACTAATGGGAGGCTCAGAGTGCATGCGTTGGTGATTTGTGTGTGAGAGAGAGTGGGGGTGTATAAATCCACAGGAACAAAAGCACACGGAAGGAGGTCAGCTCTGAAACGATGCTCACAGAACAAGAGCTGTCGGTTCAGCTGAAGCACGGCTCACTGCCTTCAGATAATAACAAAAAAAGGTTCCTGTCTGCTGATCCAAAAGGGAACAGACTGATTAAACCGAAAATTCATTTTGCAGCTTACATGCTGCGAAATATTCTCTGTTTCTCATGCAAATCTCACCTGGCCTGTCAATAAAGTCACAGTGACCCATTCCGGCAATCTCCATCCTTTTAAGAAAGAGCACAGTGGAGGTGATGTCAGACTCCACGATATGAGGACGGATCTCTGCAGGAAGCTGCCTCTCCTTTGGGTACAGACAAAAACACTTGCCTACAGGACAGAAAAAGCATATTAAGATGAAACAACATCCAGAAGGTGATTTAAATCTGAAATGTTTGGTAACAGTTAGAACCTCCCTCACCTGTTGGACCTGTTAGATGTTTGCGGCACTCGCTTTGACCTGCGCTGATTGGCTGGATGATGACTGAGTTTGTTCTGATCCTGGGGTTATAAATCTGCAAAATATTCACAATGACTTCACTTCATTTATACATAGAGGTCTAAAACAGGCACTCAAGTACATATTTTAAACCAAAAACATAAAAGGTGGCAAATAATCAGAAAAAACGCAGCTATATTTCAAAATAATATAATACTAATCGATTATTACTATTACTGAAGTAGTAGTATTTTCTGCAAAAAAAAATGCAGTCTGAATGCTTAATGCTGAAAAGTTTTTGTGCTAAAAAAGCTAAAACTAACCTAAATAGCTTTAAAAAGTAGCTTAAATAGCTGAAATTAGCATTAAAAAACAGAAAGCTGATATTAGCACAAAAAGAATAACTTAGCTGAAAAAAATGCTCAAATTAGCAAAAAGTAACTAAAAACAGAAAAAACAGCTGAAATTAGCAGAAAACAGCTGAGAGAAGAATAAAAGCTGAAAATACTAGAAACAAGCTAAAAGAAACACAAAAAGTTGAAAGTGGCAGAAGAATGGACTTCAATGAAACTTTTAGAGAGTAATTATTGGCTGCACATCTACAACTGATTAACATTTGGAGTCAACTCAGTTCAAAGTTGATGCCACAGCTAGTCAATCCTTGCTAGATACTGAGCTAAATATTTGGTGTGGTAGTAGCTCAGAGTCATTCACAGCATGTAGTTGAAGTGATAACAAATCACACAAGATATTGCAGAAC
This sequence comes from Cynodonichthys magdalenae, assembly GCA_031762555.1. Taxonomy (NCBI): domain Eukaryota; kingdom Metazoa; phylum Chordata; class Actinopteri; order Cyprinodontiformes; family Rivulidae; genus Cynodonichthys; species Cynodonichthys magdalenae. The sequence continues at coordinate 30,980,966 of JARVJO010000001.1, forward strand.
TCCTAATAAATAAATATGAACAAACGTACATGTCTTCTCTCAAGTCCAGCATCAACAACAAAGTTTATTGAGTTAACAGCCCAGAAGAAATCCTCGTTAGGGCTGCATGTGAGAAACACTCTTCGCGTCTGGTGTGCCTCCTCCTCCTCCCCTAAAACTGGTAAAGTCCCAGGCTGACCAGGGTGCACAGCAATCGGCAGCAGCTCACCCCGATCAGACATACTGCGGCCCTCGTGACGCAGGATGTCATAGGCCAGGTCTATTTCCTGAATGAGGGATAAATAAAGAATGCAACTCTGATGGGGCTCTTTAAAAAAAAAGATTTTCTGAGTGGGTCAGTGTTGCTCTTTACCTGTGTTGTCACCAGAAACACAACCACATCCCCCTGCTCCTCAGACCGGTGGATCTCCAGCACGAGTTGGAGAGCGGAGCAGAAGTAGTTGTCACCTGTGCTGCTGTACACCACCTCCCCAACACCGGGGGCCTCCAGGTGGATCACTGGCAGCGGGGACCCGGTAAAGAGCGCCAACTGCTTGGGGCCCGGTTTGACAGCTGATAGAAGGACCACATGGAGCTCTGGCCTCTGCAGGGCAATGCCCTTCAACAAACCCAGGAGCACATCGGTGGCTACAGTCCTCTGGTGGGCCTGATCCACCACCACCACGCCGTAGCGCATGAGCAAAGGATCTGACATCATCTCCCTCAGGAGCAAGTCGTCTGTGCAATACCTTGAATGATAAAACAATGCTGATTATTAGAAAATAATTTGAAATATAGACATGAGACAGTTAGAAAATAAGCTTTACTAAAAAAAAGATTTAAGATACCCTAGACTTGATACTTGATTCAAATTTCAACTTTGAGAAACAGTTTAGTTCTTTAGTAGAAACATCCTTTTTAAACAGAAATGTTATTTTTACCTTTTAAAGACTTTGAATGTGTGATCCATGCTTTTATTACATGTCAGTTGGATTATTGCAACTTTAATGTTAACCAGGCCGGCCTCTCACAACTGCAGTTGTTCAAAACGCTGCAGCTCGTCTTTTAACACACACAAAAAACAAAACAAAAAAATCATCCCTCCCCAGTCCTGGCTTCCCTTCATTGGCTCCCTATTTGTCAGAATTGATTTTAAAATGTTATTAATGATCTATAAGACTCTGAGTGATAGTGATTGGGCCTTTTCAGTTGTGGCTCCTAACTGTGGAACCAACTGCTCCTTCACATCAAACAGGCTTCAAGTCTTGGTGTTTTTGAATTTCATCTTAAAATACATTTGTTTTCAAAAGCCTTTAATTCTGCATTAGAGCTGACTTTTTCATATTTGGTTTTATTGTTCTTATGATCTTGCATTCTATTTTGTCTTTTTATTTGTGCAGCACTTTGACCAACAACAGTTGTTTAAAATGTGCTACACAAATAAAGTTGACTTGACTAGAGTAGAATCTTAATGATATTTACTTTAATATTTCTGCTTAATAATTAGATTTTAAAATTAATGCTTTTTTTAATTTTGTGGCTGCCTGTTGATATCGTCTCCCTCCCCTCAATTTGCTGAGCTTCTTTGTTCCCCAGCTAACTTCTGAGAGACCCGCATGGCGAGTGTGACATATGGGTCGCCATGGAGCCGGGCAGCTGTGATGGAGCCACTGAAAAGAGCCCCTCGGTTCTTTTGTTCCCTGTTCTCTTGAGAATTCGTGGGGGGATTTGGAAGTGTCTCACCACCATGCATTGTTGCAAGAGGTAAGAAAGAGTCAAAGAAACTCAGGCTATGAGTTTATGTTTTAGCATACCTGAGGATAGTTTCATCGAAGCAACATGTTTCTAAAGGGATGGTGTACCCGACTTCATGGCCAATGTTGACATCCATCTCATCAGCCACTTTTAGGGCAAGATCTACTGCCTGCTGTGGATGAATCTGAGTGCACACGACCATACCATGTTGGAACTGGACTGACAGGCAGAATTCAGCACACCACTGAGGAATCTGTCAGAATAAAAGGGAGAGTGGAAATAAACTGTTTTGATTTGATCTTGCCGCATCATCGAAAATCCTGAAATCTACTCACTTGAGAGCTCCTTCCAGTTTTAGCAAAGCCACTGACAGCCACAAACTGTCCTTTGGCCAAAGAGTCCATAAATTCACCCTTAGCCCTCCACACTGGCAGCTCTTTCCTTTCTTTCAGCAGCTTGTAAAACCTAGAGGAGTAAGGCAGTCCATCAAACTGATTGAGCTCCAAGATGTCATCATAATCTCTGTCGCCCTGACTCACAGCCTCCGAGTCTGAGCAACAGGGTGACTTCCCCTCCAAATAGTCCTCTCCACTTAAACTCGAGATGTCCTGCGCCATCGCAAATGAGCTCTCAGCCTGTCCGCTCCCTTCTTCATTTACAGATCCACTCAGAATGAAGTTGGGAAAGCTCCAGCACTCGGTAAACCGGTTCTACAGCAGCACTGATACCCGCTTTCTGCAAGTCGAGCCAAAGTGAAAGGCTCTCTGGGAGCCCAGCCCAGTGTTGTCATGTGGCCACTAATCCCACAGAATGATTTCAGTCCTCAACAGAACACATACACACACACACACTGATGTGAGCAGGAGTGGATTTGTAGAGACCCAGTGGGACACAACAATGGACACTAGACAACAAGCACAATAATCTGTAAAGAGAGAGTAAAACATTTGTTTGTCAGATAAATTGAAATGAAGTTGACTAATGAGTAAAATAAAAAGGCTTTCAAACAATAAAAGTACAAATAAGTCTTGTAGCTGGTAGAAAAACACATAAAAAAGGTAAAAAAAATCCAAAACTCTGGGACAGTTTTATGCATCCTTTTGTTTTACTAATGTTTTGATCAAAATGTTTAGAATCCCTGTTTGTTTATGGTTTGTAAGAGGAGTAACCTTTCTTTTTTTAGTTTAATTTACTCATTATTAGAGGTAACATGACAATACTAAG
>JARVJO010000001.1:30988697-30999962 GCA_031762555.1 Cynodonichthys magdalenae
TGGCTATTTGCTGTTTTGTTCACAATTAAAGAAAAACAAAAAAAAATAAAGAATAGTTTGTGGTGTAGTTGAAGTAATAGCCCTTGTTGTCCAACAGGTGGCAGTGCTGACTAAGTATGACTTTTTTTTCTTTACTTTCTTATAATCTTAATACCTGTTGTAAGTAAATCTGATCAAATGCTGCAGCAGAATCTATAAAATGAAAACAAAATTAAAACAGTTTTTTTTTCAAACCATCATAAAGAAACTTTTATTTGGCTCGAATTTCAAGTCTGGCTTAGAAGTGAGATTGTGGGCAGAAAATATCAAAAAATCCTGTCCTCACCACTCATTATAAATAGGAAACAAACTTTAAGAAGTTCTTACATTTCTGTGCTCGTAAGAAAAAAGAAAAGAAAAGAACTGACACAATATTTACACTTTACAGTGATTTAAAACATGTTACAATAAGAATATGGTTGAACATTATACACGATTTACAAATGGCTAAAACACTGAACAGAATCCACAAAGGTTTAACAAATATTTTCCAACAAAGAACCGTTAGCCAGGCTGTTTATTACATCTGAGCGCTTTCTCGACAATAAAAGCATCACTGTCACGTTTTTTTAATCTTTTGCACACAAACACGATGCGGGGCGTCACTGATTCTGATCATTCTGCTGTGAGCTTTTGCAACACTGCAGCGTTAAAAACAAATCACACCAGAGTAACAACTCTGAACTCTCAATTAAACAAACAATGCTGTAAATGCAGACAAACAGCCAAGTAACACAAAATTAAAAAAAGGAATGAGGAAAAAAAAAACAAGACAAAACAGAACAGAACATTTTGTTGGACACCACAGAGGTGAGGTCATCTTGGCTCGTGCACGAGGAGACAAAACATGTTCAACACACAAACACCGGAGTTAATAGTGAATTATTTGGTGCCTATGGAATTCTCTGGAACACAATCAGTCTGTCAAAATCCACCGACACTCTGCAGTTTCTCCATGCTCTGAGGCGAATGTCAGAGCCGGTCTGACGCGTGGAACAACGTGAACTTATAAGGTCTTAAAGAGCCTCGCTGGGAGATTGTAAAATAAACCAACCAAAACAACCCCATAAAAACAAGGAGAAAAAAAGTATCACTTTTTCTGTCTAGCTTTATGTTGTAAAATGTGATTGAATTTGAATTTCAAAGCACCATGCCAAAAAAGAGATCCTATAAAATAAATCACATTAACTAAATAAAACTGCTTATTGAGCTACAAGTTTAACCATGACTTGTGCTCTGTTTCCTTTTATCTTCACGTTCCATTTTTATTTATTTATTTTTTTGCATTGAAGTAACTCAAGCAATTGTTGGTAAAAAAAAAATCTATACTATATCTCAGCATCTCATTGAAGAAAAAGTACAAAAATCATTAAAGAATGTAAAAAAAAAAAAAAAGCTTGTCTCTTTCTTTAAAAAAATGCTTCCACCTTTCTTCGTAAGCACTCCCTGTGCACAAACTGGCAAAGGAAATAATTGAATAGATAAATAGTTCATTGGTACCTGAGCGAGGACAACAAAGCGCCTTTAGGAGGCGTAGCACCAAGAGATGATGTTCGTCCCCTTTTTCACTACAAGCTGCGACTCTTCCTGCTGTCTGAAAGGTCCAAAAGAGTCTCAGGTATTAGTGCAAAACAAGAGTTTTTGTCATTTGTTGTTTTGAGATTGTCCCACTCATCTCTGAGGCTGAGGGCTCAGCAGTCCTTCTGAGTCTTTGGAGGTCTGTAGGGCAACACTGGTACAGGTCTGAAAGAAAAAAAAAAAAAAAAAAACAGGGAATCATGACAACACTGCAGATCAAAACAACCAGATTTCTTCTTACAATTCTCTTTGTTTAAGACATTATTTTTATAGTAAACCCTTTGTGAAAAAAAACTGAGAACTCAAACTATTTGTTTTTGAAAAAACTAAATGTTGGTCTGAAAATCCAGAGTAAACTCGTAAATAATCAGTTATAAAATATAGTGAGGCAAAATCTCCCCTTTCAGTCACGCTCCGACTCGTGTTTAATATGTTGGCCACATATCTATGTATGAATTTGTCTTGTTTATCTAAAAATCCTGTTGGCAGAGTTTCTAGGTCAGATGTACTATAGGTCCAAACACGCTAAGCCTTCTAAAATATGAAGCATGTCACGTTTTCATGATCAGGCTCAGAAAACTAAAGCCATCACACCACTTTTTTATGGTTTAAATTTAACTGTAAACATTGCAAATCGTTACTTTTTTTTTAGCTATGTGCATAAAAATGGACAAAAAATAAATAAATCTAAACCCCAAAAAAATATATATATATTTTAGTACAACAGCATTTATTAGACTCACACTTCCAGCTAGAATGATGAAAACCCTGAACGTCATTTATTAGGATGTACGGACCTGTTGGGTAACGGGATGCTGGGTGGAGGTCTGGGCACTTTGGGGATGGGTACTGGGAGGGCTCCAGTCCCTGAGATGTGGATCCCTCCTGCACAGTGACCCAGTCGAGAGTTCCTTCCTAAGGGATCGGCAGGTAGCGGTTTCTGTGGTGGACTAGGTTTGTCAAAGTCCTGGGAAGGAAAATAAAATTCATTCAATGCATTCAATATCTACATCTTTGACTTGTTTTATTTAAACAGCTTGTAATCTTGTAAGAAGCCTGATTAAAACATTATTTGTGCCTGTTTGGATTAGTTGTGTTTCAGCTATCTGGACCCCCAATAAAAAAAGACCATTTCACTAGAGGGCAGTGTGTTATCAGTGCTTCCTCTGTGAAGCGACAGCAAACAGGAGATAAACCTGCACCTTCTCTCCTCCATCACCTCTGTGGCAGCGCTGCGCGAGCGTGGAAGGTTATCTGGATGAGGTGCCATCGTGTGTTACTAATCTACACGAGGAGGCGAGACGGTGATAAACATGTGCTACAAGTTGCTGAGCAAATGCTGAGAACACGCAGGTGTAGAAACACAAATCCACCCCAAAGCCATTGACACAGAGCGGTAAGTGGGAAAAAAAAACTGCTATATAACAAGGTTTAAAATGGGAACAAAACCAAACATCAGAGTTGTTTCTACATACAGCTGCATGGCTTCATTCCTGTTTCAGCTTGAAAAAAATATTACTCTGCATCACATTTGCAGAGTTTTGTGCGAGAACCCTTTTACTAGTCTGCACAGACCCTGGCTTTAACCCACCCACCACCTCTGCGATGTGATGGAAAAGCCGACTGTGAGTCAGACCTTATCGGTGGGCATTTGTGGCTGAGTGGGCGGAGAACCCTGCAGGCAAGAGACCTTTAACACCCCCACACTTTGGCCACATAAAGGAAGTTAATGTGTTGTTGAACTTTAAAATAAAGCAAAGTCGAAGAATGAAACCACTTATTTTTGTTTTCATTATCAACAGGCCAGCTCCCGTTGATTGTGCCAAGTAACATATTCATACCTAAATTTGCATATTTTCCTACTGCTCGACCTGCTTTACTTTTTTATTACCTGCGACCATAAAAAACAGACTGTCATGTCACTGTGTCTGTGGGTAAATTCATCTGTATATTAGCAAAATAACCCGTGGACAGATTTTATTAAAGCATCTACAATTATTGTGTGAATGTGAATTGAATATTCACACAATTGAGATCATTTGTTTTTCTTCCGTACGTTTTCTGGCCTGCACCTCATTCCTCAATTTTTCTACAATTTATATATCAAAATGTTCAGCTACAGCTACGACTTTAGCATTTCAGTACTTTTAGTATATCTTAGTTATCACAAAATAATTCAAAGAACAATTAAACAAAGACATCTGAGCCCCTGAAGAAGATTTTAGCTATGCTTGTTTTCTAAATAACAATAAATTACTAGTAGGATTTGTTATAACAGCAAATGAAACATTACACTTTTGTGGGCTGTAGCTAAGGGGAAGTGGAGGAAACTCATAATTGAGAAAAATATATTTTACAAACTAAAAATGGGCTACGTTTTTGCAGATTACAGCTAAAAGCTGTTTCCACTCTGTTACAAAGAAAGGAGCCTCCTAAAGTTGTGAATTTTTAATCAGCCTGAGCTCCATTAGCAGCACAGCGGGCTTGTTTTTCCTTTAAATCCACATGGCAGTGAGAATGTAGGGGGAATAAAAGAGAAACGGTGGGGGTATTCTTGTAATCCAATTTGAGAAATTTGTTGGAATATTAACTCAAGCAAACAGTGTCTGCACATTTAGTCCCGTCTACTCTGATTTTCATTAATAGGGAGGTTTAACTGATAAACACAAACTACCATTACTTATGGACCGTTACAACCAAATTACTTTAAAGAAAACCTTCAAAATCTAAAAGTTTAATAAGAAAACAAGGTGTGGAGCACTTTTAAATTAATCCAGGATCAGTTTTGTTGTCTTGGTAGAAAACACCATACAGTAATATTATATTCATATACAAAATGATTACATGTTGTTTTCTAGATTTATAAGAGCACCTTTCAAAACCAGAACTGAAAATTATGCAGTTCTTTAAGCCAAAACATTAATTTTTTTTCTTACTTTATAAAAACACATTTTTTGTAAAGGGCATGACTTTCACTCCTCTTGTTCCAACCCAACTGCATCTAAATGATTACAGCTTACCTGCTTTACTTACTCAACACTACGAGCCTGCTAATTTATTTTTTCAACCGAACAAGATGCTACAAACATTACTTTAGAATATTCTCTGCTCCCCTTAACCAATTCAGAAAGACTTTGTTCCCTTGGAAACGCCTCGATATCTGTAGGGTGCAAGGAGTTTGAAGACATTTAAAATAGGACCTTCTGACACAGACAGCAGGGGCACTTGTGGCAAATCTAACAATAAGCCTGCAAGATGCTCTCTTTAAGAACTGATGCCCTGTACGTCCTTAGTGACCTGCTGTTAAATACCAACACAATCCCCTCTTATGTTTTTGACCTACATCTGCCATCTTGATCCACTCGCACCATTAGTTTCATCGCAGCAAAAATGGCCGACAGATGTTGGAAGGTATCAGGATTTTCTTGTTTTACGAATTGTTCAGGTACTTTCATAAAAGGCCCAAACCAGTAATGTTAAAAAAAGAAACGTGAAATGTTGGAAATTTCAGTGCAACTCAAGAAGATACAGCTTTTTCACAAGTCAAAATCTTTAAAATAAACTACTCAAATTTTACCTATTTTTAAAACTACAGAAGGTAAAAGAAATGAGTCTTTTTAAAACATTCCAAGTGTCTGGCTTGCTCTCAGAACACATTTTCCACATTAGCATTATTTGCCTTTTTTTTTAGCAATACAGCCAAACAACATTCAGCACAAACTCTCACAGTTGAAGTGTTTTCCTACTCAACCTTCTCGGCTCACAACACAAAACCTGTCGCCTAGCGAATAAATAATGGAGCATTAGAAAATTAAAGCGATTTGGTTCACTATTTTAAAACTACAGCAGCTGGTCTCCCCATATGCTTACAGTGTTGTTTTAAGATGATGCAACAGTGGAAAACATGCTCCTGTCCTATTTTATTTATTATTTAAAATCTGCTGCTGGGCATCAAATGCACAAAATAGCATTTTTTTTGGTTAAAGAACACAGCATCTTGCCTTGAAATTATTTTCACCTATAACAATGCTTAAATGAAAGGGCTGGGCAATAAAACTATATAAAGTATATCACTAAAGACATGTAATCTATCTAAATAGAAAATTTGTCAGATAGAATTTTGATAATTTCCCTGAACTCTTATGCAGAACCACACGGCATTCTGGGGGATGTAGGCAGAGGAACCGTTTAACCTCTCACGGCCCAGCTAAGCAAGGTTGGTGGCATTAATTTTTTGGTAAAGTCCCTGTCACACTATAATGTTTTAGACAACTTATGAACATTTTGTCCAACACTAAAGATGTCTACACCGAAGATGGAATAAAAAAAACTACTGGAAGCCTCTTTTGAGCATATATGGTAACAATAAGAATGACTATATAACCTAAAGAACATAATTTAGTCATCATTAAATATTCATAAGTTGACAAAAGGTCACTAAAACATCATAGGATGACAGGGCCTTAAGCTAACAACAATCTGTTGAGTAATATGACCATTAGCAGTTTCATGTTTTGCCACAGCATCTCATAACTGCTTAAAAATAAAGAAGGACGTGAAGTTAAAGGAAAACAAAATGAGTGCAACAGCTTGAAAGGAAATGGTGGATAAAAGAGGAAAGGTCACGTCACAAGCTGGGCAGTATTAATCACCATTTTTTCTTCTGTTCCTTATTTCCAACAGGTAAAAAAACTAATTAAGAATTATTGATGGATATGAAACAATTAAATAGTAATACATTTATCTGCCATTTCGTCCAGCCCTATTAAAAGATTTGCAAATAATTACTCTGTTTTATTTCCACACTATCTGCTGGTCTCATCTTCCTTCACATCTGCATTTATGTGTTGTTCCTTCACCAACAGAGAGTCATGTCACAAAGTTTATGTCTACCATTTTTTTTTTTGTTTCCTGTGCACCCTGCTGAATCTCACAAAGCGCTGACATCTTGCTCCTGGTACAAGGTTTGGACGTACCACCTGAGCGGACAGATGGATTTACCATCTACACTGTTCCTGTACCATCGGCTCAGCAGAAAGCAACACCTTATTCAGGAGCCAGGTCACAGCAAGGGAGACAGATTGAATTTGGCTGTCGATACGTGGGCAAAAAAAAAAACGACTGCAGTGGGCTTTGCAAGCCAACACTTTGCTACAGGCTTTAAAATGGCTATACAGGTGGCAGGTCTAGGGTCATTAGGCATAATTTGAATATTTTACATTCCTGGCAGCCATTTGAACAGTATAACTTTTCAGACTCACTTCTACCTTTGAATCCACTGATTTTTGATCAGTTCAGTTAACTCAAAGTATAAGTCTTGCAAATTTGCCTGATTTGGATGAGTCATCATAATGAGCTTCATCTGCTTCATTTAAACTTTCAAAGATTTATTTTTTAAAGGCTTATGATTTTTTTTCTCTCTCTCTCAATTCCCTAACACAATCATCCAATGTGTGCATGTGAGCTGTCAAAAAAAAAGACTTTAAGACTTCTGGTCCAGTTGACAGCTGTGTTTGTGTGCATGTATAAACTCCCAGTCTTCAATTTTAAACCCAAAACGGATGAAGTTGGCTTAGAAATATACAGTATATATAAAAAAATCTTAACTGATGGCACATTTTACCTGCTGAGGATAAATTTGTTTGAGCTGAGATGTTAAGAGTGTCCTAAAATAACCAAGAATCACTCATGATGGAATTTGTAATCAAAAAGAACCACCTGAATGTTTAGTGCGGACAATTCTAAGCAAATCCCAAGAGCTAACAAGTTACATTCCCACCATAAAATATGTCAATTTTTCAAATCAATGGTTGCCTTAAAGTTGTAAATCAAGGTTAATATAAAGTAAAATACAATTTCAATTTAATGGGCTCCACAGATATATGATCCACTAGGATTGTGTCATTGAAAATAAATGACCATATTAAGATATTGCAAAATTCTTTATGGCAAGAAAAAAAAAAACCCAAGAAATATTTATTAACACATCATTTTCAAACAAACCTGGTCTGTTCGGTACGACGACTGCTTGCGAGGCAGACTGAGGAAAGGTGGCACGTGAGGCGGCGAGAGAGGCGCGTGGGTGGGAAGGACTCGGTGGTCGAAGGGCAGAGGAGGCAGGGTGGGCTGGCCGACGCTCAGCGACATGGGCATGGGGTGGCTGATGTGCAGGGGCTGATACAGGGGCAGTCTGCGCAGGCTGTGAGAGTGGAAGTTGTGAGGAGGCAGGAGAGGCTCTGCGCTCAGGAGAGACGGCTGGAAAAGGAAACGTAATGGTATTAATAACACCGTGGCATGACGGTGTGAGAAAGAGTCGGTATGCACACAGGCAGAAACTTGTTACTAAATTGTAGATTTTGAAAGAAAATTCATTTCACACCTGTGCCTTTCCTGATGTCAAGGTGTCTCCTCACATTACTCACATCATCCTCCGTTCCATTCTATCAGATGTAAATACTCTGAGTTTGGTTTAGTGTAATAATAAAACAAAAAAGTGACACATCTACTACTGACAAACATTTTGATTATATCTTTTCAAATCTCCAGGCTCCTCTCACTGGTAAATAATTATTCATTTAATATGATGCAGCTGCTTTGGAGTGGTTAACATATTCTGAGTGGTTTATCTAACTTCAAGTGATTTTTTTTTCCTCTGCTCTCCATATAAATCAGCAGATGCAGATGAGTCAGTTATATTTTGGATCAGGTTTTGTTATCTCCCAGTCTTTTTCAGTGTATCGTCTGTCTCAGATCTTAAAAGATTTTTTTTTCTCATGTACTGTTGACCTAATTTAAAGTTGTGCATTTGTCACTATGATGCAGATTAGGTGATATCCAAATAAACATGTTCCAGCAGTACTGGCTGTGTTTTCTTTTTAATCTAAAACATTAAAATTAGCTAAATTAATATATGCTATGATAAGATAAACTCAAACATTCTAAGATAACCCAGTTAAGCTAGGCTCAACTAAGCTAAAAAGAAGAAATTTGGTGAACTATGTCAAGAGATAAAGTAAATCAAAACTTAGCTATGTTAAAATCTAAATTTGGAAAAGTTTGTCACATTTTTGGGGTTTTGTAGTGATTTGATTATTAAACTGGTTTTTGGATACTTACATCATTGTGTCTCAGTTATCTTGCTTTTTTTCTGCCTGGGTTTTCTGACTTTGCCATGTTTGTTATAGATCTAAGCTAAACTAAGCCAAGATATGATGAGTTAAATTAATCTAAACCAAACTAGAATAAACTAAACTAAGATAAAATCAAATAAAGTAAACTGAACTATAACATATAAAACTAAGCTAAACTAGATGGTAAAATAAAAATGAGATAAGAAAATGTAAACTAAGACATTATAATCTAAACTAAGTTATTAAAGCTTAGTTAAATACAATAAAATGTTTTTATATTTTAGAAACTTGGCATAAAACACAGGATTTTAACAATTTTGTTACATAACTGGCATATTTTCCGTTGAATTTATTTTAGACAAAATGAAACAGGAAGTGACATCAAAGGGGAACTCTTTAAGAAAATGTCCTGGCCTTTGTTTAATGAAATAATATTATTTGAACTCTGACTCTTCTTCATCTCTATTTAATAGTGACTCAAAATAATTTAAAGAAACATTAGATTTTTCTCTATATTGTCTTTGTTTTTAGTCATTGTAGCGATGCTCTGTTCACATTCAGACATTCCCCTTTGTCATCACTTCCTGTTACTTAACAGGGTAATATCCAACCCATTCTCACTCCCAACTCGTCACATATTAATGCTTGGTCAGGTACCGTCTGCGTCCAGTTTTGACGTGTCGGGTAACCCCCTCGCGTCAGTTATTGACGAGATGAGATGGAGGAGGAGGAGCGCATTGTCATATTTTTTTGAAAAAGTAGGAAATGCATGACAACTAACCATCCCAGACCCTAAATTGAACGTCTATTAGCGGGCATCAATACCTGATGCGAGGGGGTTAGCCGATGCGTCAAAACTGGATGCAGACGGTACCTGACCAAGCGTCAATATGTGACGAGTCGAGAGTGAGAATGTGTTAGAATATCTCAACAACTCTTCATCTCAGCAGCATGATTTTTTTCTGTAATATTATATCCATGTTTTTAAATTCATTATGTTTCACAAAATTTGATGTGAAAGGCACTTTAAGTAAGGCAACCCAAACTGTGATAAAATAAAGTAGACTAAACCAAGATACACTAAAATATTCCAAACTAAGCTAGACAGGATAACAGGATAAGATAAAATTAAGCTAAAATAAAATAAAAAACTAAACTGACTGACCAGTGTTTATGGATGTTGATGTCAGAGTCAGACATAAAAACTGCAAAAGAACAATTTAAGCCAGAGTTAAAGCCAGAGTCTGAACATGTATTGTGACCAACTGTTACTCCCTCCCTCCAGAACAAACCAATAACACCTAAAATATGCAGAAAGGACTTGGCTGCTGGACAACACACCTACACAATGAGCTCTGTTGTGATACTGACCAACATTTGCAGATGGTTCCAGTGATCATAATAACAGGAACAGACAGGCTGTTTCACAAAGTCACTCTGGTGGACGGTATATTAAATGTATAAAAAAAACTGGATACAATTCTATACTCAATTATGACATTAGATAGAACTTTTATACACAGCTGTTGCAGACAGAGCCAAGTGCAAACTCATTTTAGATCAACACACTTCCATGCATATAAATATCCACTCCTTTATTTTGTCGCACTGACACAACAATAGGCAATCTCTTTCTACGCCAGTCATTTTCAGCAAACAAATCAAAACCTATTTTTCTTCACTGGCTGAATCAATCAACTGTGCTCCCCTCTCAAACAAAAAACTATCACAAAATCACAAACAAACATTAAATGGGCTCAAATTACAGTATCCCGCATCTCATTTTAAAAAAGCACAAGCTCTCTATTACAGTTCTGCCGTGTCTTGTCAACAACAGTGGCATAATTAATGTTTCCTCTTTGGTGAGATATATTGAGGCTGAATCAATTACCGGGCTTGCCATGATCTTATTTTGTCAAAAAGCCTGAGAGCATGACGACTCAAAGATGAGGTTTGGACACAGGTTTCTGAAGAGCTTTGACAAAGAGTTATTACAAATAAATCAAAACAGTCTATGGAAAAAGAATGTGCACACACAATAACTGACCTTATAAACATTAGCTGTGGAGGGTTTAGGTGGAGGCTTGCGTCGGGGAGTGGGTCGGTACCTGGACTCAGTCCTGATGGGGCTGGTGGGCCTGTTTTCTTCCAGAGATCTATCAGTAAAACACATTTAATAAAATATGCTGAAATTTCAAAGATGTTTCATCCTAAATACAGATATAGTCCAGTATGTCTCTAGTAGGATTTTAGAGCAGTAGAAACATTTTTTGTGTGAAAACTAAAGTTTGAATTCACCATATAGTAAGAATTGTTTACAAAAAACAAAGAGGCACAGAAACATATATTTCCAACACTTGAATAAAGAGGTTGCTTGTTTATCTTGAAAGACACCTGTTGGTATAACCCGGGGGGGGTCCAATCCTGCTCCTTGAGGGCCACAATCCTGCATGTTTTACTTGTTTCCCTGCTCCAACACACTCGATTCAGTGATTGAATGACCTCTTTAAGCTCTTCA
>JARVJO010000001.1:31018204-31045348 GCA_031762555.1 Cynodonichthys magdalenae
ATGACAAGAAATATACATACCAAAAGGAAAAATTCAAATGAAAAAGAAATAAATATTTTGCAATTAGTATGATATACTGTATAAATACAGCTTTAACTAAAAGTGAATATGAGGATTTGAATCTTGCTTTGTTATTGATTGGTGTGTTAGGCCATCGCTGTATTTGTATAAATTTATCTGCACACTTTATTAAAAAAATAATAAATATTCACCTAAAGACATAACCTTAAAAGGCAGTTTAATTAAATATGAGGAAATGTTCTAAAATCACAATAATTATTTCCTTTTTTACACAGAATATCAAAGCTGACATCTCTACTGCATGTTTATTTTACAGGGCTTCTTAAATGTGTGAATTTGATAAAAATGTATGGTTTGTTTTAGAAAATGGTTTATTCACATACAGTCTGAAAAAAAGGCAAACTCTGTGCAGCTATAGATTATGCTGAACATTGTGCATTAAAAACCAAACATTGTTTTTGTGAAAAGCTGCACAAAATTGGGGAAAAAACCCATCTTATTCATCCTAAATATTTAAAAAAATTTAGATGAGGACTCACGTTGGTATTTCAGTATTCCATGCAAACTAAAATGAGCAAATAATTAAATCAAAGCAAATCTCTGCAATCCAACCTGACCTTCACTTTACTTGAAACCTGCCTATTAAACTTGAAAAAACACAAAGTTAAAATGAGCCAAAGCCTTGATATTAAGTTACTGTGTGCATAGCAGCACACCATTATGAGCCACTTAATAACCTTCAGGCTAATTACTTCTGAATATGTAATTTCTGAACTTTTCTAAGATTTTATCAGTGAATAACAACTTAAGTAAGGTGGCCCGAAGAGCTAATCCTGTGTGAAAATTCTTACCTTGCAATCTTGGCAGCACTGTCCATGGGCGCAGACGGCATCTCCCTTCAGGGTGCATGTGGTGGCATTACAGCAGGGGTTCATACATTCCTGGAATGCAGGAAAGAAAACAAAGCAGCTAACATGATGTGAACCTGATCACCGCTGTGAGGATACCCTGTCAGCCGGTCTCTGTCAGATGAAACGCTCCGAGTCAACGGAGCACACTTCCTGTCCGGAGATTCCTGCCCTGACCCGAAGACCTTCGAGTGGAAACAAAACCCTGAAGTTCATGTGTTTTAGATTTAGCATTTCTCCTGGAGTTAAAAGTTGTAGAGAGGAGTGTGAGGATGAAATGACCCAGAAAAGAAACCAATGAACCCATAAAAAAAAAAAAAAAAAAAAAAAAGCTGGGCTGAAGAGCAAAATATTTTGCAGTGAACATAGCAGGAGGTAAAAAGAGGTGAGGCATTCATCTGGTGTTCTTAATGCATGACAAAACAACTCATCAGTTTTATGCAAGCAGCATCACAAAGCACTTGCTATGAGAAAACAACAAGGTTGTTTTGTGTGCAAAGCTCTAAAATAATAATATGTGTTGAGGGCTGTAAATGGAGACAGCTGGACTGCTGAACGGCTTTAACTTTTGGTGCTGTTTTATGAGTTTGGCAGTTTACCTCCTGGTCTTTTTCTGAGCCTATTGTTTTAAGAGGAGAGAAAACCTGGTTTGATCTCCAAGTTTAAATGGGCTGTCAGATCTAACAAGCTGTGCGATGACATCATGGAGGTCATGGTGGGCATGCTGGCAGGGCTAGAAATGAAATATATATATTACATTGTTAGTTTGCTGGAGGTCAAACACAATGGCTTCACAAAAAATACCATCTACTTCCATCTATAAGAGGTGGTGTCGTAATTCTGCTTACCTAAATATTCACATTTAGTTTAGCCAAACTGATAAGCCTCTGTAATTTAATTTGAAAGTTAAATAAACATTACTTTACTACAAGAGACTGTGCAGCTTTGTAGTTAAGCATGACTAATGAAGCAAGTCGACTCTCTGGAGAAATTGACCACATCATGTCAATTTAAGAAAAATGTTGTTAAACTTTCATGCTTATATTTATATTTGAAGGTGTTTTCAGCTTAACAGCCCAACATTTGGATCTCCAGAGCATTCAGCTTTGGAAAAAAAAAATAAGGTGTGAAACTAATTAGTCTACGATGCATATTTAATTAGCTTTTTTTTTTTTTTTAATCTACTGAAACACAGCAGCTACAAATGGTAAATACAAATTAGACTGCTGCAATCATCACTCACTAAAAGGCAAATACTGCTTTGAGATAATTCATTTATAACGTCAGTTTTCTGCAAATGTCAAAGTGTAAATATGCATCTGTTCTTATATAGATGTAATCTATGGTAGAAATACGAATGTTTCTCAAAAGTTACCTACTTCTCACTGCTGACTGTTCAGATCGTCACTTTTCAGAAGACATAATTCTTCATAGATCCACCCTCTCAAATGACACATTTGTCCCCCAATTTTATACAGTATATCTACATATACTGAACATTTACAGGTTATGTATTTATGTATTTCCTAGCCTTCCTGCTTTTGCAGCAAACATTACTTCCTTTTTTTGTAATTATTTTTTCCCCTTTCCCCAATTCTCTGTTTACATTTGCTTCTATCCACTTCCATGTTTTCCTGACATTACTACTGTCCAGCCGAAGACTCAGATATGTATTCATCTTGGTGGTTTTAAGCAACGGCGTGCAGTTCCATCTGAGCAACGCCTTTTTCTCCTGTGACTAATACATCACATCGGAGGGAGAGAAACAAAGTGTGTGAGACGAAGCATGAAGCAGAGTCAATTTGTTTGGATTGTTGGGCCAAAGAAAATGCTTTTTAGCACTGACTGAGTTAAACAGAAAGTTCGTTTTGCTTTATCACACAGTTGGACGTTCGCTTGATTAATGGGTACCAAAGATATGACATCACTATGAAGATCGGTCGAGAAAAGGTGAGATGTGAATTCAATAAAAAAGCTTACTTTGAAGACCTCAACCTCAAGTGATTTGCTGCGTTCAAAGAAGCAAAAAAAAGTTTTTTGGCAGGACACGTGAGTGCTTTTAAGTCATGATAACATTGGCAATGTCAAGAGAAAGTTTGACATAAAATTTATAAACTTTACTATAGGAGATTTAAGTGCACTTCTGAGAACCTTTGTGGTTCTGGGTGATTACTTACAAAATGATTTTGTCTTGAAAGAACTGCAGCATAACTAAATAGATTAGATGAACATAAGGCAACAGGTTATGTTTTATTTAGAAATGTGAGCATTGACTGCTTTTTGGAATTTTAATGGGAACCCCAACTAGTTGTAACATATTTGATAAACATTTACTTCAACAAAACTGTAAAAATACTGTAGGCTGTTTAGTATTTTATAAGTATATCGTCACACGAACGGGACGGTATTATTTACACTGCAAAGCATACCGGGTATATGATGATGCTTACTAGGTGTTCCGGTGCGAGGCTGCGACCTCTATCCAGCTTGAAGGTTAATTTTGGATAATGTCTGATGTTCAAACTTTTTAAATGAAACCAGAGTGCTGATAGAGAGGAGAATGTGGAAATGACTCAAATGATAAATAAAAATGTGGATGGAGGTCAACAGAGCTGGTTCATGGAAAGCTCATCTCAGCTTTAACCTTTTAGCTTTCATGTTAGCTCCTAAGCTAATATTATTAGCTTGGGAACTAACACCACATATTTATCAGTTATTAGTTACACCAAAAATATATCACTAATAAATATTAAGTATTAGTCAGTTAGGTAATATTATTAGCTCGGGAGCTGACACTATATCAACATATATTTATGTATTAGCTCAGGAGCTAACACAAAAACTAAGAGGTTAAACACCTAGTAAACATCATCATTTCGTCAGTATGCTTTGCAGCGTAAATAATATGGTTCGTTCAGGTTACAATAAATTTTTTCAAATTTATAAAAACTAAACAGCCTGGAGTTACTTTTTCATCAAATAATGTCTAATGTTACAACTAAATGGGGATTCTCTTCCAGGGAGAATTGTTTTGTACCGTGTTGTGAAAAAGATCTTTTTAGCAACAACATTTGACAGCAAGCATCGGCTTTACTGCTGCCAAGTCTGACCACAGCGGTGGAGTCTGATACACTCGACTGCAAAAGGTGACAGTTAATTTTACCTCTGGCTCTCCGCAGTCACACTCTTCTCCCTCCTCCACATAGCCATTGCTGCACTTCTGTCCTCCATAAAGCACCTTGACCTCTGGCATGTTGTACAAACACATGCCCACGCCTTTCTCCAAGCTGGCTGCGAGGTCCTTCTTGCTACATGTGCTGAACACAGTTGGGAATGGATACCTTTAAAAAGAGAGGTGGTGGAGGAAGACAACAGAGATGATATTTACTGAGAAAATCTTGCATGATGTTTATTTTTACTGTAAAGAATTTATCCCCAAAAGGTCAACAGGATTATAGAGCTAGGGCACCATTCAGTCCAGTGTTTGCTCATTTATCTAATTCAAGAGGCCGTTTCACACAGATTTAATAGTCTAATTGCATTGTATGAGCTCCATTTCAAAAGATTTTCTGTCCTTCACGTTACATAAATGGCCTTTCAAAATGTCCAAAGAAACATTTTCTCTGACAGCTACATTTTCAAGAGTCATATCCTGGTTGGAGAGGAACAATTTAAGTAACCATCTGAAAGCTGTTATTTTGACTGAAGGAGATTTATGTGTGTGAAAGTGTGTACATGAAATCTTTATAAAAAATGGCAAGTTTTAAACCATGTCATTTCTACTGAATTGAGTTCATCCCCAGTTATCTCTTTCCTGAAGTGTTTACTTAACTTAAAATTGAAAAAAAGAATTACATTTCTAACAGAAAGGAAACAAACTTTAAAGATTAAACTGTGTGATGAACTGAATGCGTGAAGCAACGCAGCTTGAGGGAATCACTCTTTGATAAGTCCAAAAATACAAAGGTCAGAAAAGGAAAGGGGTAAAAAACAAATTATTTGGGGATAGTGGAAAAACAGGAAAGCACATGAACTGAGACATGGTACAAGACCTGAAATAAATACAAAACGTCTGAAAACAACCATCCCTTTGTGGATTGGTAAGACCCAGAAGAAAAGGGTCAGTAGCAACAGGTTTCTAAGGTCCTGACCTGGACTTTTTACATTCAAGCTCAGGTGAAAATATATAAAGCAGAGAGTAATGACAGGTATACACACTTGAAACTGCTGGGACAATTTAAGGCCTCCACAGGAATCACGAAACCTTTTCATCCTTGGGGCCACTGAAAGCTCAAAGTAGCTCTGTGAAGTTTGGTAACATGTGTGCATAGCTAAAAAAAACTTTACAGAAAAGAGCACCAACTGAGTGGACCACCAGAAAAACTCTTCTATCCCTGTATGACATCAACAGTGAAAAAAAAACCATAGTAAATTTATTTAGACCAATGTTCAAATTCCACTAGCGTAACTTTTCAGTTATGATGTGATTCTTATTTTCTCATTTAAGCTTTCTGTTTTATTGTTGCTAAACTTAACTTCAGCTTCTGATTCTATAAAACAACTGAATATAAAACACGAGCAACAGGTCATGCAACAATACAACCCTAGATAACGGTAGGAACAAAAACATTTCATGTGTTACTATTAACATGTTCAGCATCAATATGACTCAGAAAAAGGAGGGTTTGAGGTGTAAAATGTTTTTTTGTTGGACATATTCTTGCCTTAAAAAAAAAAAAAAGAAGTAGATGTGGAGTGGCAGGGACTGAAGGCTAGCAGAAAGGATTGGTAGGCAAAGCGAGAGAAAAGGGATGTGGGATGCTTGAAGAGCTTGAGTTCCGACAGAAACATGTCATGCACGTACTTATGCGGTGATAGACTGAGGTCTTCGGATGCATCAGGGTGTGGAGACTGTAAAGCTCGAGGCTTGACAGGGCAGATTTGTGCAATTTCAAAATGACACAAAATATGTTTGTGGAGTCTGCTGATGGACAGAGGAGGGGGGGAGGGATGTGCGATGCTTTGCCTAAGGGGGATTTGGTTGCGGCGACTGCATGGGTATTTCACTGCTGTTAGCGGACTGTAGACAAGCTTCTCTTGAGGGTGTTGGAGATAACGGAGGAGGCATTCTGTGGAAAAGGAAATCCTTTTTGTTTAAAGGAAAACAGATTTCCAAAGCACACAGAACACATACACACAAAAAAAACCTCTCTCAGCCACCCTTGGGTTGAAGCAGAACCTCCTCTTCACTCAGACTGTCCACGTTTGAATGTCAGCTGCTTTCATCTTTCACCAGCCAGAAGCCCAATCTATCTGTCTCTGTCCACTCACTCACTTAATCCACTCATAAACCACCGTAAAATGCTTACACAAAGAGTTCTGAGGTCCTGTGCGTGGAGACCCACGCATGGAATCAAGGACAGACCATGCAGATTATCCAGCTGCAGAGAACAGAACAAGGCCCCAGCAGATAACACGGACTGCTGCTGATAGGAGAACACAGACACGCTTCAGGAAAGAGGGTGGAATGGCTATAAAAGGTAAACCGAGTCTGTTCTCAATAAACATCCCTTCATGTTAAAAGCTGGGATGGTTGCAGTTCCTCATAATGCAGTTTTCTTTATAAGACCAACATAGGGAGTGTTAGCAGGATCAGGTACATTAATGTGTTAAAAGCAACCTGAATTTGATTTGAACACCATTAGCGTGTATAAAATTATACTTCACTCGGGGCGAAAAGCAGAAGACCATATAAGTCTTGAGGGATAGCATTCTTTAGTGGAATATTTTTTCAGTTTTAGTGGAGTGTGAATCAGGAACACATTTTATCATGTCTCTCCTGTTTAAAGGTTTGCCTTAAGCTTGTGCGCACAATCATTAATAAAACACAACAAACATTGTTGGTTCCATATAAAAATGAATTAACAGATGTTGATTTAAATTTAAAGGGAAAAAAATATACAGAAATTTACATCAATTATATATGATGTATATGATTTATATTTGATATATGGTGTCTCGTATTCCTTGAAGGTCCAACCTTGGAAATAACCTAACACACAATCTCAGATGTTTGTATTGTGACGATTGGATTATGTGCTGTGAAAGAATCTCACCTTCTACCTAAATTTCCCTGAAAAGCTCAATATCTATTAAACTGACAGCATTACAACCATTTTTGTGTTGGCTAATGCCAATTAACTGTGGTGGCCATCTTGAATTTGATTGACTACAAAAGATAATCAGTTGTAGATGCTCGTCCAATGTTTACTTTTTGAACGTTTCATTAAAATCTGCCCAGTAGTTCATGATCTATTTTGCTAACAGACAAACAGGGTTGACTCTAACAGTTTTATGTCAAGGCTTTAAGGAAGGATGTTGTGCAATGTCTGTGCTGAAAGAATTTGTTGAGGACGATGCACAGCTCATACGACATCAAATTTTAGCTCAACATCTGAAAAAATACCTGAATTAAAGACATTTTTGTGATTTTTAAGTTTGTTGGATGCAGAAGCCATCTTTTATTGAGTCAAGTCCAAAAGTTAATCAGTTGTAGATGTCAACCAAATGATTTATTTCTAAAAGTTTCATTGAATTCATTTAGTGTCCCAAAAACTACAGTACTAACACAATCAGTTTAATGGGTTTTAAATTAGATGGTCCTATATTAAAGCCAGGAAAAGCATCTCTTTCCTGTCATTTATATTGCTTGATATACAAAATAGATGAGTCTTATTGAGAGTGAAGACATGGCTCTAAATGACATGCCAGAACTGACATCTGTTGCGGTCAGTGATTGTGTTTTAGCAGGACTTTGATAATTAGGCATCATCTTTAATTTGAAGCCTGTGTTCCTCAAGGTAACAGCTGCCCACACAATCCTGCTAACAGATGCAGTGTCAGCCTGACTGGGTGCTTGGGGACAAAGTGAGAATATCTTCGTCATCCGCTGGCTGCTGTGGTCCTTTATGACAATGAGCAGAGAAGAGAAATAATGTCTCGACACAGATGAGTGCATAATAACGAGCTATTTCTTTCTCAAACTAAGACTAAGTAGCAAATCTAAAACTGAAAAAAATATTTTAAATCCCCTCACCTCATATAAGACGGACATACTTTAGCCAAAAAAAACCCCCAAAAAACTGTTTTCTATTACAATGTTGTAAAAAAAGTTCAACGTGCAATTTATATTGAGCAACAAACCCACATTCATGGTTTCTATTATCACAGCTGAGGCTGTACTGCTGTCCAGGAAATTAACTAAGCACTGAGCGAAGATTTCCCTGGAAAATATTGGTCTAGAGAGCAGCACCCTCTCCAGGTGTGGCTTGCCGAGGTGGAACTAATTTGCCTGTGCTCAACAGTTACACAAAATCCAATTAGTCAGAACCCTTCTGCCTGTCGTAACTGTTTGAAAGGCGAATATGTCATTTTTATTGTGAACAACACACGCCGTTAGAGATCTTTATCT
This sequence comes from Cynodonichthys magdalenae, assembly GCA_031762555.1. Classification (NCBI taxonomy): domain Eukaryota; kingdom Metazoa; phylum Chordata; class Actinopteri; order Cyprinodontiformes; family Rivulidae; genus Cynodonichthys; species Cynodonichthys magdalenae. The sequence goes on from JARVJO010000001.1 coordinate 31,026,605, forward strand.
CATCTGCGTTTATACGGCCTCGTAAATTTGTGCTCCTCGGAGAGCAAAGTGCCGCGCTACCACATTAACTGTAGCGCTCGACGCAGTCAGTGTTAGCTGCCAGGAAGAAAATAAATGCTTTGCGTTTTTTATTAGCCGCGCCTAATCGAGAGGATTTCTAATGCCGCTGTCGTTTAGTCACATTTAAAAGATATTAAACAATAAACATGTTAATGTATTTATTGTTTCCAAGAAAAACAAAGCTTGTCATAAAGATATTAAATCAGGATTGTGATTCAGTTACAGAGTTCTTAATTACTTTTGTTTCTATATGTGTATGAGAACAGATCTACATATATTCTATGGCAAAACCTTTAAAGTCAAATGTCTTGATTTCACTTATAATTACACTCTTAGGCTACATTTACACTGCAGGCAAATGCAACCCCCTATGCAGCCGTTATATGATTTTTATATGATTTTTTCCTAACTGTCTGTCAGGCCTTTTCAGTATGTGGTACTAAATCAGATACATATCTGATGTTTTTCACTGTGACCTCAGTCTGATCACTCATGTCACATTTTATTCCTCCACTGCCATTGCTAAACTACAAGCAGACACTGAGCAGAAAATCGACGTTGTCGTTCAAAACTCCTTCTGTTTGTTGATTGACCCAGGTAAAATTCTACAGAAGAGATTCTTGTCTATGGGAGAAATCCCAGACGGAGAAGTGAAGGGAAACTAGAATTGAGTGGAACTGCATAGGAAGACAAGAGCCAGGCTAGTCTTGGACTATATCAATGCTACGGTTTCAATATTTTAGTTTTAGAACATCGCTCCCTTTCCAAACATAAAAATCTGAACCAGCACAACTGACCAGAGGATGGTTAAAATGTAAACAGTGAACTAAACAAACATGTCAAGAACTTTTTTTTAATCTGATCTGATTGCACAACTTCATAATCAACATGTAGCATCCATTGGCTACTTTTGTAAACAGCGTGCTAAATGTGACGTCACCTCATTTTATGCGCATGCGAGCTGCATCAGGACCGTGTAGAGTTCACACTGAAGTCTGATGGAGGTCGCATTTAATATGTAACGTGAAAGTTTTTGCAAAAAAAAAAAAATTTAATTGAATATTAAGACCTGCATTGTGAACTTAGCCTTAGAAAATATAAAGATACACATGATTCCATGAGTCATTCAGACTGAAAGTTCTATTTTTTAGCCTAAAACAACACAGAATATATAAAAAAAAGAAGGTACTTTAAGGATAAAACTCTTCCTAATATTCAAAATTTAATAGTCTGAACCCTTTTAGTGGAACAATAAACCTAAACTATTATTAAAATTACATGACCTTAAGTTTCCATTAAATTTCCATCACTGAAAAGATTGCAGGTCTAAAATGCTACTAATAGTAAAATATTTTAATAGACCAAACCCAATGTGGGAGTGTTAATTTGCAAACGCCCCTAGATGCAAACTGGTTTTAATTCCCATTTGACACAAGTAATTAAGCTTGTTTAGCTGAATTATACACTGCAGCAAATTCATATGATGACTGGCTTTTTTGTGAGGAATCATTAAGAATGTTGATTAAATCAAAAGCAGCTCTCACAGATCACCCATTCGGCATGTAAATACACCACTGCGTGATAATAACAAAAAAAAAAAAAACAGGCTGTTTACGAGTAAACAGTCTGATCTGACAGCTTTGGCTTTGGCTTTTTGTTTGCGGCCGCTGCTGCAGCAGGCAACGCTTGGCTATTTTTTTTTCTTTTTTAAAAGAAAAGAAGCAAATGCCGGAAAGGCACAATGGTTAAATGAAGATGAACTAAAGAAGAATGTCTTTTTTAGTGACTTAGAAGAAAAATCCTTCAATGCACAACGAGATGAAGGAGATTTTCATGGATTTTCTGTCATTACATGTTATTGTTTTGGCATTTGAGAGTGGTGGGTTGAAAAGATGAGAAATTCTCTGTTTGGATAGAGAGTGAAACAAGATCATGAACAATAGAAGCACAGAGTACACACAAGAGAGCTCTGCTATTTGCAGTCCCTCCAACTGACATCAGACAGTCTCTTTTGCTCTCTAAGATGCACTACAGGCCGACATGCATTTAGTTACCATAAGCAGGGGAGACATGTTTGACCTTTCAGCAAATGCCAGCCTGCAACAAAAGGCGACGCTTATAGTGATTAAACAAAACTCAAGTTAACCAGTTCCTCTGCTCTTTCCAGCAGGGCCTACACAAATGATGACATTCCGCACATTCCCACCTCAGCTACCATCTGTCATTTACCAACAAATTAACAAGAATGACATCCATTCAAGTTGTCATGATGAAGTATTTACATTTTGGTTTCAAAGTCCCTGCTGTGCTTCATCATTTCATCCATGGACAGACGAGAGGAAAGTACTTTTGTGCTTCCACTCCCTATTCATCTGATGCAACTTTTGCTTGAACTTGTAAAAGAACATTCACACTTCAAAAAAGGAAATCCGCATAAACTGTTCCTTCCTGCTGTCGCTCAAGTTTTCACCTGTCGTTGACTCACGATTCTCTCATGGCCAGTCTATTGTGGCTCATGACGCCTGTCACAGTTTTTCCACATGTACCAAAAATAATTCCCACATAGTTGTCTTTCTACTCCCACTCCCACTGGCATCTCTCTTTGTGTTTTCCTCCCTGCGTTACCACTGGGGAAGATAAAAGACAAACAAAAACCACAGCTTCCACGCGCCGCCTGTCTATCGAGGCATAAAGCACCTCTCTGCGGATCATTCTCACTGTGCTCTGGCCCTGATTGCAGCTGGCAGCGTCACTGATAATCATGTCATTTAGATGTAGCCCATCCTCTACTCCATTAGCAAGTCTAAGCTCAGCGTGTCCAAAACACACAGCAAAATGAGCGGCGCTGCTTTACAACGATGTGTTTAACATTCTGAAGACATGTGGACTGTGGGTCAAAAGAGGCGGCCATATCAAATACCAAAAAAAAAAAAGAAAGGAAACAAGACAAAATCGGTGATGGGGGGGAAATGAGCTTGAGACAAGTTTGTTTATCAATTGTTTTTTGTCAACAGGAAACTGTGAGGGTAGTCAATGTATATTCATGCAGTTTTTTTTTTCCGTTCAAAACAAACAAAAAATAACAAACAACAACAAAAAAATACATTTTTTTGTTTTTCGCTTACTGAACCAGATTTTTTTTTTGAGACAAGTGGCCTAACCCAGAAGTTCTCTCTGCCCCCCATATGTTGTGTAGAGAGCTGTTTGTGTACACACATTTAAAACAGTATAGAATTAATTTGATCACATTTACTCACAGAGAACCTTATATCCTCACTTTGTTTTGTATGTGGAATAAAACACACAAGAACAGAGAAAACTCAGGGAGCTCAGTGTCTAATCGTACTGATCGTACAAATCTGAAAGTAAGCTCAGTTTGAATTGATCTCCATGGTAACAGATGTTGGCCTCATCACTTCACATCTGGGTCACGGCACTTGTCTAAAAGAATCAACAAAATAAATCAAAAGTGAATCCTTGTTATCCTTTTAAAAATGTTTCATTTAGTGAACAAAATTGGAAATCGGATTATTTTCATTTTGTAAAAATGAAAAAAAAATTTGTATCAAATGAAAAAACGAACTGTCTGAATGTACACTAACCGATTTCATGCTGATGGTGCAGGAAGTTCAATTTGAAAGATAACTGACAACCTCAATCTTCTTCTTGGGTGAGTTTATAGTTTTCATTTTTGAAGCTGGTTCCAGGTAAAAAAGATTTAAAAAATAAAATGTTCAGACAGAGAACTGACAACAACAACACTGTCTAGACACCAGAGCTGATCTCTTATCTAAACCACATTCAGCTCAATGTAAGATATGTTAGAACACTATTTTGAGCTTAGCAGTAATAAAAATTTTAAACGACAGACATAGACTTGTCATAAACTGTAAACACAAGATTGACAATCTGAAATATTTAATTGACACTCATCCAGGTGGGAAAGATGAACATTAAGATTTATTTGGATTTGAGTAAATTTGGGCTGGGTTCACTTTCAGTCAGTTCATGGTGATATCAACAGTTACAAATCATAAACCCAATTTAAATTCAATACAGTTAATTCATTACATTTACATATAGAACATTATTAAATGCTGTTTGGCAAAATCTATTTATCTTAGGATGCATGTGAATTGGCTCAAATCTTCCCTTTTTCACAATATCCCATCTTGGCAATGGACAAAAAAGCAGCATTCATAAATAAAAAAAATATTGGTCTAAACACCAAACCCGATCAGCTGCTAAAGGAAATCAATATCGGAAAAAAGAAGCTTACTATATAGAAAATCAAAAAAACAAAGTCAAACTATGAGTTTATTATAAAAACACAAATAAAAGCAGTTTAAAGCAATGCTACCAAAAAGAGTCAACAGACTGGATTAATGACGGTTTGTAATGAAAAGCCTAAAATTCTACAGAATTGAAAATAAAGTACAAATTTATTTTTTGATTTAATTTTCCATGTGCAATTGAGCAATACCAGCAGTCGATCTCTTTCACTGACGCAATCAAGCAAACAGAAACAAGGAATAGTGGATGCACAATTAGAACAATATCAAATAAACGTGGGACTATTGATATTCTGTGTCGGTGTAGCAACACCAATCTGCCCTCGAAATGTCAGAGCATTGTCACGCATGGATTTATCTCATATCTGTTATTAAGAAACAATGAAGTGAGTTTGAAAGTAAAAGGTCACAATTCATCTTCTTCAGGTGTTATCAAGTCAGATTGTATTATTATAAAACAGAAAGTGCTGAAGGAAGACACTGAGCCTAATTAATCCATTCTGTTGTGAACAATTCAATATTACAGGATTCATTGTTGCCAATTAGAGAACATCGTCTTTCTCACTTTCTGCTTGGCCTCATTAGTTAGATAGTCAGGAAATGTATCAAAATTGCCTTGTATGTTGCTGAAGTAGTACCTCTGTACTAATTTAGTGGTGCTAGTGTTCAGCATTTTTTCCCCCTATTTTCTTAAATGTTCAATTTTCAGGTACAATGGCTTTTTCACTCCAGCTATGGTGCCTTAATTAATGGTACATTTTCATGGTTGTACCCTTAGGAGAACATTTTTGCACCATAAGATCAATTTATTTGTAACGGAGAGTGCAATTATTTTGTTTTTATTTGTTAGGACAGGTGTTTAGTATTGTACACTATGTTACTTGTAACCAAAGCTAATTTGCAATGCCTATTTTCAGATGGACCTTTTGGTTACAAACATGATGAACAGAAAAAATGCTCCAAAAGTTACAGAATCAACAACTCGGCAGTTTGTTGAGGTCACTTTACAAATTAAGACTCTGACCATTTAGCCACTCGAAAAATACATTTAGCAAGGGATTTTTCAAACTCATAATTAGGGGTGTCACAATACCAGTTTTTTGCAAACTTAGTACTTCAGTTTGGGTACTTGATGATACCAAGTACCAATACTGAGTACTTACTGAGTAAGACCTTAAGTATTACACAATGACTTTAAAAACACATTTATTTTATTTAGAACATGGTGTCGCTCCTTTCTTATAGGCACACAGTCCCTCTGACTGTATCAAATCAAATATACAGTATGTTATATACTGTTGCAAAATTTAAAAATAAATACATAAATTTCTTATACATGGAACTAACAATCTTTTCACTCGAAATGTAAACTATAACACATTCAATGGAGTATTGATACCACTATTCCAGTATCTGTACTTGTATCGGGGCATTTTGTACTAGTAATTGTAAAAATGCTGGAATCAAGTTTAAAAAGTTCAATTTCCTGACACTGATGTGATCTAACAAGCTTCTTGTTCAAAATACTAACTACTCAATTATGGAATGTCTTTAGAAGGTTGATGGTTTGTGATGCTTCTCGCAACCAAATGGTTACACAACAATCTAAATGGGATTGCATCACGAAGTGCAAAAACCTGCAGCAAAATATGTTTTTGTCTTTGCTTACCATTTGATTTTTGAGACTTGCTCCTAACAATAACATTTTTTCATGTTTTTAAATTTCTTATGCAAGATGTTCATTACCACTTGAGTCATCAAATCCCATTGATTACTGTTTTGTTAGGCTTAGCATTCAGTGCTGACTCAACTTCAAGTGAAGGATAAGTATGACTAAAAGCTCACCCACTTACCCACCACCCATAGTGACCTGGTTCAGCATAATTCACACAGCAGGCCTGATTTAAAGCATATACTCTGGAGGACAATGATCTATAACTAAGCATCATGCTGTAGAAAATAACTAGCATTTAGACAAAAATTATAAATCAAGCAAAAGGTCATATTCATCTTTGATTCACTGGACTGCCTTTTCCCAAATAGACAGGATACAGTATCTATTTCTGGTCAAGGAAAAAAAAAAAGAATGTGGATAACTTTGCATATATATTCTCAAAAGGTTTTTATTTCTTCAAGCAAAGAGGAAGAGTAACACATAAACAGTGTCAGCCAGTGGTTCTCAATTCCGGTCCGCGTGAGCCACTATCCTTCATGTTTTAGTTGTTTCCCTGTTCTTCAGCAGGTCTTTAAGTTTTGCAGAAGCTTGCCAATCACTCATTCATTTAAATCAGGTGAGCCAAAGCAGGAAAACAACTAAAACCTGCAGGATAGTGGGTCATGAGGACTGGAATTGAGAACCATTGGTGTAAGCAAAAGACAGCTTTGATAAATGCACAGGAAATGTTAAATGTCAGTCAACATGTAAGTCTCATTTCTTAATAATAAAAATAATTAGTGCCGGCAATATCAAACATAAAGTCGTGTCACATGTGCCTGTATCACAAGTTTAAATACGGTTGTGTAATTCGAAATCCACAACCAATTTATTCAGCAGCCTCTTTTTTCATTAATTTGTCTTTCAATCAGTCTCCTTTCCAACGCTGCTCTTTGCTAAAATCTTTGCCACTGTTTGCGTTGGCCATTAGAAGATCTCTTACTAATGCAATTCCAATTAGTTACTGAGGAAAAGAAAATCTATACACCTATTTGGTAGTAAACTCTTAGCTGAATGTACTTAAAAGCTGTAAAAGTACCTTAGGGTGTAAGATCTGTCAGATTTTCCTGCTATGTTCCTAAACTGCACATATTTTCATTTGTGCATAAAATGAATGATTCAATCCCTCATCTCAGAGATTCAAGGCTGGGTTTGAATAATACCTGTTATAGTTTGTTTTAGTTTCTTTTATTGTCTTGTTTTCAATGTTGTGGATTTCACGTTAACCGCATCCACCTGTGCATTGCAGGACCCTCCGAGAGGCAGACACGACTGGCATCAAACCAAAGGTGAAATCTGGAATTGCACTCTGGGTTCACATTATGTGGAAGCTGTTTACTAACAGTCACAGAGACCAAACCTTGGAGCAGGTCTCTTATCTCAAACACTCAGGCAACATGAGTTGAATGTTACAGCAGCTACTTTAATCTCAGTCCAAAATGTGTGTTTTTGTCTGTGTGAGTATTTAATCTTTCTATTATACTTTAACCCAAACAAGAAGAGCGCGTTATGTTGTTTAGCCAACAAGTTTTGCCAACTCTTTTTTTTTTTGTCAAAAAGGCACAAAAAAAATAAGAGTTGGCAATTACAATTTATAAAAATATTAATGTTTCATTATCTTGTGGCCATTTTTGGTTTTAGTATAATTTTAAATTTCCAACAAAACGAGAAAAAAAGATGATTTAACAGCATACTTAGCAGAATCATGCTGAAAACATTGCTGCAATAATAGTGAGTTTTAACGATCAATCAGCCATCTTAGACATGAGGTGCAAAACAAAATGAAACAAAAGAAATGTAAAAACTCTAGATCTTAGAAAACATTTAAAATGATTTATTAAAAAAGTTTTACAATGATATCATTTTTGGTTTTATTGTGTATTCTCACTTTGATGCTTTTTTTTTTTTTTAGAAATCATGTTTTTCGTTATATCTTATTTATTGTGCTGGCTGTAATAATTCTTGATATCTCAAGTTTTCGCAAATTTTGTGTCTTAAGTTTCCATAACCATTTCTTCTCTGTACTTGTGTTTTAATGCTGCGTTTCCAGTAACTGTTTACGTTTCTAGTTTATTTTCTTTGGTTTGCCACATCTTAGTTATGAATGGAAAACATTCCCAGACTCACCCGGTGGAGGGGGTCATGATGCAGCCTCCCCGATCAACAGTCATCCTGCAGCCGCAGCCTCGCTCGGGGGTGTCGTGGTTCATGCCGAAGTTATGTCCCAGCTCGTGAGCTAAAGTCACGGCTGCACCCAGCGGGTTCTCAGAGTGATCCTGGACAAAGAAGGCACGGAACATGTTAATTACGTTTGGTTCTGTACTCTGCTTGGAAAGCAAATGCACACGGAAACGCAAACATCAAATAGGATTTTATTTAAACAACAGACAGCCTATCTGCGTCCCATCATTTTTCTATTACTTATTCTTTTCATGGAGACCAAAATTCATCTGTCATTCCACTACCCCTACAGACCCAATCATACCGTCTGCTGTTGGAGACAGCTACTGCAGAAAGCTGCATAAACCTATCGCAGTATGTCTGCACTGATAAGCAAGACAAGTGCCCTTCACCTGGCAGACAAAGATGGATAATGACAACACAGGAATGAAAGTTTGGACTTTAACAAGTTTTTTACAGACAGGGAGGCTGGGACAAGGAACTGTAAATGAAATATTAAATCAGTGTAGTGTTTGTGCACTAAGGTGAATCTGGAAAAGGAGTAAAATCTATAGAAAACAGCTCAAGACACAAACATCCATCATGTCGTTGAGTTATCAAAGGTTTAGAAAACTAAATATTGTGATGCTAAACATTCTCTCTAACATGAACTTTTCTTTTTGCTCGGATGAAATATCCAGTAGGGATGTAAATAAGGACAACTAATAAATTGTAATTAAACAAACTCAATCATTAAGATTAGATTAATATCACTGAGACAGTATAAAAAATATGTGTTGTTACATGATTACTTGTTAATGGAAACATCTCAGATTTTATGCATTTAGCCACTTTCAGCAGCTGATAAAACATGTGTTGTCCAAACTGGAGTACTGTAAGGCATTTGCACTTTTCCAACCTTTCTAAAGATAAAGGCTTAAAACATGAAAGTAGGATGAATGAAATGCAAATATCTTGTGCAGCTAAGAAAGGCAAACTTTAACCTTACGGATAAATACAGCACATAAAGTGACAGGAAGACCACATATCCAATCTCATTTCAGTTTTAGTCTGAATGTCTAATACTGTGAACCAAGAGAAATGAATGTAATCTATTGTAGAGTATATCTTACTGTACTGTGGTTCTCTGGTGCAGACATGAGAAAATCACATGTATCTTTTAAAACCAAGGTCATGAGTCAAAGTTGAGAGCAAGATGAGCCACTTCCTGTTCTGATTAAAGAGCAGCGTCATGGGAGCTGCACCCTGCCGTCCAACAGGAAGGATGGGAAACCTCTCTGTTGCTTTAGCCATGTTTATCAGTGTAGTGTATTTCTGGAACTGAATGTGTTTAGTTTATAGTCGAGTACTCATAACTAAGCATTAATAATTGAATAATAAACAACAGTATAATCAAACTTGTGCTTTTGGCATGGCAAATAAATGATGTGCTGGTTACGATCCGAGTGTGGTTCTGATAGTCTGTCCAATATAATTTCTATTCATGTGGGAAAGATAAATGACCAAATCTAAGATTTTGGGGTAGAACACATGGTCCAGTATGGTTTGAGAAATAGATCATCGTCTTTGACCGCCCTCTTACTGCTTTTGTGGCCCTTTAATCTTGATCCAGACCATCTGCTTTGTGGAAGTAATGTGGAAGACAAACATCTGGAAAAGCCTCATCACAGCAACAGCCAGCAGAAAACAAATCTATTGATGGGGGCATGCACATCTGTGCTGAGGCATAATGGGACCGGGCTGATAACCGCTTTGTGATTTGGCACAGATCTCATGAACCAGAAGCGAATTTATGACGTGTAGTAATCCTGTAGGGATGATGTACAGTTGTGCATAAAAGAAAAAAGAAAAAAAAAAAATACATTCGGAATCCAGCATGTGCTCTGAAAAAAGCAGGAGTAAACATCTTATCACTTCTCATAAAAATGTAAATGACAGTGGGCTCAGAAGTGGTGGCTTTTGATTTACAGAAGTGCTCGCTTTGCATCCAGTTTTGACACGAGTAATCTTACAAATTTTACGGTGAGGTGTGCCACTGAATGCCCGCTGAAGGAGACTGTCATGCAGCGTTCAAGTTGCAGAAATGATTTGGGTATCGGCGCTTGTCCCTGAGTCTGGTAAGACATGTGTTGTTAATTAAATGTGTGTGGGTTGAATATTTTCCTTCATAAATTTACAGATATTGGCCTACAAATGTAAAGAATATAAGAAAGCTCCTGATAACAGAAACACTGAACAAAACAGACCCGATATCCCAGAGCGTGTGGTGGTTCCCCGAGGAAAATAGAACTCTCAGCCTGTTGAGTGTGATGTGTAGCCAATCAGAAAGCAAGGTGAGGGAATCATGGAGGGGAATCCAAAATACAAAACAACTGTTATTGTGTACCATAAAGTCTGGTGTAAGTAAGAAATGTCTTTTTGTTTTGTTTTTTTCTCTGTTAAAAATAGTCCACAAATTATCTCAATTGCTTCTCCCTCATCTGCCATGTTTATTTACTCAGGTTTGATCTCAAGAGATTTCCCTGGTGGCATCTAAATGTTCATGAGAGAAATCTATTTGTGCGTGGTGTCTGCACCACACACTGTAGGACAAAAGCTGTTATATGTATACATTTTTTATATATACTGTATATATATTTTTTTTTATCGTCGCTCGATAATCAATTGACAATTTTAAAATCTTGCTGCGTAAACCAGGCATGAGAAATACAGGACATTCTTAGATCAAATAGATTTGAAAAAAATTACATGTTTTGGAGAATTTCTTCAGTTCCTTCCTGCCAACAACCCAGAAGTCTTTGGTCACCAGTTTTAATTCTTAAATCAATTCTTAACCGTTTTGCTTAGAAATGACATGCCACACAAACACTATCCCTTCAACCTACAGCTTTCATCCATGACAAAACGGCAAAGCTTCATGCGGCCTTAAACAGGCTTTGCAGGCAAAACTCTGCATAAACTTTCACATATTGTTGCGTTTGTGTGTTAGTGCCCAGAGTGAGGAGTGCCAGCACAAACATCAGTACGTTATTAGGCAAGGCGCCCTGGCAGAGCTGTCTGTAAGCACCTTTTCAGCAAGCAAAAGGTCATATTCATCTTAGTAAATCAGGTCTGGATTGCATTAGCTTGCAGAATCTGGACAATCCCTTCACTGGGCTACGGGGGGAAGAAAAGGAGAGTGGAGGCTTTAGTGGGAGCAAGGAGAGGGTTTCATACTCACCATGACAATGCCTCCAGACTGCTCCACAGTGCACATACTCATGATGGGCGCCATGCCAATAGTGGTGCCCTGGAAGTAAACCCCGCTGCAAAAGACAAGAGTAGGTGATTAAAATGTTAAAGGAGCAAATGGATGTTAATAATACTGCACCGTGTGGCTTTTAACTCAAAACGTGTGTAAAACAGTGGTTGCTTTGGCAAACAACTCACAGCATCGGCTTCCTAGACAGTAACACAGCAAAAGTGATCATTCAAAGTTCTGCAGCTTTATCATGATATGAAAACATAAACATTATAAGACAATAAATTTGCCTTGATAAACAATCTTTCTAGAATTAATGGGCAGATTTTAGGAGGTGAATAGATGCACTGCATTACAAATACAGTAATTTTTTTTCTTTTTTCCCAGACATTGCTTTCATGAAGTGACCTATTTTTTTCTGATCTTCAATGCTACACAAATGCTTTCCAAACCCTCATCACGAACGTGCGAAATGTGAAAGTGAATACAGATTACAAACAAATAAATTAATTAAAAAATGTTTGCCTAATTAAACCCAATGCATGAATAAACACATCTGGGAAATTAATATAAAAATGGTAAAAATAAAATAATACACAAATGAATATATTGTTCAAGCTTAAAATACAACAATAATGAAAACTGAAAAATAACCTAATTAGTTAAAAACTTTAAGGGCAAATCGAATTAAATAAGCTAATGACATGAATAAATATTCATCAGCTGCCATGGTGAATGTTTGAAGCAGTGAGCAAAGAGTCGGGTTTGGTCAATCATGATGGTTTTTTTTTTTTTGCTTGGTTGACCACACACTCCTTGTAAACGCTTGCCATACAGAATAATGCAATTACAAAATGAAACAGTTTATAGTTTAATGATACACTTTCAATAAAACCACAATACAACATGTGAAGATACTTGCTATGAACATTAAAAGACAACAACTTTAAAAAGTGCATTTGTTGCTGCATCTTGGTGCTCATACGGTCAGTCCATAAATCCCACTGTGATCAAGCACAACGCCAAGATATTTAAAACTTTTAATCAACCATCAGTTCACGTCAATATAAGATATGCAAGATGATTGGCTTTTCCTGAAATATATGGACATTTCTTTAGTTTTGCTCAAGCTGAGTAGATTTGATTGTTTACATCAGTTAAGAAAGAAATACCCCAAACTGGACCATGGTCCATCGAATTAAAGACAAAACAGGGCTGTGTCATCAGCGTATTTAATACTTTTTCAAAAGTTTGTATATTATACATAATGTAAACATTCAAGGTATGTTAGGCTTTTTTATTATTACAGTAAATATATTAAAAGGAAAGTTCAAGATAATCAGATAGTCATTGAATAATAACTGCCTGAATTGCTATTTTTTTGTTTAATTCTGTTTACTGTTAATTATGAAAATTTTAGTGCTCAATCATCAAGTATTATAGAAAGTATTATAGAAAATTCTTATTATTATTATTTTTAAGTGGGAGTATCTGAAACAGGAGGATTCTAAAGAGACAGAGGCCAATTTCAAGGTGTTTATATAGGCTATGATGCAGAGTCAAATTTATCGTTGATATACACAGAATATTTATAACAACTGATGACAACTTAGTTACTTGATTGTGGTATAGAATTGCATTATGTGCCCGGAAAATACATAATACCCCACTTTAATGTTGTTGTTTTTGTTAAACATCAGCTTTTTTGCCACCAAACTACTGACCTTACAGTTTTCATTCTCACATGTTCATTTAGTTCTGTGTTTTTGTTCTTTGTTATTTTTGTTTGATTGGTGCAGAGCTGGTGTTGGATGATCTCATTTATAAATTCTTACTTGAACCAGTGATAAGAATAAACTGCATTTTTCCATACAGGCAGTATATTGTGGTTTTGTAGATGGGGTGCTGTCACTGACAGATTTTGAGGATGTTTTTTTTTTCTTCTTCTTCAGGTGAAATAAACAAAAAAAAAAAACCCACAATGCCCAGAGGTTTTTGTGGCTGTCAAAATAAATATTCACCTTATGAGCTGCGCGTTGTCGTGAGGCTTCTGGGGCAACAGTTTTACTTTCCTCCAGTCTAGGAACTCATGCAGAGTGGTGAAGGGATCCTGAGTGACGGGGCATTTGTCAGAGTCACTCCACACCTCCAGGCCCACCAGAGCCACCCTGATGTTCAAGGCTCTGTAGAACTGAAGGGAAGCATGGTAACAAATGGACTCAAGACAAATCAGAGGATGGAAAGAATTTGGAAGGCATGAATGTTCTTCAAACAAACGTGCAAGAGAACACCATTTAAAGTTCAATTGACTGAAATATATTACTTTTTCTTAAATCTCTACTTTAAAATAAATCTCTTTTCTTATTTTAACATGATGAAGGCGTCATTTTCAATCTCCGCCTAAAATAAATTCATCTGCCTACTGTGCGTTCTAGCCACAGCTCTGGCTAAGGTCTTAGGCAGCTGCTTAAAAAGAAAATTAATATATCACACAGTCATCCCATTAATCTCTACTGCCAGCATGATTTCTATTTTTAAAAAGTGATTTATCCTGGTTTCACATTAAGGAGAGGATGTTTTACCTTGTCCACATAATTGGCTATTTCCGCTAGTCTTTGTTTCACTTTCTCCAAGTCCTTCCCCTGTTTCTGAAACTAAAAAGAAGAAAAAAAAAAATAAATAAATAAAAATAAATTGCATGTTAGCAGTGGAACAAATGGGCATTTAGCAGGTGTTTCATGACGACATAAGTGAGACTATCATTTTCCGATCTAAAAACCATGAAATGGCACAGCACACACGCAAACGGAGGCATTTTGTGTGAACGCCTGCCCAAAATATTCACAGGCAATATGTTTTTCTGTGTGTTAGGCAGGTTGTCAAGCTGTGACCATCTGGATCTAGAAAAATCTCCTGGTGTTTGTAAGACGGATAGCACGATCCCAGGGAGCAGCTATGCTGGCAGATATACCAGGCATCAAATCTCTCCGTGTAAACTGAAGCAAATTCACATTGTCTATTTCCACCCTGCTGTGCGTCCACCTGAGCTGATTCCCCTCTTCAAATCTGAACTTAACATGTTTTTTTTTTCAACCTTTCTGTTTCCTTTTCTTCTATTCAGGTCAATGGCATTAGCAGGGAACTGTCAAGAGGAAAGCCCACAACAAGCTTGTTAGTGCTTACAGTGGGACTCTTTTGTATCCATGTGGATTTTTCCTGTTTCCTGTCTGCTCTGCTGGGGGAACTGAAAATAAAACTTTCAGGAGGGGAAAAAAATACAATAAAATGCTGCTGCAACAGGTTTTTGCACACTCACCTCATTTAGCAGCTCCAGTGGGACCTGCTCTACACTTACTGCTGCTTACCCTGCCATTTCTTTTTCTTTTTTCCTTTTGTTTATAAAATCAAGGCTAGCTCGAAGGGTTGCTGTGTTTCCGTGCACTGTGGCAGCTGGACAAATTTGCGATTTGGAAGAAGAACAGGTGCTTTACCTCTCTGTTGTCTGCAACAATAATCAGCTCGACGTATTTAGTTGTCTTCTGAGTATGTCTTTTATGCTGAGGAAACAAAGATAACACACAGTTGTTCCAGGTTGGAAGGATATTCTAAGCACAAACACACAAATTTACAGTTAAACCTTTAAATTCTAATTTGTCTGAACACAAGTTTTACACAAAACTTCAAAACTTTTTTTACCACCTCTATTCCAGTTGTGATCCTCCCATTCAATTATTTCAGAAATGCAATTTTTAATTCTTTAATGTTCATAATTTTATTATTACATCACCAAACGATGCCTCTATAATGCTGAAAACTATTCTTATTGTGAGTTCTGTGCACTTCTTTTAGGGGTTAAGGAGACCAATTAATAATATTTTTATTTCAGTAAAAAAAATGTGCAACATTTTTTAATGTACAAATCAACTATTGGAGCAAATTAATTTTTTTATATGTTTAAACTAAGGATCTGTTTCCCCATGGAAGAAATGAAGTTATTCAGCTCTAGTTCCTTACATGTTTTATAGAGTTCTTTGAATTTGAAAAAGCAGTGAAACCATGATAAAGTACTGTAAATCTGTAAATTATAATCCATGATCCGTTTCCTTGAAAATCCCACATTTTAATGCAAAACAAATTCTCATTTTAAAACTCAGATTTGAGAGTTGATATACCAAACAAGTCTGGGGCCATTAGGTTCATTTTGTGGGTTAGTCCCACTCCCTGCTTTAAATGGGAGTTTTTAATTTTTGGTAATAGTGACAGATGGATGCTGCACCTGCTCATTTCGAAATATCAGCCAAACCTTCTGCATGGGCCCTCAACTATGGGCTTCCAACACAAATAAAATGAGGGTCAAATCCAAATCTATACCTCAAGAGAACCTGTTTATATTAATCTGGTAGCCAACATGCCAATTTTTGGTCAAGTGACTTTTATCTTTTGTTTTGTCTGATTTATTTTATAATGAAATAAAGTAAAAAAAAAAACAGTTGATTATTAGCATTTCACAAACATGTTTTTTGGCTCTGCTTTGCAAAAGCAACACTAAAGCTCACCCTTGTGTGGAAGGACTGAAAGGGGCTTTTGATTTGGTTTTCAGGGGCAACAGAGGACAGGTTGAAGCCATGGCCGCAAGCTCCAGTTGTCAGTCTAAGCTCTTCCACCCGGTAGATGAAGTGGGCCCCAGTGTGGTGGCCAGACACAGGCTCAATGATAAATGTCTTGTTTTCGAGTGCAATGAAGCCTCTGCAGAGGAAGTAAGAAAAAAACAAAACAAACTAAACTTCAAAGCATATTGCAGTTGGTCCAATGCAGAAATTGATCAGATGTGGCTCCTTCTGATGGAACAACAGAGGCAGGTTTTTGTCTGTAAGCACACTCTAACTGAGACCAAATGATACTCTGAAATATGTTTTGATCAAACCACAGGTTGTTGCTGTTCAAAAATGTTGATGGATTTCAAGATAAAAGCTCTAATGAACACAAATCGTCTCAGTGGCATTAATATTCTTCATGTGGAGTTTTTTTTTTTTTCATTAACATAGATTTATCTTTCATCTTAGATCAAGGCTAAACCTCCCAGGGCAAGTTAAATGTTCTATGTAATTAGAAGCTACTACATTGATAAAAAAGAAAAAAAAACTTATCATGGCAAACTAAACACAATCTGCTTTATTGCTGAACATAGAATTAATTAAAAGATGAAGCTGTTAATCTTGCAACTTGACTAATACCCACTTCAACAAACTCCAAAGTGTGTCC
The DNA here is from genome assembly GCA_031762555.1 of Cynodonichthys magdalenae. Classification (NCBI taxonomy): domain Eukaryota; kingdom Metazoa; phylum Chordata; class Actinopteri; order Cyprinodontiformes; family Rivulidae; genus Cynodonichthys; species Cynodonichthys magdalenae. The sequence goes on from JARVJO010000001.1 coordinate 31,043,355, forward strand.
GGTCATTAGCACAAGTCAGATGCCAATTGCAGCTAAAATGAAAGCAGATACTAAACGCCTATTTGGACAGAGGTATTTGACATTTTCCCCCAGTTCAGCGAGTCGCACACCATCTTACTGACAGAACCCTTACTGGGCTTAAAGATGACGGGCTGCTTTGCTGAATGACTTCAGCAAATAAAAACTCTGCAGTGGCAAATAGCACTTAAAGGGCAGCTTGAATACAAAGTGATTCTTGCATTACTCACCGAAGGCCCGAGCACACACTCAGGGTAACATCCGAGTTTGGATGCACCTGCACTTCCCCGTGGTAATAGCAGTTATTCTGAAAGAGATTTTTTATATGAGAAAAAAGAAAAACACTTTTATAAAAATGACAGACTTTATACAACGATTACAAATGTATCATTTGAAAAAAGAAAAGACAACAAAAACTGTCATTGTCTTTGCAGCAGTACAGTAACTCCTATTTGACATCAAAAGAGCAAACAAGGACCAGACACAGTGAAATTGCACCGTTGCTGCCCAGTTCACGTTCATTTCAATTAGCATGCTCTGAGGAGCAGTCGCCCCCCCAAGTCTCCATCTGCTTACAAACAGGCCGTTTGAAATTAATGCAAGGGGAGAAGCAAGAAAAACTGACATGCATGCGAGGTGACAGTAATATGGTAATAGCTTATCCTTCATCTTTCCATCAGAGCGTTCTGGTGGAAGGAAAAAAAAAAGTAAATAAATAAATAAAAAACAGGAATCCTCAGATGAAGAAAATACAGTGTTGTCTGAGCATAAGGAAGGAGAGGAAATGACTGTCATTAAAGAGAGATGCAGACCTCCATTTACTGCCTAGCAGCTCCTAAATTAACTGTCACCAGCAAGTACGCTGACCATTTCTCATCCTGAATACTAAATTTCAAGGAGGGAACACTTCTGTTTGATGAGTTCAGAGCAGGTTAGTGAGCCAGGTGGAAACAGACCTGGAAGACAGTGGTATAAATATAGAGCAACGCTCTACTCAGCTTGACCTAGATTAATTCACCTTTCACAGAGGAAAACATCAGGCAGCAGGAGGGAATGTTTTTCAAGCGGTGAAAAAGGAAAAACAGACTCCTGACCCTCCTCTTGGCTCTGTTTTCTACCTTTATAAAGTCAGGACAATAGGCTTTGTCCAAGTACAGCTTGTGTTTAGATCAGGGATGGAAAACTTAAATGAGGGATTTTTTTGTTGACACACTTACTGAAATATAATAAAACTGCCATTTTAAATGTTTGTATATATATATATATATATATATATATACTGTATGTTTGATAACCAACATGCATTGCAGTAACAATATATTTCATGCTCAAATGCATGTTGAGTTGTACTCTTTAATAAATATGAATACAAAACGTTGAGGCAAACAAAAATGAAACACTTACTTTAGCGAAGTGAAGTGCAGCAGTACAAGACGCCTTCAGTACAGACACCTGTGTGTTTGTGCTTCTGGTAAAAAGTCGCCGTTTATGTACTTGAGACTTCAGTAAACTTCTCATATTTAGCTTTGTGCAACATGTTGTAGTGATGACTAATATTAACCCTAAAAATAATAATAATAATAAATCTATTATAACAGACGTTTCTAAGCAGATTATCCACTAATGCCTTGAAATGTTGAACATTTATTTTTTTTTTACTTAAAAAAAAAAGAGCTGCTTTAAATGGTTTTTTTTTTAAGTAAAATAAATAAATAAATAAATAAATTGGGCAGCGTGGTGCTCATTAGTGGGTGGGACGGAAGTCACTCACGAGATGGATGTGACTCATAGGCCACCAGTTGCCCAGCCTTGTTTTAGATCATATTGGGAGTGTAAAATAAGAGTTGCAAAGTAAACAATGAGGTAAATGAGAAAAATCCACATGCCTCAATTATTTATTACGAATTTATAAAAAGATGAAAGGGCACCGCAGAGTGTGTTCCAACTATAGGGGGATCACACTTCTGAGCTTTCCT
>JARVJO010000001.1:31045448-31060829 GCA_031762555.1 Cynodonichthys magdalenae
GTGTGTGGGAGGAAGCCGGAGAGAACCCACGCATGCACGGAGAGAACATGCAAACTCTACCCAGAAAGGTCCCCGGGATTTGATCCGGCAACCTTCTTGCTGAGAGGCATCAGCCCTACCAACTGAGCCACTGTGCCGCCCAAAAATGACATTTTAAACTTGACCTAGTCCCTGCTAATAAAATCGTAATGTGGCTCTTGCAACTCAGCAAATGTAATATCAGTACATACTTTACAAAAATAAAATTCTATTCTACTCTTAACTTTTGTCTACTTTTCTGTGAGATTTAACCTTCAGAATGTTTACAGTGAGCTGGTTGTATTGTTGCAACATAAAAGTCTTTGCCTTTATAAATTATATCAATCAGTCAATGAACTGACCAAGTACACACCGGCAATGTTTTCAGTATTATTGTGTTTTCATATTAGGGAGGTTTTGTTTTGATACTCAAATATCAAGCACCATTTTCAGTTACATTTCTTTGGTACCAGTAAGTCAGGATACAACTATGGGTGCGATGATATTAATATTTTTGTAATTAATAAATATTCTCAGCTGCATCATGACACCAACTTAGACAAATAAAAATACATCATATTACTTGTTATATGAAAATCTTTCTGTTGGTTACATTGCACTGATTGTATTTCTTACCGTCATTCAATGAAGAAAAGCTTGGCACAAAAAATGTTGATGTTCCATTAAGAGTTTTTTCTTCTTTTATAACCTTGTCATTATATGTCCACACTACATTCAAGTTTGTACTAAAATTTAGATCAGTTGGTGGAGGGCCACATGTCATTATCACTTCATTCCCTGGAAATATTTCTGATGGATTCACCTGTAATCCTGTCTCACCTTCATAAAATGATACAAATATTAAAAAAAAACAATATACAGTTGTCTGTACATAAAGATCATATGTTTGTATGACAGCACAAATGACAATTTAAACATGCCACAAACTTTACTGGGTTTTTCTTACTGTCAAACACCACAGGGTACTTTTTTCCCACTTGAAATAATATCGTAGCCTTTACATTTTCAATTTGTGTATCATCAACAAAAGGTGCACTGAGATTATATTCATTTATGGTACTTCCATCTCTGCAATACAAAAATAAATCTAAGTTAAAATCATATTCATATATATATATATATATATATATATATATATATATATATATATACACATACACACACACAAACAGTATATATATTTATACACTGCCAACATTTTGTTGGCACAATAAGCGGTTTAAATATTACACACAGTGCATCAAAATACTCTGCCTGGACAAAAAAAGTGTTCACCTGGCTTTGCGTAACTAAGGTCTATGATCTGGGGTTTCTGCAGTTGGTCAGGTCTAGGTTCAGCAACAGTCTGTGTTCAAAGAATGAGGTCAGCTGACTACCTGAATATACTGAATGACCAGGTTATTCCATTTATGGATTTTTTTTTCTCCCCAATGGCACGGGCATATTCCAAGATGACAATGCCAGGATTCATCGAGCTCAAATTGTGAAAGAGTGGTTCAGGGACCATGAGACATCATTTACACACATGGATTAGCTCCACAGAGTCCATTGAGAATCTTTGAGATGTGCTAGAGATGGCTTTGCACAGGGGTCAGACTCTACCATCATCAATGCAAGATCTTGGTGAAAATTTAATGCAACACTGGATGGAAATAAATCTTGTGACATTGCAGAAGGTTATCAAAACAATGCCACAGCGAATGTGTGCCGTAAACAAAGCTAAAGGCTGTCCAAAAAAATATTAGAGGGTGTGACCTTTTCTTTCTTTTGGTGGCAACTTTTTTTGGGCCAGGCTGTGTATATTCATGTACTACATATATAAACATGGTATTTAACAAAGGTTTTAAACAGTGTATGGTCAGTTGTCAAAAGAAGAAAGCTACTAAAAGAGTAATACTAAGGCTACGTTCACACTGAAGGCAAATGCAACTCGTATGATTTTTTCATGATAGTCTGAATGTGAAAAATATGATTTTTTAAAATCTGACCCATGTGTTTTCATTATGTGGTACTAAATTGGATACATGTGTTTTTCAAAGCGACTGCAGTCTGAACCGTCAAGTCACATTTCATCTGACTTTTACATCATTGAGTTGGGGGTATTACATAGTAATATAGAACAACAGGAGTTAATCTTGACCATGTGATCTACTGTAGTTGCTGCGGCGCTAACCAGACCAAGCAAAAGTCTGGATTTACATTACTGTACTGTATTGGGAACATAGTGAACAATAAGGGATCTTTATGCAAAATTTGTATAGACTATTAATGATAATTTAAAAATTTGTTTGTTTTAATATTTATAAATAAGCTGTCAGAAAGCTGTGTGTTATTGATGTACCAGCAGAAGACAAAAATGTGTCATTTCACAAGTACTGTATTTATGCATGTATAATAAGAGAGATTTAACACCCAAAATCATCCAAAAAGTAGGGGGGTTGTATTGTGCACGAGAGTAAAATTTGACTGACTTTTTTTAATGTACAACTACAATAAGTTTCTATCTTTTCTCATATATTACTGAAATATTGTGGGGATAAATCATTTCTCCCTCCCTCCTGCTGTATGGAGGACCAAAACTTACATAATTACAAATAAAAGCAGAACTATATAAAAGGACTAATAAATACATAAATACACTAAAAATGCACCAATTAAATAAAAAACAACTTAACTCATGTTTTATAATTTACTGTAATTACCTTCATATTTATTTTTACAGCTTAGTTTCAATAATTTATTTCTTTACCTACATAATTAAAATTTTACTGTTTTTAAAATATTTACTTTTTGCTTTTGCTTGTACACGCATTTGTGTCTGTTAAATGATTATATTTATTTATTTTTTTATTATTTTTTTTTTTCTCGCAAGTCTTTTTATTTCCATGTGTTATTTATAAATTTCCCTGTCTAATTTAAATAAGGTGGGCAGTCCTTGGGTCAGCTTCTCTACTTTTAGTCAACAGGAACCAACACCTTTTACAATAGACCCCATATTTGAGGAGGGGGCTCCATCTGAAAAGGGGGTGTCTGGACATACAAAAATGCTTATAATAAAAAAACTATTCAACATAGGAGCTTCAGGTATTCTTTTTGTTTGTTTGTTTGTTTGTTTGTTTAGCTCTGATGAACAGCTATCCATCGGGCCTACCAGTGAGCCCACCCACCGCCCCGGACCCCCACCCAAAAGAGTAAATCTGTTCTGGTAAGTTCTGGTGCATTGGTGCTTTGTGTATGTGTGGGGGTATGTGGTGTCTAGTTTATTAGTCCATTTGTGAGAATTAACAGCAACATGACACTAATGTTGAATCAACTTCTGTAAATTCAACTTGCTGAATGTGAAGTCATGTCTTCTTCTGCGCATGCGGGTTGCATCAATGCTGAGGGGAGTTCTTATTGGAGTCTGATGGAGGTCACATGTAAAACATATTGTGAATGTCCCCGCCAATACATTTGAATTGAGCATTAAGACCTGCCGTGTGAATGTAGCCTTAGTTGTGGTGTATTTATTAGTAAAAGCCACATTTTAGTGTGTGTATCATATCTAGCATCATGACATTTTGTCATAAACGCCACTTTGACAGTCTACAAATTTGCACAAAAGGACATTACTGTATACAGAAGGTTTGAAATATGTGCTGTCACACCAACAGACTATGTAAAATGTAAAATTATGTTCACAGAAATGTTGTCTTTAAAGAAATAATTACCAGGGCAAATAGACTATGTTTTTGTGAAGCGTTTTTGACAGTATTTTTGCATAATGATTGTTGAAACATTTAGCTGAAACAGCAACTGCTTTGTCTTCAGGCATTTTACTAACTGAAGCTGTAAAAAGTACAGTGTTTCAACAAATTACACAAAATCAAACGATAAGAGTAACTGATCCAAATGAATTTATGATTCACATGCTGTGATGTAAGTTTGTCAGAATCTTGAAATCTAGAAGTGAGTATATTAATTTTATTGCATTTTGCTGACTGCCAAAACCAACAAACATCACTTTCTAGTGCAACTAATGTATTAATGTATTTTTAAATTGCCCATGCAGTATTCTGCAGTGTTGATTAATGCAGTATTTAAAATATATAATAACTAAATGGTAAAAACCTAAACTTTTCCTTGCGGGACTGACGATTGTAGAAGCCATAAAAAGTTTTAAAAGTATCAAGGGTCTGAGCTGGTACCTGTGTGCTGTCATGTGGGCTGCGTTCAGCTATGATGACAGTATGACTTTTTGTGTACAGTGCCCTGAGACAACAATTGTTGTGACTTACCTAAATTTTAAGTTCTTCACAGAACAACTCAGTGACACAATTTGTTGACAAGTTGTTTCAGCCTGTTGGAAACAATGACAGTCAAATCAGTAATAGATAGAACTTTTTGTACTTTAGATTCAATGACAATGTGAAAAAACAGAGGCAAGATAACAATTTAAGACTTACAGTCTGATTAATGAAGATGTACAAACTATTATTCTTATAATTGTATGACTCTTCAAAATCCTTCAGAATGGTAATGGTTCCATTAACTAGTGTTTCTGTCACATTTGGTGATATGGGTTCTGAAAAAGCAACTTTAAAAAGTCAACATTTAATATCAAAGTTCCTGATCAATAAATGTGTTTTTGGCAAAAAATAAATAAACAAAACAAAAAACTACTGTAAATGTGCTGATTTTTCAAAATGTACAATTCTAGTGTACATTTTAAGAGGCTGTCATACACATTTATCCCTAATATATCATATGGGTACATCACAGCAAGTTACATTATCAATAAAAGGTATTTTCTTTCAATAGGAGTGTCCCGTTACCAGGCTTTCCTCAAACCGAGTACTTCAGTTTGAGCACGAGATGATACCGTGTATCAATACCAAGTACTTACTGAGTTAGAGCCTAAACATTACACAATGATTTAAAAAACACATTTAATTTATTTAGAACAAAATGGCTCTCCTTCTTTATAGGCCTACAACCCTTTTGACTGGATCAAATCAAATATACAGCATGAAATATATAATGTTGACACATTTTAAAATAAATAAAAATAACAAGATTTTGGATAACTTTCTTAAACATGAAACTACCAAAGTTTTAACTTGAAATGTAAACTGTAATACACTCAATGTAGTACCAATGGCTTCCAATACCAGTATTGACACTGGGATATTGCTAACAATAGCCTACTGCTACTGACCAATCACGTGTAAAAATCTAACTCATTATACAATACTATAGTCTGTCTTAAAACATTCAGACTCATACATCTATCAATTTCTGATGTCACAAATTTCTTCCACATGCAATCGTCTTTGTTCCACTGGTGGGCAAAAACAGTGCAGTTTCTGCCTTTAAACATTTCGAAAACAAAACAAACAACAAAACAAAACAAACATTTCATGAACAAAAATAGTTGCTTCCTGGATTTAACTAAGGTCTATGATCTGGGGTTTCTGCAGTTGGTCAGGTCTAGGTTCAGCAGCAGTATGTGCTCAAAGAATGATGTCAGCTGACTACCTGAATATACTGAATGACCAGATTATTCCATCAATGGATTTTTTTCTTCCCTGATGGCACGGTCTTATTCCAAGATGACAATGCCAGGATTCATCGGGCTCGGATTGTGAAAAAGTGGTTCAGGGAGCATGAGACGTCATTTTCACACATGGATTGGCCACCAAACTCATTATACAATACTATAGTCTGTCTTAAAACATTCAGACTCATACATCTATCAATTTCTGATGGCACAAGTTTCTTCCACATGCAATCGTCTTTGTTCCACTGGTGGGCAAAAACAGTGCAGTTTCTGCCTTTAAACATTTCCAGATGCTACCAGGGGCTTTTTTTTTTTTTTTTGGAAAACCAAGTTGTTAGACGACTTCCTCTGGTTTTTACCAGAGCTTGATACCCTTACAAAAAATAAAAAAAATGTCAAAAGGTTTTTGAGGAATTTCAGGGGCAACTGTCAACAGGCTTAACCCGCCTAGGGATTAATAGATTGCAGCACTAACCACTGAGCCACCAGAGGACATATATCACATACATTTATCTATGTTTTTTTCTTCAACAATGTCACACATTGTCATATTGACTGACACAAACACACACACACTGCTGTGTCCAGCTAGCTTAATGGGGACATTCCATTGACTTACATTAATTTCTACAGCCCTAAACCGAACCTAAACTTAATTCACACTTTGGTTCTAAACCTAACCCCAATCCTACCAATTGCATTTCCCCTTCATGGGGACTAGGCTTAGGTCCCCATAAGTACCAGTTGTACCTACATGTAGGTGTGTAGTCTAAAAATGGCCCTCATATGGTAGGAAATACACACCCCCATACACACACACACATGCTATGTTTCTCTATGCTTGTGGGGACTTTCCTTTGACTTCCATTCATTTACTGGTTATTTCTATAGCCAAACCCTGACCCTTATAATATAAAGTTAACCACTCCAGTCCTGACTCTAAATCTAGCATAAACTTAAGTCACACCTTAATCCTAAACCTAAACACACACACCCCCACACCCCCCACCCAAAATCAACCTCTGAAGTCATGGGGACTGGCCTTTGGTACCCACAAGGAGCATTTGGTTCCAATGAGGCTGCAATTTCCTCAAAAATTGTCCCCACCAAGAAGCGAAAACATGGGTCCACATACACACACACATCTATTGTTAAAAGGTCATACTGCTGGTTGATGTGGTAGCTGGAGTTGTTGCTGTTTCTGAAAATAAAGGAAAAAAGCAATCATGAATCAAATGTGTCCATTATCTTTATTTATAATGGCAGAACAACTTTACAACCATTTTTAAATTGCTTTATCAATAAATGTTTTTTTTTTCTAGAAAAAAAAACAAAAACAAAACTGGCTTAGCAGCTTTTTGTCAAAATACAAATTTAGAATCAGACAGAAGAAACTGAAATACACATGCATTTGTAAAATGTTGTACCATTTGATGATGTTTGTCCTATTGCCGTCACTGTGAAAATTGAGAAGAAAAAAAATTACCAGTATGTCATGAAAGATGAATCTGACTATTGTCATTTTGGTTATTCCTTCATCTTTTAACAAGTCCTTTATCATGTTTTTGTTGTAGGAAAGAAGACATACACAGTAGATCCCGTTCCAAATTATTATGTAAATTGTATTTAGAGTGATCCACGATTATTTATAACATTAGACTTTTTTTGATAAACATTTATTTTAACTGCAACATAAAGTCTGTAAAAATACTGTAGACTGTTTAGTTTTTATAATTTTTAACTAAATTTAAAAAAAATATATTACATGGACTGAGCCATTTTATTTACACGCAAAGCATACTGGGTAAATGATGGTGTTGACTAGGGCATTGGTGCGAGGCAGCAAGCTTTATCCACCCTGAAGGTTAATCTTGGACAATATTTGATGATCAGCTCTTTTAAATGAAACCAGAGAGCGTTAACAGAGAGGAGAATGCAGAAACGACTCAGCCCGCAACTGAAATTGTGGATGGAGGACAACAGAGCTGCTTCATGGAAGAACAAAATACAAAATTTAATTGAGTGTGAATAAATTAATTGAAACTGAATATGAATTGTTAAACTTTCTTTGGAATTAATCTAGTCAAAGTTAAATAATTAAATCTAACTATTTTTAGGAAATTTATATAGTATTTAAAATATTCATATCTAAAAACAAAATCAAATATCTCACCTTCTGAAATCATCTGCAAAAACAAAAATACAGCAAACATAATATTTAGTCTCAGTTTGAAATTACTGTGGTTTTTTTAATAAACTTTTGTTCTTTCAACATTTGCTGGCACAATAAGCGGTTTAAATATTACACACAGTGCATCAAAATACTCTGCCTGGCCAAAAAAAAAATAGTTGCCTCCTGGATTTAACTAAGGTCCATGATCTGGGGTTTCTGCAGTTGGTCAGGTCTAGGTTCAGCAACAGTATGTGCTCAAAGAATGATGTCAGCTGACTACCTGAATATACTGAATGACCAGGTTATTCCATCAATGGATTTTTTTCTTCCCTGATGGCACGGTCATATTCCAAGATGACAATGCCAGGATTCATCTGGCTGGGATTGTGAAAGAGTGATTCAGGGAGCATGAGACGTCATTTTCATACATAGATTGGCCACCAAAGTCCATTTAGAATCTTTGGGATGTGCTGGAGAAGGCTTTGTGCAGCGGTCAGACTCTACCATCATCAGTGCAAGCTCTTGGTGAAAAAAGAATGCAACACTGGATGGAAATAAATCTTGTGACATTGCAGACGCTTTTCGAAACAATGCCACAGCAAATGCATGCTGTTATCAAAGCTAAAGGTGGTCCAACATAGTATTAGAGTGTGTGACCTTTTTTATGGTGGCAACTTTTTTTTTTGGCAGTGTATATTACAATTTCAACAATTTTCTTTTAGTTATAGCTAACAATAAAAAATATACATTTACCAGATTCATGTTGACAGCTCCAGTGAAAAAAAGAAACACCACCTTGGTCCACATCATTATTCTGGATGGGAAAGCACACACACACACATAAGAAGGAAAAGTTTGAGAAAGAATAAGAACGAATAATCTTCACTTTCACATGTGTAGACACAGATGAAGCAGTGAAACAGGCAGGAAGAGTTGCAGGCAAATCTAAGAAACCAACGATCCATCCATCCAATATCTATACCCTCTTCTTCCTTTCAGGGTTACAGAGGTCACTGGTGCCCATATCCAGCAGTCACTGTGTGAGACAAACTAACTTTTCTCTTTTCTAAAACCAAAACAGGTCCAAGGTCAGGACAGATTTGTAATATTAAATAGAAAAAAAGGCAGTTGAATCTGATGACAAAGTGGATGACAGTAAGTTGGACTGAACTTATTTATAGTGCCTTATCAAGTCCTGTCAGACTCCAGAGCACTTTACATTTCACACACTGACATGCAACTGCACCACCGGACCCTCTGACCACCAATAGTAGGCAAGGCAAGTGAAGTGTCTTGCCCAAGGACACAACTGAGGCTGGAATGAGGGATTGAACCAGAAACCCTCTGGTTACAGGACGACTCCCCTAACTATGGCCACAGCCGACCCATTTAATTATGCAGCTGTGGGACAGTGGTTTGGTCAGACAAGTGGTCAGAGGGTCCGGTGGCGCCGGTGAATGGCAGCCCCTCTTCCGTCAGTGTGCCCCAGAGCAGCTGGGGCTACAATGTAGCTTACCACCATCAGTGTGTGAATGTTTGTGTGAATGGGTGAATGACTGTAGTGTAAATTGCTTTGGGGTCCCCATGGGGCTTGATAAAGCGTTGTATAAGTTCAATTCATTTACCATTTATCATAAATAGATTCCTTCAGCAAGCACCAATAACTTTAAATATAAATATTAATTTTGGCATATCACAAAACAGTAAGGTGCTAGCCGCATGAAATTTAAACACCATGCATGTGGAAGGATGTGTAATAATTCATCACAGTCAAACCACACTAACCCACCTGGAAAAATATTGCCATTTTTGAATTGTGAATATTAATATCAGTACTCATAACAGGAAGGTGCTTTTACCAAATCTGAATTCAATAAATTATGTTTACATGTTTACTATAACTTTTTAGATATTGTTCTGTTTTATACTATGAATATATAGTCAATAAACACATTTTATTTTATTTTGGTAAAAACTTGCGCCACAAAACAAGTCAATTTGACCAACCAAGGTTTTGTTAAACACCATCCACACTTAAAAACCATCGCCTATATTCTAAACTCTGCCAATCACAGTTAGGACAAACTCCTCCCACACCAAAGAACTCCACCAATCATGGTTAGGACAAACTCCACCCACACAGCCAAAAAAACTCCCCCTATGTTAATTGTAAAGCACCTGAGTGTCTAGAAAAGCGCTATACAAAACTAATACATTATTATTGTTGTTATTATTATTATTATTATCATTATCATGTACTGCAGAGACCTCTACTTGAATACAGTAAACTTACTGATATATAGGTTTCTGGTAAGGGCATTTACACTAGTTGAAACCAAGTACATTGTACTATAAAAATGTTATCACTTTTTATCTGGGTATAGTTGATTTAGTCTGTAGAACAGTCACTGGTTACTCAGGTTTATGATGGTAACCTGTTCTGTGGTTTTCTGAAGGATTGTTTGCTTCGTTTGTATGGTGCAGAGGATATTTTGTAATTTAACTACTCTTTGATACATTTGATACTAACTACTGGTACTCAGAGTGTAAATAGAAAACAAAATTAAAGTAGTGCAAGTTTCAATTAAGATTGCAGCGAAAGTACTGGTGAAAGGCTGTTTATCAATTGTCATGAAATACTGATTTTAGGTTATTTTATTGATCATAAGAATTTAGTGAAAAGCTCTTCAAATGGCTGGAAAAGCATAATTTTGAGCAGATTTTTAAAAAGAAAAATTCTGCCACTACAATTGAACAACCTGGTTTCTAAAGATAAAAGATAATATTCTAAGACAAACTATTTCATTTTGTATGTGAATGTATGTAAATTGGCAGTAAAATTTAGAAAATTGCCATGAGCACCAAATTAACTGGGGCCAGGTGAGTCCATAATAGTCTGTTTTAAAGATTGTTAAACTAACATAACTCTTATCCCCTGTAATCATCTTTTACTTCCTAAGTATTGAAGATAATAATTTCCTAAACAAATTTGCTAAATTTGAATGTGTTTACATCAAGTTTATAAAAGGAAGCAATACTTTCATTGCTTTTTGAGTCTATAGATGAGGGACAATATTTACTTAAATTTTCCTATTGTGTGAGACCAAGGTTTGTCAGTCATTGAATTATTTAAAAATCTGACCAAAGACCAACCCACTTTAATCAGCTACAGGCTGTTTTTTTGTTGCATTAAAACAACAAAATAAAATCCATATTAAAGTATGTCTGACAAACAGTATTTCTGTTCACCCCATGCTTCTCACCTCCCAAAGGAGAAAACATCTCCTTCCCGGAATCAGTTTAAAATAATTTGTCCAGCTTTCTTTGCTTCTCACAGCAAGTAATTCATGAGCGGTTCAGTCTATGTTATTGAAAAGGTGCAGTAGTTATAAAATAAACTACGTTCAAAATATTCCTGAGACATAAACACCTGATGTTTATGGAAACCAAAAGTAAAGGAATTATCTGTAATGACAGAAAAAGCATAAAAGGGATGCTAAAGTCCAAAAGTACCTAAAATTGAAATCTGTTATTTGAACTTTACCAACCCCTTCACATAATTGCCACCCTAATGTGGTGAAGGAATCTGAGTAGCCCTGTGATCCCGGGGGCTATGTTAACTGGGGCATTAACCCCTGGTAGGGGCTCCCATGGCAAGCAGGTCTTGAGGGAGGGGTCAAACTAAGAGCAATTCAGAACTTTTAATGAAATGGAACATCAACCACATCAGGAAACCTTGTCTAGAAAAGGGAAACCGGAGCACCTCCCTGGAGCCAAACCTGGGTTGGGAGCTCACTGGCTTTGTGGTCAAGCCTAGCCTCCTGGGGCTTGGCTTGGCCAAGCCCCAAAACACTACAGGAGGCCACCTCTATGTGGACCCACCACCCACGGAAAGGACCATCAAGGTCGGGTGCAGTGCATACCAGGCAGCAGACAAGGGCGGGTCCCTAGCCATGCTTATACTTATACATTCCACTTGGCAAAGCAATATGGAATGTAACCTCCCTTGCAGGTAAGGAGTCAGAGCTTGTGATTGAGGTTGAGCGTTACCAGCTAGTTGGGCTCACTTCTACTCACAGCTTGGGCTCTGGAACCCAACTCCTGGAGAAGGGCTGGACTCTCTTCTACTCTGGAGTTGCCCAGGGAGAGAGGCTTTGGGTTGGTGTGGGGATACTCACAAGCCCCTGGCTGTGTGCCTCGGTGTTGGAGTTCACCCCTGGTGAATAAGACGGTTGTCTCTCTGCGGCTTTGTGGTGTAGGAGGGAAGATTCTGACTGTTGTTTGAGCTTATGCACCAAATATGAGTTTAGATCATCTGCCCTTTTTGGATGGTGTCCTGAAAGGGTGCTGTCTGGAGACTCTCTTGTTCTGCAGGGTGACTTCAATGCCCATGTGGGAATGACAGAGTTATCTGTAAGGGGGTGATTGGGAGGATTGGTGTCCCTGATCTGAACCCAAATGGTGTTTTGTTATTGAAGTTCTGTGTTAAGCACGGGTTGTCCATAACAAACACAATGTTTGAGGGCGGTCCATAAGTTTACTTGGTACTAGGCCACCTTAGGCCAAAGGTTGACGATAGATTTTGTAATTGTGTTGTCTCACCTATGTCTTGGACACTCAGGTGAAGAGAGGGGCAGAGCTGTCAACTGATCACCACCTGGTGGTGAGTTGGATCGGGTGGCAGGAGGCTTCCAGGAGCTGTGGCCTGAAAGCCATCAGTGCCTGTTGCAGCGGCAATCAAAGAACCCGCTGGTGGACAGACACCAGAGGTGATGGAGGCTGACAGAAGGATGTCTGGGTTTTTCTCCTGGACCTGTTGCCTCCACAACCCGACTTTGGATAAGCAGCAGAAGATGGAGAACTTAACCAAAAGTGATGGTCACCATTGTAACAAAAATAGAGACTTTAATGTGAAAATTTATGTGTAAAAGTACAATAATACATTCAAAGCTGTTCTTTATAAAAAAAACTTGTATGCCAAAGAACGTTGTCAAAGTCAGTTTGACTTTTTACATTTATGTATTTAAGATTTATTTATTATTTACACTGATGCCAAACAAACAAAGGCATGCTGTACAGTTGTTAAACAAGTTTTGTCTGTGCAGATATTTCAAAATGTAAAAAAAAAAAACAAAAAAAAACACATAATTAGTTAAAGTTCTTACCTGGACTTGTCCTCACTGTTACTGCATACAAACATAAAAGCTGCCTCCTAATCATCAGGACCTTAACTGTGTTAGAATGAAAGTGCACGCACTTACATTAAAGGTTAAATTATGCTGGACAGTGTATGTTTGTTGAGGGTGGTGCCAATTTGTTTGGGAGCATTTAGATGAAAATTTGTTTTCATGTTGTTCCTTTTTTTTTTAGGTGGATTTGCATTGATGTCTAAATCCAGCCAGCAGAGTTTAAACACCACTGTGTCTCTCAAAGAGTGTATTCATAAACTTGGTTTTTGTTTAAATAAAATGAAATAGGTCTTGTATGCTTTATATAAGCATGATTATATTTGTCAGAACATAGAGTTTACTGTTTTAAAATACTTATTTGTCTCTTATATCTTCCTTTTTAAAAAGTTAGGTGTATTAAGTGAGTAAATGCGAACTGGGTGATAACTTTTTCTGCACTCTGCCACACTGTTCACCTGTTTTAGGCACCAGATCAGATTTACTAATCTGGAAGACTGGTCCAGGTGTATCTTCCTCTGGAAGAGAGACAAATAAAACACATTATTGATATAAGTAATTACAACAAACATGTAGAGGAGAGTGACTAAAGACAGCAGCAGAGTGAGGAAATGTGGTCAGTTTGTCCTCCAGCAGTCTAAACCTATAGCAGCAGAGCTAAAGAATAACTAAGGAATAACTCAGGAAACCTAAGCCTAACAATAGCATTTACCAAAAAGAAAGTCTTAAGTCTAGTCGTAAAAGTAGACAGTGTCAGGCTCACGGACAGATACTGGAAGTTGGTTCCAGCCTAGACAGGATAAATGCATCAGTTTTTCTGTATAATTTTTGGACAAGATGTTTCTAAATTTAGTGATATTACCCAGGTGGAAGAAGGCGGTTCTGAGAACATTTTTAATATGGGATTAAAAGACATATCCTGATTAAAAATAACACCAAGTTTATTTACATTAGAATTGGTGGCCAGATTAATGCCATCCAGAGGAAGTGAAAGACTGCAAAATTTATTCAATGTTCAGGTCCAAAAACCACAACCTCGGTCTTATCTGAGTTTAGAAGCAGAAAATTAGGTCATCCAAGTTTTTATGTCTTTAAGGCATGCTTGTAGTTTAAGTAGATTCATCAGGTTTCATGGATAAATATAACTGAGTATCATCAGCATAACAATGGAAATTTATCCCACGCTGTTTAATAACTTTACCTAATGGAAGCATATAATAAGTAAAAAGGATTGGTCCAAGCACTGAACCCTGTCAATTTAATATGACTTAAACCATTTTAGAACTGTTCCTGTAATCCCAATATCAATTTCAAGCCTCTGTAATACAATATTGTGATCAATTTAGGGGACTGGACCACCACTGGTTGTTAGATATCTCAAGTTTCAGTTAACATATTCTGCAACACTATTTTCAGCAAGTTTATTGAAGGCTTTATGAAGCTTAATCTGGTTTCTTTGAACCCACTTGAATATCGGTTCTTTTTGTCCTTTGGTGATTTTAATTTGGTAGACGATTGGAGAGAGCTTATTGGAGATAAGATCTGGTCCAACATGACATGAGCTCATGTGGAAATTTTCTGATTTCAGGGTTAGATTGACCAGTCTTTGAAGCAAAGCTGTAGTTAAGATGGAAAGAGACACAGACAAACTATCAAAATATTTATATCCTATTACGTGGCGATGGGGACGCTTCCACCGGTGAGGTGGAGCCCAAACACGGAGGTGCTGGAATCCCTGACAGCAGCTGGGGTAGATTTTTGTGTCCGGTGAAATTCCATATTGTCAGTTTTGTTGTAGAAAATCCAATATCCAGCAAAGTTTGGCAATCATACACCTTTTGAGGGTTGACATTTATGGTAAAGCCCAACACAAGCACAACAAACATCCAAAACATAGGGAGTGACAGACAGAAAGCCTCAAACATTGGCGCCACCATTCTCCAATCCAAATCAATCAACCAACAAATTATCAACATTTTTTCAGTTGTGCCTGTTCTGCTGTGGTGGTTTTGCTAACTCAGCATACATTCACCGGCCACTTTAATAGGTACACCTTGCTAGTACCAGGTTGGACCCACTTTTGCTTTCAGAACAGCCTTAATCCTTTGTGGCATAGATTCAACAAGGTACTGGAAACATTCCTCAGAGGGTCTGGTCCATATTGACATGATAGCATCACGTAGTTTCTGCAGATTTTTCGGCTGCACATCCATGATGCAAATCTCCTGTTGTGCCACATCCCAAAGGTGCTCTATTGGACTGAGTTCTGGTGACTGTGGAGGCCATTCGATTACAGTGAACTCATTGATGTGTTCAAGAACTGGCTGATTGTGGCTGCTGCTTGGACCTGTTGCCTGTCCTCCACACTTAGCTCCCGAGCTACCTGAGACGACAAACTTCGGAGCTCCTACCAAACCGTCTTCCTCTAGTACACCTGCTTCTGT
>JARVJO010000001.1:31060929-31096901 GCA_031762555.1 Cynodonichthys magdalenae
ATTGGCTGATTAGAAATTAAGTGTTAACGAGCAGTTGGACAGGTGTACCTAATAAAGTGGCCGGTGAGTGTATATTTTTTAACTAAAGATTTAAGATTGTAGTGAAAAATACTATAGAAATGATAAATGATGATACACCTATAGCCTAATTCCCTCTTCAACAAACTGCAATTTGATATTAGCCAGTACATTAACAGCTGTATCCTGTCATAGATTAATGTATGGACAGACTTAATAACATAGAGATCACACGTGTTTTTTGTACAGCAAGGTAATGTGATCATTCTCACACTCTCTGAGAAGTGTTTCCTGCTAATGCAGATAAACGATCCCCAGGAAAGACCAGTACATCATGTATCATAAACATCTGTGGCCCCACTCCGCTTACTTTAAATCTCCAATGATGATACTATTTTATAAACTCACATATAAAAAGCCAATAATTCATTTCCCTGGTGCCATTTTGAGTTTACTCAAATCCAATGTTAAAGAGCTAAAGCCTTTTTGGGAATTTGTGAACGAGACAATAAATATGTTGCCTGTGTGCTCTTACTACTCTCTGCTAAAACACACAGAAACAAAGCAGTAAATCGTTTCTGTTCACTGGCTCTTAAGTGTTCTCCAAGCCTGTATCCTTGGCAGGTGACTCACTGTCTTTACAGTATATGAAAGCTAAAGCTGCTAGAAAATGTTCCACTCTGAGTGTGAAATGAACATATATATGCTTTAACAAAAAAAAAAACTACAAAGTACAACCTAACCGTCATACTGACTAAGTGATGTGACAGACCCCAACTGCTGAAAAGCTCTAAAAATAGCAGAGCACAAACAGATGATGCCATGTGCTGACACAACGCATAGTGTCTTAATGCTTTTAAGGGTTTTCTGTAAACCAATGAAATAATGCACATTTTCTTTTCTCATTATTTCCACAAATTCTGGTTTTCAGTTGCATTTGTGAAAGAAATGCTAGTGTGAAAATGTTGGTTCAAGCTATGTAATCACACACATACTGTATGTCCATACAGTCAGGTAACGAATGTTCTTGGACACGTTGTAGACTAGATCTTGGTCAAAACTGGTTTAAAAGATCTTTCCCAAAGATGTTTAACCAAAAAAAAAAAACATTAAAAAAATCTACACTTAAAGACTTTATGAGACTATGAGAGAAACTTTAAGCTTGTTTGGCTCTTTTCCCTCTGATTGGTAAGAAGCACTCTAATCTTCTCCTTAGGCGACACCTGAGACTATTTTCTGTCTCCACGCAGTCCTTCAGGGCTGGGTAACTTTCCCCAAGGGCATTCGGCATTATCCGCCAAAGTCTTCAGCCAACTAATTAAAGATGGCAGGAAAAAACGGAATGTGATTACAATGTGCTCTCAGCTTAATAAAAACCACAAGTCCAATGTCAACAGAAAAAGAGGAGGTGAAATTCATAATCAGGCTGATATTTAAAGAGACAAGATGTGGATTTTGGGAGACGAGCCTCAGGACACTTTTAAGTGAAGTGAACAAAAAAAAAAAAAAAACCTGAGTGTTTATATTTGTTGCAGCTTCTCCTTTTTTCCTATCACACAAAACAGACCACACTGGCTACAGAAGTACAACCTGCTAATACTAATTTCTAAAAATACTCTTGCTCTTTTTGCTCCAGCACTGTTGGCAATTTAGGCAGCATTTAGTTGAACATGCAAAAACTAGACACAAAGCAAACATCATATGAACAAACAAAATATATTGGCATCTGAAAAAAAATTCATCCAGAAACTTGCCACCAAAGTTCAAGAACACATGTGCTGGCACCAAGCAGCGTAACCCCCCCAGAATTGACAGGGTCTCAGATTCCGATTGTGTCATGACAAAGAAACTGCTGAGCGAAAACATAAGCGTCTAACATAGAGGGCGTGGGAGGACGGAAAGATATGTTATAGAAAAGACAGCAAGAGAAAGCAGGGCAGAAAAGCTAAAGATGCAGTGAGAAACGTGACGTGAAGAAAGTACCAGAACAACGTGACAACACATTTGCTGAAAATGATGGATGGACAGAGGAAGTGGGAGTGAAAGAAGCGTCGGTGCGACAGGTTGTTGAAAGACAGGCTGTCAAACTGATGGTTGTTAGGTTTGCTGCTGCTCAACATTAAGCTCCTATATAGTTTCTAAGTGGAAAAACTGTGTTGGTTGGTCAGTATGTATAATATCATCCACTGATGAAGGCAAAGGTAGTATGTGTGTGTTAATGATTTGTTTGTCTGTACAGTTAGAAAAATATTTCATGAATTACTGAACATGTTTTACTGAGACTTTCAGAATAAAACCACTGGGTTGACATCTGATTAATGGAGTCAAACAGATTCAAGATGGCCACCGCAGTAAAGCAATTCCAGCATCCACATAAGTCAATAACTCGGGTAATTTTACAGATATTGAGCTAAAATTTGGTGTAATAGTAGCTGAGTCATATCTAACCTAACCTCTAAATGCTAACTGATTGTGTGACATATATTTAAAATTTGCAGATTAACTAAAACAATAAACTCTGTTCGTCTGTTAGCAAATTATCTTATAAACCAGTAAACAGATTTTAAAGAAACTTTGAGCAAGTAATCATTGGGCTGACATCTATAACTGAATAACCTTTCAACCCAACTTAGGATAGCGGTTACACCTGACTGACTTTAGAAAACACAAAGATGGTTATAACTCGGTCAGTTTAATAGATGTAGTACCACTATAATTTGATGTAGTAGTAGCTGAGCATCGTCTTCAACACAAGTCCATCATTTCTCAACCTAAGATTTTTTATTTCAATTTTTTAGGTTAGGTTACGGTAGTTTAACTTTGCTCTCTTTTTAATGCTAACATAATGTTTTATGATTTTGAGTAACTGATGTTATGTGTTTGTGTCACAGGTCTCTCTTATAAATGAAACAACCCATCTCAATGAGATTACCCATCTAAATAAAAGGAAATAAGTAAATAAAATTATATTAAAAAACTAAAAAAGCTAAACAACCTAATAAAGAAGGCTGGTTCTGTTCTGGGGATTAGTGTGGAATCTCTGGAGAAAAAGAATTTTACATGAAATCAAGAACATTTTGGACAACCCTGACCATCCTCTTCATTGGACTGTCATGGAAAAACAAAGTGTCTTCAGTCAGAGGCTTCTTCAGTTTTGTTGTAATACAGACCGCTAAAGAAGATCTTTCCTGCCCACAGCTATTAGCATCTACAATAAGTTTAGTTTAACTTTAGTTAAATGAGTTACAACTTCTAATTTCCATCTGAGATCACTTAAGTATTTTCGAATTTGAATTGAATTTGAATTTGAATTGAATTTGAATATTAATCTAACAAACTGGCAAGAAAGGTGGCAGACACATGAATTCCTTCAAGGACTGCCAGGCAATTATTTTAGAAAAGTACGCAAAACACATTAATCCAGACTAGTTACACATATTCTTTACCAACTTGATGACGCATCAAAGCTGACACAAAAACAACAAGCAGCCAAATCTTTTTTATTCTAAGCAGTGCAGCTGAAGCATAGACACACATTCAGTTCATCTTCTCTCATACTCTTAGAAAAAAAAACTAATTAGAGTCCTTGGATTATTGGCGCTACAGCTAAAAACTCAAAGACTCAAAGACCTCATTGAATGGACTGATTATCAATATTCACCACCCTATGACACACATAAAGAGATGTGCTGGCATTGTCAGCTTTGTTATTGACATGGGGGTGCATCTTCATTTCCATGAAATACACTGAGGATGTTGCTATGGGGATTCTTTGTTGAAGAAAAAAAAAGAAACATAATGATGTTGTTTAGATGTGGCCGTGGGTTTCAATAGGGCTCTTTCCTCTTTTCTTTCCTGCCACAGAAGAATGAAAGGAAATGTTCTCACTGGGAAACACATGGTGCAGAGAGTTGGTTAAAGCCTGGACACTTCAGCTTATTCTGCATTAAGAGAAGAAAACAGCTGGGAAGTGAGTATTGTACATGTTGCATATTTATAGGACCACAATAAACCACAATAAACAATATATATTATATACGTTACAAAAATGATACCTTGCAGTGTAATATAGGAAACACACATTTTAAAATAAAAAAAACTATCTATTTATTATAATGGACAACATTACATATTATTTATTTTCATAGGTCAGTTGTTCACAATATGTTACATTTTAGTATTACTGTCTTAAAGTGACTCCCACAAAGTATTTTAAGTCACTTCTACAGCACAAAGTACTATAAATTATATCAAATAATTAAGTTATTTTGCTTTAGAGAAAATGATTGTAAACAGTTGTTTTTATTATTAGAATAACAACTTATTTTCCTCATTCAGAAATTAGTTTCAAAGCATGAACTTTTAAAGAAAGCACTTTCAGTGTTGCATATTTTAATAAAAAATTAAGAAAAAAAAGCCCACTAATTAACAGTGGGCTGTCATTATTTAGAGATTTTATTTTACACTTTGTTCTTAGATGTTTACCATTAGTTTTCACAACATGCAAACGTTTAATTGCACTGAGCTGTCTTTGTAAAAACTTTGTATCAAGTAAAACTTAGTTTGAATTATTACATGGGTGCAAAAGTTTAATTTAGCCATTGATATTGTGTTTTTTAGACATTTGTAATGATCAAGCTACATATTATGTATTGTAATAAAAAAAGTCCTAGGCCATAGTGCTGTCCCATTTTTTAATTTTACAACAACCAAAATTTTACTATAACAGGACAAAAAAATAATAACCCAACGCTGCAGCAGAAATTAATAAAGGTAAATATCCTCCTGAGGTTGGGTAAAGTTTTCTTCCCTTAAATTTCACCAGAAAACTAGATCCATATTTCAAACTAAACAGGTATTATATTAGCACTGAACAATTTTAAATACTGTTAAGCCTTAGAGAACAGAAATGATTAATCTAAACTTTCCTAAGTAGGCCTAGCTGTATATCTTTGCCACTTCTCCCTCCTTCTGTTTCCTCAAACACTCTAACACACACAGGCTTCTTGGTCACCTAGACAATGTTATTGAAGTCTTTAATCAAGACTAATGCGAATTGTCCCGTATGACCACTATTAATCATTTCAAGCTGGCCAACTGTGCCACTGATCAATGTGTTACCTCAAAGCTGCTGCTGCTGGCACGAGTCTGTCCGGCTTTGTTTGTACTGTACAATACATCAAGGCTAAAATATTAAATATGACATGGCCATTTTCATGATTCTATGGAAATGGGCACAAATGCTCTTTTTGTTAGGCCACCAATTTTGACTTATTTGGCACACGGGGGAAAAAAGAAAAAAAAAAGATTAATAGGTAATGACATAAAATAGGGGCTGATCTGAGTCACTTCCTGCTGCTTGGGTTCAGGGCTGACAAAAAGCCTAAATCAAAGCTAACAGAGTGCAAAAAAACTATTAACATTTACTCTGAAGGGACTTCTCTGGCTCCAGCTTTTACAAACTGGAGCTGCGCACAATACTTTATTCTGGTGTTACCTTGTTAAAGAGATAGAAAGTCTTAAATTACGAGGAAGTTTTCTCATTTAAACTTCTTCCATTACTTTTTTTTTCTCTTTTACTCAGACGCATTGTGCTGGCTGTGGAGCAAAAAAGATGCCATTTAACACCGAGGAAAACAAACCACATAAAACTCAGACTAGTGTGCAATAAACTTAAATTTACAAAAAAATAAATAAATAAATAAAAGACAGGCTAAGTGTGTGTTACCGAAACACACACATAGTGGAACCCAACTGATTAGTTTCCCTTGTAGATCTGTACTTGTTTCACTGGTGCCAAGTTTTCCTGTGATACTGCCAAGGGGCTCGCAAACAGCAGTTTATTAATTGGCTCTAGTAGTGTGTTTATATTAGTGAGGGCCAAGATCATTTCACACTGGTCCTGGAACAGGTGTGCTCTGCAGCACTGCCAATGAAACACACAGCATGAGCTTAACAAATTTAAGCAAGATATAACACAAAGAGGCACCTCTCTGCATTCAAATCAATTACTAATGCATAATTATTGCCTGTTGCTGAAAGGGAAAGCCTGTGCATATTTCAGTGGTGCCTCCAGAATTTTAATTATTTTTTTAATAGGGGGGTGGGCATTGAAAATCATAGAATGGCACCAAAACCAGAAGCCAGAGCAGAATTTCAGGTGATTTGGGTTTTTTTTTGTCATATATAGGCTATCTCAGTGTTTTTCAATCTTGGTCCTTAAGGCACTGTCCTACATATTTTAAATGTTTCCCTGCTTCAACAGCTGATTTCAATTGATAACTGATTAACAGGCTTTCGTTGAACTGCAATCATCAAAATCAGGTGTGTTAAAGCAGGAAAATTCTAAAACATGCAGGGCAGTGTGCCTTGAGGACCAGGGTTGGAAAACACTGGGTTACCTGACAAATACAATAAAACAGGAATTAATAGAATCACCTTCTGATATACCAACACATTCTCACTCTCTACCTGTCTTATATGGATGCTTGGCTACCTCTGCATCACTTACTATTGACACGTCAGGTATCAATGCATCAGGGATCAGGACTAACGATGACAGATGTAGGAAGCTTGGGGTTAATAGAGGTTAGGTTTAGGATAAAGGGTCAGAGAACAGTTCCTCCTCCTCATTCTCATGTCTTCAATTAATGACAAGAGGGGGATATCTGATGAGTCAATAAGTGACACAGAGGGAGCCTGACTAAGTGTCCATATATAATGACTAGGGAGTGAGAATGCGCTGGATATGCAGTGGTCTACTTAGGGTTTTTTGTTTTGTTTTATTTATTTTACAAATGATATTATTTATTGAGAAAAGCACTATAACTACTCAACGTATTGAAACCTGTCCTGTTCTATAATAACAATTATAAAAATAAACTTTATTTTATTAAAGCACTTTCAAACAAAATGCTGAACAATTACAATGAGATAAAAAATCAAAATAAAACTATACAAATGAAAAACAGATACAACATCAAGAAAAACAAAACAGTAAAACTACAAATAGAAAATTAAGGCAGAGACAGGTTGAACAAATGTGCCTTTAGCTTGGTTTAAAAACATCATGACATGCTTGCCTGATGTCTTGAGGGACATTGTATCACAATGACGGGGCACAAAAGGAAGAAGCATGCTCTCTGAGATTTTTTTTATTTTATATTTTTTTGGGCTTTAGGAATTTTTAAAAGGCCAGTGCCAGTGAGATCAGAAAGCAGGAGGTGGGACATACAGGTGCAAAAGGTCAGAAAGGTATGAAGGCGCCAGACCATTTAGAGACTAGTATGTGAGCAGCAAGACCTTAAGGCTAGCTCAAACCTGAAATGGCAACCAATGAAGAGATGACAATACAGGAGTAATGTGCTCATATTTCCTGGTTTTGATTAAAATGTGAGCAGCTGCATTTTGAACCACCTTCAGAGTTCTAAAACTTTTATTTTGTAACCCAGAGAGACAGAAAATTACAGTAATTATTGGACATGAATGTGTAGATAGGGACCTCAACTTTTTCAAATGATAATACGTGTCTAATTTTTGGGATGCTCCTAAGATAATAATTATCTTTTTTGAGTGAGACTCAAAAGAGAGCAGAGGGTCAAACCACACACTCAAGTTCTTCACCTTTTCCCTGCATTTTATGACATAATCTTCAATTTTCAAGGTAAAGCTTGGGGACAAGTGACATAGTTTCTGAGGTCCAATGACCATTAAAATTGTCTTATCAACATTGAGAAGCAGGAAATTATTATTTAACCAACCCCTAATTGATGATAGACATGTCTCCAACTTGTACAAAAATACCTGACAAGTTGTACAGATTGTAAATGTCACAGATTTTCCCTCATTTCGCAGGTATATGAATGTATAGGGCAATCTCACAGATTTTCAGTCTCACGAATTTTCTCAAAAACTCAGCTTCAAATTCATTTTATGTCTCAGAGCCTGTAGGACATATATACATACAATTAAATAACCATTTCTCAACCCGCTCTGCCACTAGAAATTAGTTCTCCGTTATTTCTGCATCTGCTTGCACACAACCCCCCACCCCCATGTGCGAGTACTACAGATTTTTGAGGATCATTACACAGGTAAACGCCCAAGGGGGATAAAACTTATTGACAAGACAGCAGAGTTTCCAAATGTGAAAGACCAATACAGCTGCAGATCATCAGCATAACAGTGAAAGGTTACGTTAAACAAACGCAAAAGGAGACCAAAAATTCTGAATTCATATTTATAAAAACTATTATGCATATAACCAGATGAGACCCTCGATGTTGAGGACATTGGTTTCAGGCTGGTTGTCTTTATTCAGAGGGACTAGATTTTAAGTTTTACTTTTTACAATTTATCTATTAGGACTGCAACCATCTATCACTTTGTCTACTACTCAGTCAAATTTACAAAGTTAGAAGGTAAAATTTATTGTGGTGAGACTTATCCCCAACATATTTTGACAAGAAAATTGCAAAAGCTCTTTATTTAAAATTTCTTTTTGCCTAACTTTAACAATTTCTCATGAAAAAAACTTTTTTCTGTTCATTTTTCTGTTTCCATTTCTGTTTCCGTTGCACCAAATCTTCTGTGTGAAAAATATTTATTTTTACTTAAAGGGAACATAGTGTAAAAGTATCACTTTCTTTGTGTTTGAGAGCATCTATTGATTATAAACACCTCAAAAGCTCCAAATAAAAGCCGAGTTTTGTCACTTTAGAAGCTTCAGTGTTTGAAAACATGTCATTCAGTGAGCGTTTCAGATCTGCAGTCACACTCCTAGATCACAGTAGAATTATTCACTCCTCTTTCTTTATCTACCCCAAACGTCAACTTCAAAACATTCCGCATTCAGCATACCTCAGAAGGTGAAAATCAAATCTCTCTCTTTCTTTTTTTTCTTTTTGCTTCCTCCTTTTTACTTGAATTGCAGCAAATTTACAGCAACAAACTTCACTAGCCGGAATCCATTCTTAACTTTTAGTATCAGGCGCCCTCATCTTTTCCTCTTGCCCCAGACTAAAACGGATGCACCCACACCACAACAAACACGTAGGGGTCAGAGACCACCTGTTCTTCGCTGGCTGAACTGGTGAAGCGGTATCAGAGGACACATCTGTTCTGACAGCAAAGAGGCCGGATGGAAATGGCAGAAAGCTCCGGTGATGGCTGGTCACCAATGACTCACAGCTGATGCTGCGGTCACCTCGGGTCACAAGAAGAACAAGGGCTGAAAGGGTCATTCTTAAAAGGGGGTTTTAAAGAAGAATGATTAGGTACCTTTGGCAGTACTTTGACATGTGACTGTTGGCAGGGCATACTCAGCTATGAATAAGAGGACAGGGCAGAGGTTTATAATAAATACATTTTTTCCGCAAATCGTTAAAGTAGACATATAATCCTTCTTTTTCACATTTAAATCATTCAGTTGGGGTCTATTTAAAGTGGAACTGCAGTGCTTTCATTTGAATTCCTCCCTTTTGTAATTTTACAAGCCCCTTATCTAAGGTGTGTCTGCTTATTACAGGATTTTAGCTAAATTGATGATAAATGTAACTTAACTAAAGTGTAGCTTTGTTTAGCTCCTAGCTATTGTTTTGCCAATTGTAGCTGTCAGCTAAAGTTTTAATCACTTTAGCTATAAATGTTTGATTAGCTTATCTTAGCTTTTAGCTATTTTTTGTTGACTGTAACTTTTAGCTTAGATTTAGTTAGTTTTTAGCTTCAGTTTATCTATTTATAGCTTTCAGCTAAAGGTTAGCTTTAAATGTTTGATTAGCTTACCTCAGCTAGTGTTTTGCTAAATATAGTATTTTTTTCAACTATATTGTTAATTTCAGCTTTTAGCTACAGTTTATCTAATTATAGCTTTCAGCTAAAGTTTTGCCCACTTTAGCTTTAAATGTTTGATTAGCTTACCTCAGCTAGTGTTTTGCTAAATATAACATTTTTTTTCAACTATACGTATTGTTAATTTCAGCTTTTAGCTACAGTTTAGCACACATATCTTGATTTGGATTGACCTCAAAAGTTAATCTATAGAAGATCAATCAAAGACCACATTCTGCAAGTCTTATTAAAACCATCCAGTCGTTCATGATATATTTGACACCTGACGGACACATAAATACATGGCAAAAACATTATCACCTTTTAAGGGCGGGCAATAAAATACAATTATTTTCATACCCCCAGAATAAAAAAAAACACTAACACGCTGAAGACTTAAAATAACGAGTCTGAAAAGTTCCCCAGACATAAAAGCTGGGTTTTCTTTTGTCTTTACAGCCATTTTTATTGCCGCTATATGACAGTTTTTGCATGAGTACATAGACAAACATAACTGTGAACTCTATATGATTCCTATCCCTCATTTCACAGTTGATCATGTCATTTTTATAGCAAAAGAAGAAAAATAATGAGAGGAGAGATAGGGCAAATAAGTCCTCAGAGCTCCCTTCAGCCTTATTCTTTATCAGCTTTCATCTTTCTGTGCTTCATGGCGAGTAAACCATAAAAAAAGACCAATCACTATGGGACATATTATTTCTTCCTCCTTGAATACACTATATCATAGCCCAGACATTTAAAACCCCTCCCTCTCAAACCTTAAACAGCTCACACAAGCCATAAAGGGAAGGATGGGTTTATCTTCTGGCTCCATGTGTGATTAACATATAAAAGTGTAATTTTCTCTGTCCCAGCAGTCATAATAAACATGAACAGACAATTAACTTGAATCACAGGAAAACTCACTCATTTTTCTCCAGTAACAGGATCAACTCTTCACCTTCTGCACGTACCACCAGCTGGAGTGACGTAGGATAAATCTGCAACACAAAAAGATGTCATGAGTGATGAGGTGGTGTCCTGACCCCACCCGTCCTGCCTGTGGATCAGCAGTTTGGGCGACGCTTCACCTCCCTGTCAAACGTAGGCTGTGCACAAGGAAGGATGTGAAAACACACAAAGGTTCAAGAGGAAAAAGGAAGAAAACTTCAACCTCCTACACTTTCCAAGACGCTGCACAACCCAAAAAAGTTCCACTAAGCCAAACTCCTTTTTTGCTTTCTATATGCTGTTATGAAATGTAAGACTCTCAAGAGTTTCACAAAACCATAAAAAATGTAATTGACAAATTAAACAGTTTTAAAACTAAAATAATATTTTGTAGAAAAATTAGACTTAAATCTATTTGGTTAAATTCTGAAAATACCATTCTGCATCATCTCAAAAAATTTTGTGAGATCTTGAGTGATCTTTAAATGCACAGAACATATGGTTGGAATGAGTCTAAGCTTTGACCACACCAAATATTAGATCAATATATGTAAAATTGACCAAGTTTTACCCATTAGTGTGTTGACTAAGGTTGATTAGCAGGTGCAGCTATCTTGAATTAGGTTGACGCCAGAAGTTATTTAGTTGTAGAGAAGCATCCACTGGTTACTTTCTGGTGAGTTTCATTAAAATATATCCAGTTGTTCATGAGATATTTTGTTAACATTCCAAGTGAACAAAGACCCACACAGATACATAGAAAACAACATCATCCTCCTTCGCTTTTTGGCGTTGGGTGCTGATCAGAGAAAACCCAGGGGCACACACTGGGAACATGTATTGAGAGTTTAGACAATGAGCTGGCAGTGAACAAATAAAAGCGGGCAGGATATGTTCTGAGGGAACCAAAGACAAATGAACAACAGGTGAAAGGCAATCAGCAAACAAAGTCTTGGTGTTAGACAAGAGCTGAGGAGGCCAAGAAAAACAAACCTTGCAAAATAAATCATGGAAGGTGACTGAAACAAGGTGAAAAGAGGAAACCTTTATACTTCTTTTTTAAAGTCTAACTCCTTTTTTTTAATATGGATGCAGTTTGTTTCACATTTGGTATATGAATGGAAATATTCTATCCTTTTATATTTTATCTAAATTTGAGAAAATTGCCATTATAGTGTTTAAGCAGTTTAAATTTAAACCATTCCATTTATATTTAAAGATCATATCCCAGTAAATGACTCATCCCTACATTTTCTGCCCCTACAATGTTTCCTTTCATCTAAAACATCTGTTGCAGTTCTGTCATTTAAACCATTACACATAAAAACTGTCTTCCATAAATACTGTATTAGATTATTCAGAGTATTTTATGATTTAATTAAAGGTAAGGTCTGACTATTGATATTATAGAAATATTGCTTTGCAGGTGAACATAGCCATTATCCTGTTGAGTATTGCTGTCAAAAGTTGGATGTTCTGCAGAGTTTTCTTCCAGAATAATAATGAAAGTCGTCCCCAAGGTTATGACAATGAACTTAAGTAGTTCTGGTACCAAGATCTCAAAGACGACACTTCAGAGAACAAACACTGCACAAGGACACCTAACATGAATCTTAGCCTCTAAGGACTCGCCTCTCAAACTACAAAAAAAAGGCCTCTTGGACAGAAGGAAAGCTTGTGGTAATAAATTATGTGGTTAGATAACACAAAAAAAATGTTTTTCTCTTGCCATCACAGGGACAGAAACGGTCATATAGGTAAAATAGATGTGTATAATCAGCTGAGAATTCACATGTAGCGAAGTGTTCTTTTACGATGATGTTTTTCTACCAATGGTTTTAAAATTGTGACCTATTTCTTGTCCTTTCTGAGTTGGTTTATATTTTAGTACAAGTCTGAATGCAACCATGTGTCTGTGTGTGCCATCCCACCTATCCATCAGCAAGTAATGATTTTGCAATCCTTCACAACTCCTTGATAACCTATTGGCACAAAAAGCAGCTTTACAGTATAAATCTGTTATCCAATGTTTACTGCAAACTCCAATAAGAACATCACCAGCTGCCCTTGTGTTATAATTTATTTTAGGAGGGTCAATTTGTAGATAAACCTACTGTAAAACGACTGTATCCCCTTCACAAAAAATATGTCTATGTAAGCAGCGGCTGATGGGAAAACATGTCTAATGTAGTGGAAAATGGTTGCATAATTAAATCCATAGAGCTCAAAAGTTTTGTTTTCCCACTTGGCTATGTGACATGTTTGTGATATTCATGTAATTAACATCACCGGCCTTCATCTGGATGGATCTGAGAGGAGAGAGGAGGCTGAAAACAAACAGTTCTCTTGGTTGGTGACTTCTCTGTGCCCGGGAAAAAAATAAAAATGTTTGATTGCTCAGGGAGCTCTCAACACCTACACATTCCCCTTCTGTGGAAAAAAAAAAAGTTTCTCGAAGCTGCAGGGGGGAGAGGGGTGGGGGTGGGGGAATGCCAAATTTCAAAGATTTTCTTTTTAAGCTACAGCGAGCCAAAAACAAGGCAGAAAACAGAAAACTAGAGTTTAAAAAAATGGTTATGTGACTGTACCCCTGCTACCAAAATGCACATGCAGAGGGATAATGTTCTTGCCATTGTCTGTGTGGCTTTGTTTGTCTATTAGCAACATATCACATGAATCACTGGCCAAATTAAAAAAAGTAATTGTAAGTAAGTAAGTAATCATTAGGTGTATATCTTCTATTGGCTGCTGCAGCTAACTGACCCTAGAAAACACAAATACAGCTATATCACGGTAGGTTTTCAAATATTGTGCAAAAAACAGGTGCAAATTTAGCTGAAAAATATTAGCTTAAAATTTTTTATGCACCAAACCTTGGACAAAGTCTGTATATAAAACTGTTGGAGTCAATCGTGTTTGTCTGTTAGCAAAATACCCCATAAACCACTGAAAAATAAAAGTAATAAAACTCTCACAAAATACTGTAATAATGGAATGTATTTTTCACTTTTGAAGTCAGCATAATTCAAAATGGCCACCACATCTAAAAACGCCTATAACTCAGCCAATACTTCATATATTGAGATAAAATTGTAGTTGAGATGTCTTTCACAACACATACTTTGAGCATGACGTTTCAATTGTAATATTGCTTGAGACCGTGCACAACATTATTTTCAAGGTTTGCCCCAAAAATGTCTACAATTCTGTCATTTCTTAACATAAAATGTTTTTTACCTATCTGGCATGAAAGGCGATATACATTACTTCAGGAAATGTTAGGTCTTTAACTTTTTATATTTTGGATTGTTTATAGTGCATGAAACATGACTACAAATACCCAATTCTAAGTGCATGCAATGGCTTGTAAAACATCAGCAAGGATTTGATTGAGCAATAATTTCAAATCGCCTAAAGCCCAAAGCTCATATGTAAGCAACAGGTTGAGATAAAAGAGAGCGGAACAGAGCAATAAGGACAAAAAATAAATACAAGCAGGAACACCAAGTAAGTGTGGCAGGAGGTGAAAATAAACTGTGGTTATGTCAGACAATAACAAAGGCAGCCTTTTTTTTAAAATGGTGACATATTTACCCCAGATCTGAGCTGACTGAGTGGTCTGCGCTCCAACCCCTTTAGCAACAGAGGTACGGTGGTCTCATGGTGTGGTTTGGTTAACTCCTCCTGCTGCTCAGCCTTGCCTGGAGAATTTCCTGTAAAAAAACAAAACAAAACAAAAAAACAACATAATTAGCTCAACTTGCATGTCAAAATTTAGTTTTATGCTCCAGACAATGTGCAAACAAAAAGCTGGACCACTGATTGAGTGCAAACAGTGTTTGCAATAACTTCAAGTCTTGCAGTGAGGATTACATGAACGCAACAAAGCTTTTGACACATCATGACACAGTATTATTTAACAATATTTGCGGACAGCGTGGCTGGGAAAGCGTAAAAGCTCCCGTCTTGCTCTTAGGAGTGGATGCGCTGTACCCCGGAGGACCTCTGCCAAAGACACAGCATCAATAATGGATACTCTCGTACAGTTTATAAGTAACTCAGCCTCTGCAATGTCTCTAGACAGAAATGTTTAAAAGAAAAGAAACACTTGCACAATGAAATTGTCCTTCCCACTTTTTCTATTTGTTTCTTGCACTTCATATTGTAGGTCAGATGAGGGTTCTGCAGGGCACTGCACTGCACTGCTTATTTCTTTTTTCTCTACTTTTTCTCACACGTAAGTTTCTCTTTTGAAAATTCACTCTTAGTTAAATTAGCTAAATTAGATGCCAGTTATGGTAATTTGCACTTAAAAGACTGATCGCTTGAGAGGAAAACCATAAGGCACGTATATGTAATATAAAGGCAGGATAAGGCAGACTGAACTGAATCAGAGCTTAGAGCAGGATGTGGGAAACGTGAGAATTCCCCCTCCTCTCTTAACTCTCCTCTCCCACAGAAAACCGAGGTAGCCTCTAGGGCTCCCACAGCCTCACTGAGCATGTCTGTATTATAGCAGGCGCAGCAGGTTTCCTCTGAAGCCCAATGCATGTTACCAAAAACCTGAAGGAGTTGTGGAAATGGTCTAGAGGGGAGTGTGGAACTCCATGGGAGGTGTTTTTTTTTCCTGCTGACCCAAGTCAGACTTAAAGAGAATGCTGAATTTGTATTTATTGTGTATCTAGCTTTGCTTAGTCCCAGGAGAAAAGGAAACCTAGCATATGTGGGTCTACATATGCAACATTATACAGAGTAAAACAAAGGGTTCAGTGGTACGACATGTAGCAGAACTACCATGCAGCATATTTTGTTTAATGTTTTCTTCTTAAACTGTAGGTGTCTTTTAACACTAAAAAAATATATAAAACTTATTTTTTAATGAAAAGCTTATAATGTAGTCTTGAAGAACCTATGAGAAACAAAAAATATATCCAAGAAATAAAATTTCTAATTTTGTGATGCATTGAATAAAGGATTTTTTTATTATTATTTGTAAGATATAATCATACAAATTATAAGGAATAAAGGCTGAAGTTTGTCACTCTTTGTGATAAATCTATATGACATGATGTCCTGATGCATCTCAGTAATCCAGGTAAAAAATTCAAAGGGAAAAAATAAGTAGGTCCTCTGGACAGGTTCTTCTTTATATGACATGAGTTTTACTTTCTAAAATGATTGACATAAAGTATTTTTGTTTTTTAGAATATTCACATTTTCTTCAGATTGACCTGTATATAGAGTGGTAACAGTATGTGATGACTTGCATGTTTCTTGTTGCATCCTAGTAAGGACCACCATAGTTCATGTCATGTCGGTTGTTATTTTTTCCAGAAATTTGATTGTTTTAAAGACAAAAAAAGATCGTTCCAAAGGGAACATTCCAAACTGATCCAGCTCAGCTCCCCACCAACTGATGAAAGTTATGAAAGCTATGAAAGCCGCAGGTGAGACAGCGACAGGGATGAGCTGCAGCTTCAGCTTAAGGATGTCAGCGTAGAGAACTGCCAAACAGGCAAGAGCACTGAAAAATAAAAACCCTCACAGCCGCGTAGAAGAAGTCATGGATATTGGGGTTTTGTGGTGCGTTGGGTAGTCACCTTGGGGACAGTATTGAGACAAAAGGAAGGATTGTTGTTTCTTGACTGCTGTTTTTTTTTCTGGCTGCACAGAGCTCTGCGGTTTGCAATAGTGGCTCTATCGTCCTGAGCCTCTCTGTGGGTGGCAGGCACTCCTGCGCTCCAAGTTACAAGCCATTTTTCCATCACAGTTTCAGACTTTTTTGCTATTCTGACATCAAAAACTGAAAATTATATGAGTAAGAGCAGCTTTTTTTGGAAACTTGGTCAGACTGTGCATCATTTGAGCTTGAGAACATCACTACTTTTGTTTTTTGACGACCACTGTGTTCTGCCAGGTTGGAATCCATGCCAGGTTTGAGGTTCATGACTTGACGTCATCACTCTTTGGTAACTTTTTCTTCCATTTTTGGCTGCCTTGTTCTTGTTTTTTGTATTCACTTAATATATTTCTCAATTTCAGACATGGTAATACATATTACTATTGTGGGCTTTGACCTTACAAATCATGTAACATACCATTTAAAGTGCCTGTGACATCAAACATATTCATATTTAAGAAACTTGGCATAATGCATACAATTTTACCAATTTTGTTGCATAACTGGCATACTTTCTTTTGAACTTGTTTCAGCTAAAGTGAAACAGGAAGTGACATCAAAGGGGAATGCTTTAAGAAAAGGATTTCCCTGTTTTTTCTTTATTAAAACAATATCATTTGAACTCTGAGTCTTCATCTCTCTCTAATAGTGACTCAAAATAATCAAACATCAGATTCTTCTCTACAGTTTGTGTTGCTAGCCGTTGTAGAACTGCTCTGTTCACATGCAGACGTTCCCTTTTCACTTCCTGTTACTG
This sequence comes from Cynodonichthys magdalenae, assembly GCA_031762555.1. Taxonomy (NCBI): domain Eukaryota; kingdom Metazoa; phylum Chordata; class Actinopteri; order Cyprinodontiformes; family Rivulidae; genus Cynodonichthys; species Cynodonichthys magdalenae. The sequence goes on from JARVJO010000001.1 coordinate 31,078,164, forward strand.
CACATGTGAATATCTCAAGAAGGGTTCAGCTCAGCGGCATGTAAATATTATTAAGTGCTAATTATTATTGAAATTATTTTGCAACACACAATTTTATCTTGAAAAAAATGCATGCATATTCTCTACAAAAATTTAATGTCACAGGCACTTTAAGCTTGTATTATGCATTATTTATATTTCCTAAATGTTTCATTATCTGTTAGTAATTTTATCCATGCGACTTGAACTTGATGAATTGATGCTCTCATCGCATCATTATTGAAAGTAACAGCATACATGCCGCATCAGATTTGCACTTGTTAAAGCAGTTTGCCATGTAAAAGTCTGATCTTTCTGTTCTTTGATGACAAAATGCAGCATTGTGCCATCACTACTGCATTTCTTACATCAAACAGTCTGACGAAGGATAACCCGCACCCTCAGTTCTTTATAGATTCTGTTTTCACAGGGTATAATAAGCCAACAAGGGCATAAAAGGGACCTCCTACATTTTAATGGGACATTGGAACATATGCCAATGGTGGTTTGTTAGTTTTAGCGGTGCATGAAAACCACGTTAGAGGGATGGAGCAGCATGACTGAGACTACTGGCTGTGGTTAAAATTCGGGAACAGAAAGTGTAGAGAAGGAAAGTCAGGCTGACATCTTGCTGTCTGCTTTTATTGTCATCACATGCTGATAATTTGTATTCTCTATAAAAACACAAGTTCTCTTTGGCAGCCAAAAAACATCTTTTCTTCCCACTCTCTTAAGATAGCTTCACAACAAATTCATTTCAGAGGCATGTCTGTTCAAATAACTTAAGAAAGACATGTTTTCTTCTGCTATTTTAGTGACACAATTAAAAAACTGTGAACTCAAATAGTAACTGAGTCAAGATCAGGAAGACAAAACATTTTGTTATAACTAACACATGATGTAGCATCCATTCAGTTTAATTTACCTGGATGAAGGCTGCATTCTCACAAGTAAATTGCACTGAATTGATGTGTTTTTTTTTGTTTTTTTTTTTAGATAAAAGATTTTTGTATCCCTGTGCAATAATAAAATCAACCTTTTTAAAGAATAGTTTGAGGTGTCGCTCCTCTAAAATGTATTAAAACGAGTCAGTTGGGATATTATGTTTAGAAAAATAAAAACAAAGTTTATCCATTATCTTAACCCACTTCTTCCTCTTAGGGTCACTGGTGCTCATATCCAGCAGTCACTATGCGAGGGGTGGGGTATAGCCTGGACAGGTTGCAAGTCCATCACAAAGTTTAGTTAAAGGTAATTAATTTTATACCTAATGTATTGCAGCTGAACTGAGCTCTAAGGAAAAAAAATGGTTTTGTTGAAAGTCAAAGGGTTTCCTTGTCTCAACAGCTTTTAATCAGGACAAAATAAAAGCAATATAAACAAAAAAACCCTGAGACAGTTTTTTATTTAATACATTTTTTTGGCTATTGCTCCACACAAAGAACAGTCTCGGAACACCTGCGGATCAGCAGATAAAAGCTCTAACTATAGACTGGATAATACTGGTGATTTAACGGTCAATAAAACAGCACCACGGAGCAGCACTCCTGACCTGCATCTGTGAATGCTCTCAGAAAGGTGAATCTCTGCAGTGCCTTCTTGAAAAGCCTCTTTACAAAATGGTTTTCTATTTTGCTCAGAATTCTGCACTGCTCCATCGGTTTAAAATAACTTTGTGAATTTACATCTTTTACAAAAGGTCATAGTGCCTTCCACCTTTCATGCCAGAGTGTTAAACTAAGATCATCTTGTGATGAAAAGGGATGGAGTCATTGCTCTTTGTGGTTGAACCTTTAATATAATGTCATGTGCAATTTCTCATGCTACTGCATGATCTGTTAGCATTTGGAATATGTAAGGACGGCTTTCAGCTGCTACCTCATCAAACTTTATTTCCACTTTCTGTGTATTTGACTGAGTTAGAGCCGCGTTTGTGTTGGCGAAGGCTAACTGGCAACCATCTTGAATTGAGTTGCCTCTAAAAGTTAACCAGTAGTAGATGTACATCCACTGAATAATTTGTGTGACTTTCATTCGAATCTGTCTAGTGGTTCATGAACTAACAGACAAACAAACGCAGACAAAATTATTTTTGCCTACCAATGAAGGAAAAAGAGACATAATTATAGTTCCAAATGAATTTTCCTCTAAATGTTGAACAGAAGATTCATGCAGAAAATGCTTGTGAGCAAAAGGTGTAAATTAAGTGTTGTGCTCAAGTACTGAGATTAAATAAAGAGCTGGTTTATGTTTTTTTGCCTCTGATGTTGAAGATTTTACTTATACTTGAAATACAATTAAAAAAAATAACAATTCTGAGGAAAAGAGGGGGCTTCATTGTTTTCAGCTAACTTAGAAGCTCTATAAATACCTTAGTCATTTTCATTTAATTATTAATGCAGAAATAGAATAGAGCTAAATATAGCACCTGAATTGTGCCCTCGCCTCGGACATAAAAGAGTTTTTTAACAAAAAGAAAGTTGGATATGGTCACTTTGAAAGCCATTAGAGCTCTTCACAGAGCTGTTCCATGAAAGTTAAATCAACATCCATAAATTAACCAATTGAAATCAGACAAGGACTCTAGGAGGGTTATATAATTGGCAGGCTTGTTCAGAGAAATATTATTAGACAGAACATAATCTTACAGTACTGTCAGTCATATTACAGGTTATTACAATAAGTCTTATCTCAGAATGAAACTCTGCGATACAACTTTGCTTTTTTTTCTTTCCTCAGTACATCAAAAGGATCCCTTGCAGTTTTCCCAGTAAAATGAATTTCTATAAATCTTTTCAATTAACTGGTACAAAAACAGCCTTTCTTCATGATAGAGTTCTTCAACGTGATGTCTGTAGACTAAAATAAGACATTCAAAGACAGTAATTGCATTGTTATAAAAAAAAGGAGCAGAGGTGCAGCTCTGTGAAGTTCTCACCACTCTGACGCTTATAAATGAATGTTTGACGCTTGAAGCGACTTCAAAGAAAGAAAAAAAAACACGACTTTTAGTTGGAAATAAGTCATCGGCAGAACATTTGAACAGGCTTCTCGTCTACTATATATGACTAAATGTGGGATTTAATTTTTCATCTTGAACAGCAAAAAATAAAACCTGCTCAAACAATCTGTTCATATTTAGTCCGAGTCTGTCAGATACCTCTGTGTTGTCGAAGCCTGTGACATCTTAGAGTTATAAATAACATGTCCTATGGCTTCAGAGCTCTGACAAACCAGCCTTCACATTATGACATGCAAAGGCAAAACTACATTTTATATGGGTAACTTATGAACAGCAAAAAAGTCCCAATATGGCAGGCAACAGGGAGCAGGATAATACATTGTCAATGGATTTTGAAATATAAAATCTGAGTTTAAAACACATTAGCACTCTTGTTTTTTTTAATTTTGTGGAAATGATTGTATCACAATGCATGAAACACTAGTTCTACTGAAGTTTCCTTAATATTTTCAATGCAATGTAGGAGGCAATTTAAATCAAGGCATTATCTAGGGACTAAACCACTAAGTCATTGCACTAAACGGTCACGTGTTATGGCTTTTATTTTGACGGGTTGCTCTGCTGGTGGAAGCGAGCGGCTTTATGTAAAAATCTAAAACTTTCATTTTGTTGTGAAACTTTTGGGACAATGATGGCAACGTTTTTCGAAAAACAAAGGGTTGTCAGTGAATTCTCGAGCTGTAATGGAAGACGACAAAGATCTTGATGAAAACTAGGAAGATGAGCAAATTTGCGGAGAACTGGAGGAAAAGAGGTAAAATACAGTTAATATTAAAGTGCGACGAAAACAGAAACGAAGATAGATGGAGGCAACACGTTAGGTTTATTCATTACCAAGGGCAATTGAAAGTAAAACGCAATTCACGTTTGCGCATGATAGAAAGAAACATGTACTAAAGTCCCAATACAATAAAAGGAAGCAATAAAAGATAAAAAACAGACACAGACAAAAAACATACTTGTATTATGCGCAAAGAGAGGTAAGATCTGTGCAGGTTCCTCGTCAACAAGATGGCTGAATAACTAAAAGTGTCATTCAAGTCATCTGCTGAAAATTCCTGTATTTTTTCACAACACAATTTTGTTGGGTTAGAAGAAAATTGCAATGTCATCTTTTTTACAAATATTGTGCAACCCTAATCTGATGATCAAAGATATAAACAGGCTGCTTTAAACTTGATATGTCCAATAAAGGACCCATTGAAATAGTTTTGTTTAATTAACATCTTCGCAATGGACTTCTTCTTGTTTTTACAACCTAATGTCTTCAAATTTGTGGATAAAAAACAAAAGTCCTATTATATGTAGTGAGGGAAAACATTTAAATAAACTAAGAGCCCACAGTTTTGTGAGTGGCCCTTCACTGCCTCATTTGAGCAGTTCCTCTTCTGCCACTTCCCACATCACTCACTTTCTCCATGATGACACACAGGAGTAATTAGTGGTGAAGTTGAAGAAAGTGTTAATCCTGGACGAGGGACCGCACAGCTCCATTCCGAACAAAACACCTAAGTATCGACCTGACAGAGCAGTGATTGGCAAACGGTGAAATAATAGTAACACGAGACTGCTCAGGGTGGGTTAGTGAGATTTGCTTGTGTGTACTATTCCCATCCTGTGGGAGCAACAGTGGAAAAGCCAATTCCCATCTTGTCTTGTACAGATTTGTTTGAGAGCCACAGGGATTTTAGCTTGGAGGATTTGGGGATTAACGTGGATTTATCACACATGCCACCTAACAGAAATTTGGAAGGGAGATTGGGTTCAGTGAAGTTGATTTTCGGCATGAAACCATCATGGTTTTATGGATCAACAGGTCAGCCTGTTATTATTTCCACAACCATTAGGAAGATTATCACTGAAGGTTTTCTTCACACTAATTTAGAGAGTAATTTGCCCTTATTAAGTAATAATCTCATCTTCTGATCTCACAATGCAAATTACATATAATAAAGTTTTGATTTAACTATACAATCCACAGGCCTGTGTGGGACTGTTTTCTTCTCCATCTAAATTTCTGGCCCATTCCACAACATAGAAATGTGACACTCAACTGGCTTTGTGCTTGTATTTAAACTGTTCTTTTCTTTTCAAAATACAACTCATTAGGACTCTGATTTACCATCTTGACTCTTCGCTCCCGCCTGCAGCGATGTTAAAATGACCCACTTTTTGTTGGATTTGCATCCGATCCCACAGGAAATATGGGATCCTAACCCCAAATGCTGCCTTCTAAAAGAGTCATCCCTCTAATATGAATCCAGAATAAACTGGTCTGGTGGAGAATTAGTGCTAAAAGTCAATAAAATGTGCTTAACCTCTAAAAAAAAAAAAAAAAAAAAAAGTTTTCAAAACACGTTTGCAATATAGTTTGTTTGCAATATCCACGTTTTTTTAAATGGTATTCATTTCCTTGGCTTTCTAAGAAAACAATTAGTTGATTTTATGTTGCAGTTTGGTGACATGAGCCCTGTAACATTATTTATACCTTTGTTGCTACTTTTACATTGAACTTTATAATATTTTTATTGTTTCAGGTTACAAGATGCTTCCTAAAAAGAAAATTATGAGCAGAAATTATGAACTTGATTATACCTTAACAAGCATCCATAACTTCCTTTATACTTGAGATAATCCCATGATTTGGGTGTTATTTTGTAGAATTTTTAATGTGCCTTTTGAATCCACTGTCAGATTTGATATTGGTGTAGAATAAATAATTTATCCACATCTCTAAACAAGCTGTTACACATTATATTTCCACGAGATGATAAGTATAGTTTACACTAAACATTTAGCAAAGGCAAACTGTTAACATTGTTTTAAACCAAGCAATGCATGACAAGAGTTACTGATCACAAATGTTTGAGCTACACCCTCCTAAGCGATTAGCTCTGTGATCGTGTTAGCTGTAGCAAAATCTCAGAACAATTTTGTTTCAAAGGTTTGCTTCCTTACCGGCTGACTCTATGGTGTTTTTTAAATGTCTCTCAGTTTTGCACAGATTCATCCATGTTTGAAGGGCACCAATACTCACTTTCTGTGTACCAACTTTCTACTCCTTGTGACATCAGGCTATTGCAGATTGGTTCCTACCTTCTTACTGATAAACTTGACTTGACACTAAATATAAACATTTATCTCAAACTCAGCATTGAACAATACCTCAAAATGAACAAAAAAAACACCAAAAAAAAGAATGTGCATTCACAAAACACAGATCAGAATCGAGGATTTCGTTCCCCCTCCATCTCAAAAGTCTTTCTTTTCAAGAGGCCTTCACCTTGTATGATATTCGCTCAAACAGCTTCTATTCTCTTCATCGAAAGTTTCAATACAAAGGCCGACGGCTGAAGAGCTTGGTTGGATCCAATCAACAACATCTCAAGATAAACACACTGACACAGAGGTGTGTGACCTTTCTGTTGTGAAATTATTGATGTCGAGCAACCCAGTGGTTCAGCCCTACTGCGCAACTATGGGCCTAGAGTCAACTATGAGCCGAATCATATTGTTAGGCTTTCTTGTTTTGTCCTTGTTCTCACCCGAGCAAAACCTAATATTTCTTGAGATGGGTGGTCTGTCAAAAGAAAACGAAACAAACAGCAGATGCCGTACTGCAGACTTTGTATGTTCACCAGCATGTGTGTGTGTGTGTGAAAGCACTGCTCTTTTCTCCCGCTACACCTCGAGCCACTCATTTATTTCCAGTATGAAAATTGATGGCTGCACGTTTGCACTTCTCTCAAAAACGCCCCATCTCCTGTCACCCCGCGTTATAAAAACGTACAGCTTGCTTTTTAAAGATAAGTCGCAGCAGGAGTGGCTCAGTGTTGCTATCCACTTGACATCTATTCATTATTCCTTTCCTCCTCTCTTTGGTCCACGGTAAAAGTCAAACGTTTTCTCTTGACTGCAAACAAAATTGGCCAAGAAAAAAAAAAAAAAGAAAAAATTGGACAGGTTAAATCACTGGAGTACAGGTGGGGTTTTTTTCACACCTGTCTTTATGTCAGATTGATGCAGATTGGGGGTGGGGGTGGCACACATCCACCCTCTTCAGTCAAACACAACTGACTGCTGCTTGTCAGGGCTCTAAAAGGTCTCATCCTGCAGTTTTACAATGTATCTGTTTCTTTCTTCTTTCACACTAATGACAAGAGAAAAAGCTCAGGGCGTTAATCCATGTGTAGACCTTATACTTCTGTGTTATTGTGAGTTTTTATTGCTGCTGGAATATACCATTGTGTTGAATCTCAAAACAGCGTCTTATCTGTTCTATCTGAAACTCTGTTTTCCACAGGCCAAAAAGCAGAGAACTGAATCCCACCGATGGCTATAATGACCAATGATGCTTAACACATGGGGACGTTTCTAACCGTGCTTGTCCTCCTCTCACGGCCGGCAAATCAATGCCAGTATGTCCTCAAAATGTCAAGCGGCAGCCACCCCAAGGGTTTGCAAGATAAACCAGAGTGAGGTTATTTCCTGAATGGTTTTAACAGAAAGGATTTTTTTTTTGTAACCCCTATTGCTGTCATACATCAGCGTTTCACCACAGACTGACCGATGGGTTGGAGTTACTTCTCAGGAAAGTGTGCTGAAAGCTGCAGGAAGCTCCTCAGAGACCAAAGGGTTTGTGCTTGAATTTGCTTTTAGGGTTTTTTTTTTTTTTTATTCTCTTCCACCAACTTGTTTAGACAACAAAGACATTCTAATCTTTCTAATTAATTCTGTCTGACGGTGAAGTCTGACCGGCTGATATGCTCCAAGCTTTTCCAGGTGATTTGGCTTTGTTTCTAATTATTTATTGAGTTTCCCACCCCCATAAAAAAAACAACAAATCCTTAAAAAAACAGTTGATATTCAGAGAAGAAACAAAGATTCAAACAGAAACAGACAACTATAGATGGACTCTGTAAGCACAAGCTGCTTGATTTTTCTCCTTCTGGGATTCTTTTTTTAAAACTTTAGAGAACAATTGAGCTCTAAAACTCACATAAGAACCCAAAAATATGGTTGTTGTGTTTTTTATGTACTCTGATCTCCTCGCTGGTGTTCTCTGAAGGCTAATTTAAGTAACTCATCATTTTTTTAAGCACCACTGCTCCAAAAATTAACTGCACCAACATTTTTAATCACTTTGGTTATTTTGAAATCAAAGAAAAAATATAAATTAAATTCACTTCAGGTGCTACTTTTAGACAACAGCTATTGCTGTTTATGATGTGAAGATAATATAAAAATGTTCTCAGCAAAAAGAGTGAAGTATTTTTTGGTCTTCACAGTAGAACATGTCAAAGGCTATTTTTTTCAAAAGCTATTATTGTTATTATTCTGTCACAGTACCATTCTAACTTAAGCTATGTTCACATGCAGGTCTTAGTTCTCAATTCCGATTGTCTTGCATAGATTCACATTATGTTTTAAATGCAACCTCCATCAGACTCCAGTAAGACCTCTCCATGGCACCGATGCAACCCACATCTGCAGAAGACGATGTGGCCTCACATTCAATATGGATCCTAAATGTTAGCATGTATGCATCAATTCTGAAGTTGTTGTACAATCAGAGACTGTTAAAAAATGATCTGACATGCTTGCTTAGTTCAGTGTTCACATTAGAACCTTAAAGAGCATTTTACTAAATTCTTGGGATTAATAAGAAGGTAGAACACTAAAAAAAACGGACTTTAACCTGAACTTCATCTGAGATCATAACTAAAACTTTCACTATCCTTTTTTCTTATGTATTTACACACTGAGCCATGTGAGTTAGTCTTTACTGCATCGAAAGATACATTTATCATGATATATCCTCTGTATCATATAACCTCATGTCATAACAAAGCAGGCTGAGAAAAGTACAGTTCAAGTTATCTTAATAAACTTGAGTAAGCAGTGATTATTCTACAGATTAAGTTAACTATACTCTGATAAACAGTTCAAAAAATTTTGTCCCCCATTTGTGGCTCCCTCTAGATGGATGGTATATTTGCCTATGCTCCCACAGGCCTGCCCTGTTTCTGTGTATTCTCAGTCATCCAGGACATGGAAAATTAAAAGAAGAGACAAAGCAACTGGACTTCTGTTCTGTAGCTGAAGAGGTGTGGAGATTTAAACTCCATGAGGTTGGTATCAATATTTTAAATACTTGGAGCACTCGGTGAACTGTGACACGTGTAGACTGAGGTCAGGTCGACAAACAACAGACATGTAGACCTGGGTTGGATTTTTAAAAAATCGGACTTGTCACATTCAGACTGTCTTGAAACAATCCAATATGTGCAAAAAAGTTTTTATTTGGGTCGCATTTGCCTGTTGTGTCAATATAGCCTTAGTGTTTCCTATCTTGGCCCTTGGAGTTCACTCTCCAGCAGGTTTTAGATGTGTCACTGCTTTGACTTGATTTACAGGAATGAATTACCTCAACAACTTGTCATCAAGCTCTGGAAAAGTCTGTTAATGGCCCATCCTATAAAACCACATGTGTAGAAGTGGGAAATCCATGGCTTTATGGGCAAATTTCCCTCAACAGGGCAACTACAAAAATCACTACAGAGAAAGTCTTTATTTTCAAATGCACCACTTTACTTGAGTAACCATGAACACAAGAGTTTTTGAACTCTAGCCAGGTAGCTGATTGCAGCTGAGTGCTGGCACCCTGAGAAATGATTTGGCACCGGAGGACAACAAGTCAGTCAGCTACAGTCTATGTTCGGCAGCTTTGGCAGTAAAAGAAGTAGAAGTAGAAGCAATGCTGGCAGTCCTTCGGTGGTCCAGACTTGATATGAGAGAGTCTGTTTCAGCCATCAGCACTAAAGCTACAGCTCAGGACATGAGTACACTGGCATCAGCTCATGTTTGGTTCAATCTGGCATGGCACTTATTACAAATCTGGCGTAAACATTTGTGTCGGATTTAGCCCCACTGGTAAGCCAAATAGTCACGGCAAAAAAAAAAAAAAATCTATTTATGGAATGAATATTATGTTCAGCTAACAAGCTAAGCCATATTTAGCCATTCCTTCTTTGAAATCCATAGTAATATAAGAAGCTTGTTTCATACAAAATAAAAAAATGTTTAACATTACAGCCTAATTGGCAGCAGATGATATTCTGTACATTTTTTTTTTCATTGAGATCAGATGCTGCTAATAAACTCAAAAGAAGAAAACTTAAGACAGCTTTGACGTTTATTTACTTACCTGCCATCTGTTGGATTTCTCTAAAAAGTCGATCATATGCCAAATAAACCCACCAATACCTCTGCGTCCCGAGACAAGCTTTTTTTTTAATAAATTGTAAAGTGATTTTAGGCTGTTACTATGACTGGGCCATTTCCCAAACTTTTCACTGTTTGAACGCTGATATTAGAGTCAGGATTTAGGAACAAAATATTTGATCAGTGTAAGTGAGAGATTAGTATTGGTAGCAGTAAATCAATGTGACAAGTGAGGTAAACAGCACCACACACAACTCGTGCAAACACCATCTGTCATCAGTTGTAAACACAGTCCATGTATCGGGGCATTCGCTGGAATTATTTATGTTTTTTCCAGTTATGGTCCCCCAGTTGTCATGGTGATCTTTAAGCCCTTTGTTTTAGTTGCAGTTTTTCTTGCAGAAGAAAGAGTTTATTCCTTTGGGAGCTTCACCACACATGCCTTTTATCCACACCTTTACGAGTTCAACCAGTGGAATTGGACCACCCAAAGAATCCTTCACTACAAGACCAGTGCTTTTTATGTTTTAAAGGATGGAAGCAAGAATAAAAATTAAATTCAATGGAATAATAGCTGTATTTCTGATCATCTTTGCTACTGTTAAACAAAATATAGGATTTTTTAAATGAAATTTCATCATCTTTTATCTCATTCCTATCACATTAACCAGTTCAGTCAGTCTTGTGTGATAGATTAAGCTTCTTTTCATTCAAAACCTTCATGTCCCAAACTTACAAACTGTAGCACGATATAGACATCGTAGCCTCGTCTCCATCCAGGTGAAGCAAGGCCTTGATAAAAGCTCAGATAAGAGACATGAGTCAATATCCTGCTAACATCAAAGAGGCTCCCCTATTTCAGCACCCCCTACTACCACTTAAAAAAAACTATTTCTGCTCCCAGCATTTATATATATATATATATATATATATATATATATATATATATATATGAGCTGACCCTGTGAGTGAAAGCTCTAATGACCTCACACTGAGCTGATGTGAGCTGTAAACCCCTCCTGAGCTGCATCTTTCTGCTCCCGCTGCCAGAACAGTGATTTAAAGGGATGCTTGGCTGTAATTAGTGTGCAGTTCTATTGATGACACATCTCCAACATTGGGATAAGTTAGCGCCAAGTCTTTTTTTGATTGAACTATGCAAAATGCGATGATTAACTGACATACTGTGAATAATGGTTTCAATAAAATCAAAGCATAAAAACATATCTTATTAATAACCAAAGCTGTAAAATGTCAAAAATCGTGTTTGTACCAAATCGCTTGCTCTTTTTTTCTGTTTTCTTTGACATTTGAAATGTGGCACAATATTTTGTGTGACTCACACAGTCATCACTGTCTTATCAAATCAACAGAATAAATTTAGCAGCTGAGAAAATAAAACAAACAAACAAACCAAGATCCTGTTTTGGTTTATGTTTACAAGAATGATAAAGCTGCATCCTCCTGGATGTTAAACTCATCTGTTCGTCTGACAGCAGCCTCACTTCCCTTTATTGTTCCATCTGAGCGCAAAGATGGATCTAACAAAACAAACTCCACTTCCTCTATGCCTTCCTAACACACAGCATGACCATGAAATATAGCTTGGAGAAACTTTAACTTGAAAAAAAAAAAAAGAAAAGAAAAATCTAAGTAATGTCTGAGTAAATCAAACTCTTGACGATATCATATCTTCAAAAATAATACAGTTATCATTCTGTTTACTCACCCTCCTTTATGTTGTGAACATCAGTGTTTTCTGCAGCTGTGGTCAGGCACCAGAGGAGCAGAGCCTGGGTCAGAGAGCCGAAGTTCCTCCGCCGCCTCCAGGTTCTCATCGTGGCCGGGGCTCGGTGCGGTGGAGCCGGGGCGCAAACACTCCGCTCAGACCGCTGCGACACGGCGTACCTCCACCAGACACCCCGGGCGGAGTTAAAACACTTCAGTCATTTAAAGGAGTATTTTTTTAATGGGGTAAAAAACGGCCTCACGACTCCGGGCGAAAAGCAAGCAGCTGTCAGAAACTTTTCCTTCCCCACATTAGGACAGGCAGACACAGAAACGCACAAACGCGCGAGTCGGATCAGTGTTATTTTGGGCGGATGTGTTTGTTGCTCTTTGGAGGCTTGTGACAGAAAACGCCGGCTGGAGGAGGAGAGGATGTTGGAGAGTAGAGTGAAGTGAAGCAGCCGACTTGGCATTCTATCCCCAGAACCCGAGCAGCAACACATCGCCATGTGCGCTTTGGACTCTGCAGGGTCCTAAAGACAGAGTGATTTAAAATAAATAAATAAATAAATAAATAAATAATAATAATGATAATAAAAACGGCTCCCGGTCTGTCTGTTAGCATAATGGACAGATCTTAATGAAACATTTAGAACGTGATCAGTGGATATACATCTACAACTGATTAACTTTTGGAGTCATGCCTGCCACAGATACTCAACATTACAAAAATGCGGCTATATTGAGCTAAAATTTGGTGTGGTTGTAGCTGAGAGTCATTTACAACAGATACTCTATTCAGAGACAATTTCCATAATTAAACAATTTTAATAATATAATTATTACTATTCAAGTTTTTTTTTTAATTTCAAATGGCTACAACCCATTTTAAGACGCGAGATGATCTTAGTTTAAAGCTCTGGCATGAAGGGCAGTAATATGAATTCCTTCAAAGAATCCTGTTTGTTGTAGATATTAATAGCCTCCTGCACACAAAGTAGTAAAATAAATTTGAACCGTTTTGAAAATGACTGAGTTTTACACAGAGTTTTCTCTCACATGTTGTATAAAACAGCTGTTGAATTGTGTAGGCAGGGATCAGCATCTGGCGGCCCACGGGCCACATCTGGCCTGCGGGTGACTTCCATCAGGCCACTATGTATATATTGGCAGTCACGGCATCAAGAATGAGGAGGAAGTGATGGTTTGCATTTTAGTTTTATAACAATGAAAGAAAAGAACTTACCCACGATTTGAGCTATTTCCTCCCACAAATTTGTTGCTCTCTGAAAGTCCTTCTATTCCTTCATTGATGTATCATAAACATTTCTATGTTTTCTAATATCTTCCTGAAACGCTCTTCAAAATTTGACTCCATTTCGTCCACAAATGACACAGATTCTCAACTTTATCTGCTTGGTGTTACATCCAAAACAGTTCGAGGACCTGCGAGGACCTGTCTGGCGGACGTCTGCTTCGAGTTCGCACTGAGCCCGCTTCGAGTCCGCGTGGACCTCCGCAGAGCAAAGTATGCCTGAGTAAGCCTTTAGATTCATTCTTAAAAATTTACCAAAATGACACCAAAATGTGTCTCAATGGTGCTGAATTGGTTGTAATGACAAAGTCTGCTACACACTTTTTTTCATTTATAATAACTAAACAAAATATAGTATTTTTACAGTCTTTGCTTTGCAGTTTAAATAAGTGCTTATTAAATAATGTCTAATGTTTCAAGTAGTCATGGATCCATTTACTGCAAGTTGCCCATGTTATAGAGTGAAATATATGCTAAAATGAATGGTACATGCAGTATTAAACATAAACTAGTTTTCTCTTCAACACTTGCATGCATTACTTCACCTCTATCTATTTCTCAATCCAGACACATTTAAAAACTTTACCCTGGTCCCCATCTGTATTTCTTGTGCTCCCACCTGCACTTCTGTAGACTAATGGTTTTGTAGTGTGTATGTGCTGCAGGCAAAAAAAAAATTGTCACAGATGTCTCAGTGCAGCCTTCACATTGCCCCATAACCCTACAGAGGCTACAAACCATGAAAAGAAAAAAAAAAGGCACAGTTTTCCTCACGTCTGAATTGTGACTTTAAAACCTCACGCTGTGCCTGCAGATTTCTATTTCCTTCTCTTCAGAGATTTATTACACCCCGTTTGCTGTTATTCACTTGTAACTGTTGAGCTGATTCGGCTTTATCGTTTTGAAAGACTCCCCTGGCTTTCTGTATCTTTGGAGATTCTCATATGTTAAAGTCGAGCCTTTCATAGATGGTGGATTTAGTTGAGGAATTTTCATCATGTGGAACCGCAGCTCCAAAGAGAAGTGTTCAGATAAGATTTGTTCAAAACGATTGGTAATGATTTACACATTGCCTCTGCATGCGTGTACACAGGGGAACTCTTTTAGTTTTAAAAGCCACCAAGATAACTGGAGGGCAGTTGAGTCAGTTTCGCTTGTAGAGAAAGTGCACAGAGCCCACATTATGCATAGCAATGTGACATACAGGCACGGGATTCTTCAGAGCGAGGACGGCTGATTGACAAGACCCTGTCTCGACGTATATAACTCCTGTCAGTCGGTACTCATCATCTGAAAACTTCCTACATAGCAGCAGAACAGTTAACCAATGTTGGGTGGTCTTCTTTGTAGCTCTGACAGGACACAAATCAGCAAATATCAATACTTTTTATTACACCTATGAGCCAAAAATCAATCAGAATGAAATGTGGTGGAGAATAAAATTGAGCCTTTATTAATCATTCAGCTTTACATTTAAAATGCTGTGTGTATTACACTCACACACACAACGGTTCAGACGTACAGGGTGTGTGTTTTTCAGCAGCTTACACACCCATCCCCTGCTCGCTCCTAATCCCAGCAGACTCTGGGTAAATGCCACAGAGTTGTCAGTCATCTATATGTTGTCTATGTGGTCTGAGGTTCCAGGCTGTGCTCAGGACTCTCCTCTCTTAATGCAGTGTCATCTCTGCTTTGGAGCTCGGTGACAAAGATCTCTTTCAGAGGCGCTGAGTGTCTCTTGTGTTCGATTAGCTTGAAATTCCACAGTTCTGGATGGGAGGCTCCAGAGGACTTATGGGCAGAAGTGAAGCCAATGATGAAACATTATCCTGTTTTTTTTTTCATTTTGTGGACAATTCTGTTGTGTTGACAAAGGGGACTGCAGTGGCTCGGTGGTCAGTTCTGCTGTTTTGTAAACCTTGGGTTGTAGGTTTTTAGAGTTATACTTTCTCCAATTTCTTCAATGATTATTTCTAATATTTTTTAATTTTATTTTTTAAATACTTTCACAGCTTTTATATCACTAATTTTAAGTGGGAAATAAACTTATTTAGGGCTTTATCAAGTTGAAGGACTCCAAAGCACTTTACATCCATTCACACACTGATGGTGGTAAGCTACATTGTAGCCACAGCTGCCCTGAGGTACAACAGAGGTGAGTTTGCCATACACTGGCACCACTAAGGAAGTGGTGCCCTTTGACCACTCCAAGCAAGTAAGGCAGGTGAAGTGTCTTGCCTAATGACACAATGGCTGAGGCGGGGGTGTGAACCGACAACCCACCAGTTACAGGATGACCCCTTACCTCCTGTTGCCACTGTCGCCCTAATTAATACTTTTTGTTTTCCATGAGGCCAATGTATCTTTTTCTAAAACTATGCTTGATACATGATCATGTGAGTGGCTGTGGCAGTTCGGTTAGCAGTCTCAGTCGTTGTGTTTTTGGGCAAGACACTCGAACAGGTACAAAAGAACAAAACAATGGCTGATTCATAGACGGATGGTTTTCAGTCTGACCAGGGCATAATCAGAAATGCAAGCAAATCTTTTTTAGATCCATCCATCCATTTTCTGTACCCTTTCTGGGTTGCAGGGCAGTAGCCATGTGAGGAAAGTGGTACACCCTGGATAAATCACTAGTTCATCAAAGGGCTATTTTGTGGATGCTCCTACCACCACCACACAGTGTTAGTATTATTTATTTTATAATTTATATTATTAGTTACAGATGACACTCTATATAAGTTAAGTTATTTTATTTAGACATATATTTTCTAATGGGTGCACACTTTAGTTAGTATTTGAATTGTTTACTTACATTTGTTTTTCTTTGAGGCTCTGCAAGCAGAGACCAGCTGGAGTTGCTGAAGCCATTAAGCCAAGAACAAACCACTTCTGAAGGGGTAGGACTTTATTTGTTAAAGTTTATCTTTAGTCATTTATTTTTAAGGCACTTTAATATTCACTTATTATTTGTCCTAAGTTAAAGTTATTTTTGCTTTATTTGTTTAGATGTTATTTTTGCTAAATTTGTGTTTATTTTCCATTGTCCTGTTGTACCTCCCTCATGTGGCAAATTTGTATTATTCCACCCCTATTTAAGCAGACTTTGTTCATTGCCTGCAGATCAGTTTTTGTGAGTTTAGTTACTGTTCAGTTGACCTCAGTTGAGTTGGGCCTAAATTTGTGTTATTTATCATTTGATTCATGTTTTCATTGGAGTTTGACCCTTTGTTAAGTATTTTTTGACATTATTAAATTCAACTTTTTTCCATTTTTGTCCTGGTTTAAGTCTGGTCCACCACAGGCTACATAGAGACAAATGAGATAAACATCCATTCAAACCCTCACCAACTGCTCTACCACACAATCCATCTTTAATTTTATAAAAATACAAAGAGCAACAATACAACTGGATAATTAACAGTAATAAATGGCTCACAAAATACACTTATAAATGCAAGACTTTCGATAAAAAAAAAAAAACAATGTAAGGGAGAAAAAAATAACATAAACCTGCAAAATTGCTAGAATTGAATCCTACTTGCATGTTGAGGCCTGTCCTATCTTTGCAGAATCTGGTCCAGAAGTCTCTGCAAGTGAAGAGAAAAAATACACCAATGTTACTGATAAGCCCTCCCCAGAGGAACGATCCAAAACCTTCTGCCACCACTCAGACCTTTCCTCTGCATCACACAGGAGCGACAACCGCCGCTAAATTGGCTTTCACACCCATCAGCGTCACCCCTGAGGTAGCCAAGTCTAGGTAAAAGGGAATAAGTCTGGCTTGCTATCTGACTGCCATGCAATCACACTCCTGCAACGGTGGTACCCAACAGCTAGAATCTCATTTCAGGCAGCATTCAACACCACCCACCCTCTACCTTGTGCTATCAGACCCCTGCGGTGAGTCTTTGCTGGGCTCCCCCTCTGTGTGGGATAAAAATGAGGCCTCCAAATCACACGGTGTTTGTTCGAGAGGAACTCGCTCCTTTTATTGCAATCTCAGTGGTTGGGCCTAGCTAATGGCTTCATTTTCAAAGGTTGCAAGGTCACACTGGCATCATAGCTGGTAAATTTCACCAAAAAATCAAATATTCTTTGATGGAGCAGGCAGCTGCTGGGTGTGTCAGAAAACCTAAAGTCTGATTCACAGTTTTGCTAAAAATGAAAAAAAAAAAAAAAATCTTCTGAAAAATAAGTTATTTCTTAGTCATGCAGGGATAAAGACGATCTTGATAATGATAAAGATAAAATAGACACCTGCATTTTCCTTTAACTCACATTATACTTTGAGCCTGCCCTGAATCTGCGCTTGTCTATAAGAAACTTAAAACATCTTTTCACATTTCTCACATCTCACCTGACTGACAGTGGTTTTATTCTTCAGGTTATAATGGGAAAGTGTGGAAAGGAGCAGCTGAACGTGAGTAGAGCTATCTGACATGCTTGTCCTAAATATATCATTCATTTCTGTCAAATGCCTTTCACTGTTCAAGGATGCAGAAATTTAAACTATGCATCATATGCTCATTATCTACTATCAAAACTGTCGAATATTAATATTTTCCTCTTCTACTACAATTTCTTGTTATTAATATTATTTTATTTATATGCTTGTTTCTGTTTACATCCTTTAGATCCATGGTTCTAAAGTCCTGAAGAAGACAGGTTACTTTAAGAATATTCCCAGGAGGGTAATTTTCTGAATCTCGTGAATCTTGATGTTGTCTGGGATCCTGATGAATTTCTTCAGTGCTATCTTCTTGATTCCTATAGAGCTCCCATGCTCGTTGGTATTGTTTCGGTCTACATGTTCCATATCCTGCTGACTTTAATTTCCAGATTTTTATACTTTGAAAGATTTTCCTGTCATTTTCACAGAGGTGTCTCTTTCTGATGGCATTGCCACATCAATTAGCATGCAAGTCTTGTTTTTTATTCATTTATTTTTATTCTTGATGACATTGTCTGGTTTAATGGCTTTGATTTCTCTAACTGTCTGTATTGATATGTCCCATTATTATTATTATTATTATTATTATTATTATTATTACTACAGGTTGGTCTATGAAGACTTAAAGTAGGCACAGCTGTCATGAATCATCTGACCAAAGCATGCAAGAAATATATTTTAATTTTATTGTAAAACAAAACTATAGGATGTGCAGTAATTGGGTGTCAGTGCTGTCTGATCAATGACAGAATTATGTGACTTTAACAGTCAAACAGTGACCTCTGCTGGATAATAATTAAATCACATATTTTTGGAATATACAGTATGTATATTTTATTTGGCTCATGATTATGAAGCCCTCTTTATTATTTTTTAAGTAATTTATTAAAAATAGTAAATATTATAGGTATTTCTTTCTTTCTTTCTTTCTTTCTTTCTTTCTTTCTTTCTTTCTTTCTTTGTTTCTT
This sequence comes from Cynodonichthys magdalenae, assembly GCA_031762555.1. Taxonomy (NCBI): domain Eukaryota; kingdom Metazoa; phylum Chordata; class Actinopteri; order Cyprinodontiformes; family Rivulidae; genus Cynodonichthys; species Cynodonichthys magdalenae. The sequence goes on from JARVJO010000001.1 coordinate 31,096,895, forward strand.
TCTTTCT